>OX465276.1:37148875-37748875 GCA_949987645.1 Tachina grossa | reverse complement strand
TTGTAGCAAAATTTTAATATTGTAACATCAAAGACATATGAAAGCTAACACATCCTTGCTCTGTTTATAGTTAAATTTTGTGCAGTTTTTATTTGTATAATGCTGACTTCATTTTTAATTTTTTTGCACATATTTTGAACGTAATTCTAGCAATAATAAATTTTTTCAAATAAAGGATATGTGGGAGGTATAAACATTCTTGTGCAGATATTAAAGAAATTTTCTGGAGAGATTAACTGAATGGTTTTACTAGTATTAACGAGCTTTCACTTAATTTGGAACTTAATTGTAGCCAAAATTAAATTTTTAAAATAAAGGATATATGGGAGGTATGAGCGTTCTTGCACAGATAATAAATAAATTTTCTGTAGAGATTAGCTGAAAGGTTTTACAACTAGTAATGAAGTTTCACTTGATTTGCAGTTCAATTGTAGCTAAAATTTAATTTTTCAGAAAAAGGATGTATGGGAGTCAAGCATGTTTTTGTGACAATTGCTTTGAAAGTTCCTGAAACATTCTATTAAGTAGTTTTACATACATAAACTGGTGCCGCAATTGTTATTATATCAGAAAAAGGATATATTGGAGGTATGCAAATTTTCAGGCCAATCGTTTTGAAATTTTTGAAAAAGGATAACGGATTAGTTTTACGTACAGTTACTAGTTTTATTTTAATTTGGGCCTTAATTATAGCTGGAACGCAATAATCAAGTAAAAGGATACAAGGAAGGTGTGTATATCCTTTTACTTAACATCGTAAAATTAAGTCAATAGTTTAACCATGTAAATTTCAAAATATCACAAGTTTCCTCTAAATCTTAATCATAATTTTAGCAAAAATTTAAGTATTAAGTAGTTGCACATACAGTAAATAATTTTTGCTAAGCGTAATTGTAGTCAAAATTAAATTTTCCAGAAAAAGGATATATGAGAGGTGTGCTCATTTTTGAGGCAATTGCTTTGAAATTTTCGGAAAAGGTTGACTGACTAGTTTTACGTTCCGCTACTAGTTTTCGTTTAATTTGGGCCACAATTGTGTCTAAAACGAAATTTTCAAGAAAAAGGATATATGCAAGGTGTGTGTGTGTCATTGCACAAATCATCGCTAAATTAAATTAGTAGTTTAACGATCTAACTTTAAAAATGTTTACAAGTTTTCTTTTAATCTTAGTCATAATTTTAGCCAAAATTTAATATTTTACATCCACGATATATGAGAGGTGGGCTATTGCTTGCTGCTAATTCTATAGCATTCGTTAGCGAATGCCATAATTTGTAACTGAAAAAAAAGTGATCGAATCAGTTCGTTATCGAAAGGGATCCTGCACTCGTGAGAGGCACACCCTCAAATAATGTTTAATGATTTCTTTTTTATTTTATCCCTTGCACTTTATCCTTTCTTTATATTTTTTTTTCGTCAAACACTTAAACAAAAATTAAACTTTTGCTACTTTAACTTGATATGCTAATTCAAACTTTCATTGCATATGTTTAAATATATATTAAAATTAAAGTCGTATTCACTGATGTATAGAAATTACATAACGAACTACAACGTAGTAATTAGAACGTTATAATACACCATCTTTAGCTTTTGCTAAAGCATTAATTATTTGCCAACATTTGTAAATTGAATAATTTCACTTCTTGTCTACTTTCAATTTCATAATTCCCCAATGTGAATAAATGCAATCGGCCCATCAACACGTTTACATTTAAACATATTGAATTTCATTTAAGATACACACACACACACACGCTCACACGGCAGCAGTCTTGTTAAAAAAAACTTAACACATACATACATATTTAATGGTTTATTAAAAATACATAATAATGCACACACTTCAGCAACAAGATTAATACCAATGAACAAGAAGGGCGTAAACCAATTTAAATTAAGAGGCGTTACGGCAAGGAACCCCATACGGTTTCTAAATATACAGTCCACAAATGTCGCATAAATGACGAAAATGTCTATAAAACTTCCCCTTGTTGTTGGCATGCGAAACATAAGCTAAGATACAAAAACAAACCTTTAACTGAATTGAACTGTAGAGAACTGAAATGACAGCGACAGAAACAAAAGTTAAAATAAACATAAATGCAGATTGAAATATTTATGCTGTTTAAAGCAACAAATGACAAAAATAAAAAATGGTAAATGCTAAAAAAAATAATCATAGAAGGGATAATACAGCAGTCATGATAGACACAGACATAGAATAACGAGAATGTAGAAACGACAGTCATTTAACTGGTAAAGAAAACCCTTATATAATACGTTGGTCAAATTTGAGGGATGGCGGTTGGTTAAATTTAGTGCTGGGAAAGGGACACGTTTGATTATAGAGAATTATTTCAAAAGGACTCTAGTTTTTTTAAATAAGGGGATGGACCCTACCCATACAATTTACTGTGCCAGAACTAGAAAAAACAGTAAAAAAAAAAGTTATTCGGTCAGTGTTTGAGGGTATTGGTTTTGAATCACTTGGAATTGAAAGTGACAGAAAGATCTCTGCAGGTAGTTCATTTCGCACTGGACTCCAAATGGACTCCAAAGTCCGCCAACCGTAGACCACTGCTATGCCCGTAAAGTACGTTGCAAAGCAGCTGGTTTTAATTATGAAACAACATACCATTAATCCTTACAATAGAATAAATAATTTCCCGTTTTAATTTTGTAACCATAATAGTGGAGAGTAACCTGTTGAAGTTATTTAAATTTTCCTTTTTACTAATAGACATTTATATAGAGTAAAATACTGGGCAACATTTCAAAAAGTAACAAAATAGAACACACAAAAAAAATTTGAAAATTTTTTATATTTAAAAATTTTCGTTTATTTTTGTTTATAAATACATATAAGCAAGTATGTATGTATGTATGTACATATTTGTAAATACGTACATATTTTATAAATCGCAATAAGAACATAAAATACTAATGACAATCCCATTATTATTTAGTCGAAATGAACATGGAAAAACAAAACCGGAGATTAAGTTGCCTCTCGTTTCAAACACAATTTTTTTTTTGCATTTTAAAATTTTTGTCAGTTATTGAATACAACATTTTTTTTTTTCATTTTGCTAAAAAAAAATAGTATAGCAGACATAAATATTAATAAAAAAAAAACATGTCAAAACTGATTAGAGTAGGCTTTTATTTATTTTTTTTTGTTAATTTTAAAGCACGGCAAATAATTTTTTTTATTAAGCCATCTTATTTTACACGACAGACTAAAATCCGATTTTTAGAAAACGTAAAGCTGGGGTTACACGATTGGCACAATGTACCAATTTTTGTCAGCTCACTGCGATAGAGTCATAAATACTAAGCCAAAATGACATTATTGCTTAATTAATTCTTGAATAAGTCTATATGGCTTTATTACTAATGCAGTGTAGTGCAGTTATGTAATTATATTTCAATTAGTTGAATTATGGCAAATTTACTTTGTTACTTATGAATTTATTTCAGTGAACCGACGAAAATTGGTACATTGTGCCAATCGTGTGACCCCAGCTTAAGTCCTTTCCTTCTTATGTTTCGTTTATAAATATTAACTTTTAAAATTTGTTTGTATAAAAAATATTATAAAGCGCTCGTTTTGACATAAAAATAGTTGTTTTTAGGGTTCCGTACACCAAAGGTGAAAAGGAAAAGCAACGAAAAATTGTATGAACATATGTATACTGAAACTTGAAATTTGTAAAATTAGTGTATTTTATACAGACTACAACAATTAACACTAAAATTTAAAAAAATTAAAATTAATGCAATTTTGACTATGTAATTTTGACACTTTGCTATATCTTGGAAACCGTAAGAGGTAAACACTTGAAATTTTCAAAAACGGTAAAACTAAAAAAAACCGAAAATTACAAAATCGCCAAACCAAAAAAAAATCGCCAGAAATTTAAAAAAAATCGCCAAAATGAAAAAAAAAACGCCAAAATGAAAGAAAAAACGCCAAAAATCGAAAAAAGTCTCCAAAACGCGAAAATGTCGCCAAAACTAAAAAAAAAATTATATAAAAAAAAATCGCAAAAATGAAAAAAATCGCCAAAATGAAAAAACGCCAAAAACCTAAAAAAAAATCGCCAAAACAAGAAAATAAAGTGTCAAAACTAAAAAAGAGCCGAAACTTAAAAAAATCGCCAAAACCGAAAAAACACAAAAACCGTCAAAACAAAAAAACCGAAAAGACCCCAAAAACGAAAAAAAATGCCAAAACTATATATGTATTATATAGGATAAAGTTTGTATTAAATTACATATCTAGTGTTCGTACGGAACCCTTCGTGCGCGTGTCAGAGTCGCACTTTACTGAATTTATTAACTAATAAGAGAGAAATGCTTCATTTCTCAAAAACGGGCAGTATGCATTACAACAAAATGCGAATTGCTTGAAAATGCAAATATTTAAATACTAAGCTAATTTTTATATGCGGCAGGAAAATCGTGTTAGTTATTTTTGGTTTTTACACAGAAAATTTATTTTATTCCAATTAACACTTTTAATTGAATTGAAAAAAATCGATTAAAATTTTAATTGTGTCAATTAAACTTTCAAATTATTCAAACCTTTAAACAAAAGTTAAATTGATTCAATTAAATCTTTAAATTAAACTTTTAATCAATTTAATGTAAAATAAAAGTGTAATTGACTTCATTAAATTTTTAATTGATTAATAATATTTTTTTTTATTTTAAAAAATATTAATTGGACTAAAAGTTTTTCAATAAGTAAAAGTATTCTTGAGCAACACATTATGGCACTTTTTGTGTACTAGTGGTAACGTTTGTGATTTCTGATAGTTTTCATTGCTTGGCATTATGTCACAAACAAAAAATATTATGTGAACAACATTGCACACATTTCAACATAAGTATGGAAATATGAAAATGTTTAAACGTTATAATAGAATTAGCAATCGCAGACTATTTAGACATATATTTTAATCGACTTTAAAAAGGATGGGGTGTTCTTAAATATGTTGTATTTTGTTATGAGAATTATATAGGGTTTCTAATTTTCCGGACTTTTCCAATTACCGGGAATCAAGAAAAAAAATGTTCTATTCCCGGGAATTCACGGGAATCTCAAAAACATATGAATTTAAATGTTACAAAATTTAACATATAAGAAATTTATTATTTGACATATTGTCATAAGTTTATTTTAATTGAAATTTATTTGCTGGTGTTAAGCATTTCTTTGATTTTCTCTTTTTCAAAAATATTATTGTTTGCGATTTCTTAAACAGTTCTTGAAAGTAAGGGGTTTGTGACTGTTCAAAGTATGTGGTTGAAGTCTACTGATAATTTGGCTAAGCACCAATAAAATATATAGACAATACTTAAACACCTGCAAATAAATTTCAATTGAAATACAACATTAAAATTAAAAATAAAACAACTTCGTTCGTTAATTTCAAGAACAACAATATTTCAAAAACAAAAATAAATTAATTAATGTGCTACCAATCTAGATACTATTTCCTATAAACAAAAGTTAAAGTTTTCCAACCCTGGAAACGTCTTTTTAATTTCTTTAATTTTTTTTATTTGAAATACCAATTTTATTCGTAGTGAAGTATAAAATAAGTTTATTTAATAAAAATAAATAAAAAATTAATTTACGGTAGTTAATTTTATACTTCAAAAAAATTGTAAGTTTTCCAACCCTGGAATAATCGTTTTTCTTTTTCTGATTTCTTACGCCAATCTCTTTCTTTTAAGAACAAAAGATATCCTTAATTGGTAGAATAAAAACGAAAAATTTGTTTTAGTATGTTACTTTTGTATTTATAAGAAAAAAAGTTAAAGTTTTCCAACCCTGGAAACGTCTTTTTAATTTTTGTAATTTTTTATTTTAATTTTTGTTTAATTAGAAATACTAATTTCGGCGCGCCGAGAGAATTTTCGACGGCGCAAATAAGCATATGAAAATTTAAAGAGAAAATAAAAATTGAAACTGAAAATTGATTTTAAAATTTTTTTCTCGAAAATTTGTCTTTTTGAGCAGATAAAATTTCGGCTATTTTTGAGCCGATGCGAGCCGATACAATCGGCGGCGGCTTGATATACAGAAAAATAACCGGCGGCGGCGCGCCGTCGGCTTCGAACCGGTCGACTTGTTTCTCTGTTTGGCAGATTTTCAATACCAATCTTATTTGGACCATTTCTGACACACCAGTCCAAGAACGAAGTCTCTAACTTTTCTGGGAGCTTCGGAAAACCGATTTCACGTACAGACAGATGGACAGACGGACAGACGGACATCGCTTATTCGTCTTCCCTATTCATAAGGATCCAGAATATATATACTTTATGGCTCGCTTATTAATATTCTGGAAATTACAAACGGAATGACAAACCTATATATACCGTTTTACCATTTTTTGGTAAAGGGTATAAAAAAACTAAAATATATTCATTTTAGTTATGCTACCACTTGTCGTACTTAAACTCCTAGTAAAAGGATAACATATCGATTTTATCTTTAATGCCAATATTTTAATTAAAACACATTGCAAGTGTTGTAAAATAGACACTAAAAATATATATTAACACTCAACTGTTTAAATAAGAGAAGGCAAATAGTGCGAGTATGTATGTTGTTAAATTGAAATTGTTGCTCTTTAAAACAAGTACAAAAAGCCATAAAAAATGTCAGTGTATCAGGATTAATAGCAAAACAAGAACATGTTAGTACAGTTAGTCATTTGATGCTTGTTGCGCACTATGCCCTCGCAACACCAACATAGACACAGGCAGAAGTCTAATTTAAGCTGAAATTGAGGCATTTGTATACACCTGCAAGTTTACAGCGGGTTTTCGGGTTTATATATATCTACATTTAATACACACAGACTTTTGCTAAAATAGCAGGGACAAAAAAAAAAGACTTCAAAAAAAAAAGAATAAAAATACAAAAAGAATTAAATTTCCAAACAGCAACAGACATAAAATAAAAGTCATGCCACAGTTGGTACACTCAGGTTAAACTCATTTGTGTGGCACAAAAAAAAAAGAATTTGTGCAAAGTGGTTTTTAACGAATTTTTACTTACAGCATATTACGGTTTTTTTTTGCTAAATCGTGGCATTTTTGGGAGCCATAATTAAGAAGGACATTCAAAGTGTACATATTATTAATAATAACGAATCTATTGTTTGTTTATTTATCTTTTAAATTTTATGACCTGTAATATAAAATCCAAAATTTTCAATTTAAAAATAAATAGTTTTTCAATAGTACATTTCGTTTTAATATGAGAAGTTTTAAGCGAAATCAGTGGATGTTTATTTAAAAGTACAGAGCCAAATGGCCGCAACGGCTTCGCTTGCTGGACCATATTCTTTCATAAAATTTTATATTACCAATTAACACATTTGAGGCTCTATCTCCTCTACAATTTCACGAATTCTATTTTGAAGTCTTAAATCCATCAGCAAGGTATATGTGCTTGAGTTAGCTAAAAAGAAAAAGGTCTAAAAATGTTAAATCACAAGATCTCGCTGCCCAATTGTGATCATCTTTTCGAGAAATGATACGGTCAGAAAAATTTTCAAGCAAATCGGCGATGGAATCGTTACTTACATGGACGGTAGTTGCCTTCTTATTGCAAATGAACGTTGCCCACAATTTCCAATTTCAGCCATACAAAATCATTAATCATCGTTCGATCGTTCACTGTAATAGTCGTATCAGCTTCATTTTGGAAAGAGTAAGGTCCAACTATGCAGCCAGACGAACAACCGCATCAAACAGTCAGATGTGCAATTGCTTTACGTGAGTACCTGCCATTACAGCCTATTCTCACGTGTGCCATAGCACTGGGTGTGGGTTAGACGCCAGACCAACGCCACCATGCACCCTTTTAGAATGAACCTATGGGCCACTCCATAAGGCACATAGGTTGCAATCTTTGTATATAGTTATCCCTGTACTATATTCAATTACCTTGCTGAGGTAATTTGAGCTATCTAAACTCTGCTGCTATGTCCGTGCCCATAGCAGCTTCTGTTGAATGGCAACAGCACCTAGAATAGTGTCTGGCTGACCGCGTCAGACCAACCACTACCATTGATTTAACACTGGGAAGCCAAAACTATTCTCCCAGCATTTTTGGTAGCAACCACAGCCACCACGATAATTCTTCGGCTTCCACGCTAAGGTGTTGTGTATACACCTATAGCGAGGTCCCCAAGAGAATTCCTCAGCCATTGCCGGCACAGTACGGCCACTCTTCCGAGAAGCATGCAAGCTTGCCGCCAGATATTAGTGCCTACTACAGTCAGCATCATTCCTTTAACCCCGTAGGGTGGGACGAAGTCGACTTACTTCAGCACAATACTCTGACGACCTCAATGCACTCAACTCCAAGCAGCTCGACTGTCGGGCAACCGGCACCCGTGGCACCAGAAATAGCCTCTGGTTAGACCTCGAAGTTCCACCACAAGGGCTTCACCTCTATCGTCTTTTGAACTCAAGGGCAGTTCTAGGTGACGCTGCACCTAACTGACATCAACAGCACCTGTCTTCTTTTTGTTATAAATATGTGCACATCCTTTGCTGTGTTTGTGTTCAGAGATCGGGTAGTAACACACAAGTTGTATGGGTAATGTACCAAAGGTACGTCAATGGAAAAAGCCACATCACCCTAGCTGGGTCAAAATAAACTCCCCTGGGGGATAAAACAGTCACATGTTGAGAATGGATAAACTTTTCTTCACCAATAATTCTTAGCCTTTCCGAGTCTCAAATGTAACAATTCTACTTGCTAACTTAGCCTCCGAGGTGAAAATGAGCCTCATCACTCAAGATGAATTCTAGATTAAAATCCGAATCTCTTTAATGCATTTGAAGGACCCAAATCAAAATGTTTTTGATGGTCGGTAAGCATGACTCCATAAGCCAATTAAGCTTAAAAATCTTCAACACCGAAATCTTTATGCCAAATACGATGTAGTGTCGTTTACGGAATGCGAAATTCCTAGGATTTCTCCAACACTATGGGCTAGACCGGCATAATCTCAATAGCTATTAGGTAACGTGCACGAGTTGGATTCTTCACACGACCAACTTGTACCAACAGCTTTAAATTATTCCACCAGTTTCACAATTGTTTAGTTTGGCAAACTGTTATCATAAAATTTTTCCCCTTTTATCCGACTGCGGGGCACAAACATGGTTAGGTTAGGTTAGGTTAATTTGAGTGGTCAAAAATCTTGCATAGACCAGCATTGATCCTTAGCGATATCAGCAGATGACAAGAAAAACTGTAAGTATGGCACCCTACTTCGTGGTGCCTATATCAAATGACTCTCACACAGATTTAACAAAGCATAGCGATGTAGACAGTTCTATTCCCGATACAAGTTCAAGACTCCAAAAATTGTGATCGCCAAGAATATCATATATAGTTCGTCTTAGAGCCGGAAAGTGTCACAGTAGATGTTCTACTGTCTAAATTACACCGGGTTCCTAATATTTTCTGAAGGTACCGTCAAATATTTGCCATCCAGTAGCGTCTAGTTAATATCGCCACTAGAAATCTACAGTTACTTCTAGTTAGTGATAAAAAGAACTCAGTCGATTTGGGATCATAGGAGCTCCATATGATTTTAGAAGTGTTGCAAGTTTTCATTGCACGCCAATCTTACTGCGCTTCTTCCTTAATATTTGAGTCTATGATCCCTTTTAGGTGTTAAATTGGTTCTCGGACATATGCCGTTTCGTCCACAGGTAATTGAATTCCTCTTTTGGCCAGTTTATCGGGCACTTCGTTTTCCTCAATTCTCATATGCCCACGGACCTAAAATTTTCTCCCAGCGCATAATATATTTAAGGCAATTCTACACATCAGCACAACCGAGGAGTGGTTGGAGTCTGCTGAAATTGCCGTAATTGCTGCTTGACTGTCTGTACATACATAAATTCACACGAGCATTTATGGTTTGAGGGTTGAAAGCTAATTCTGCAGTCATATTGGATGCATAGATTTCCTCCTGGAAGATGTTATAGTAATCAAGTAATATTTACCAAACTCCGAGCAGTAAACCCCAGCACCCACTCCTTCATCCATCTTTGAGCCATCAGTGATAAAATTAAAACTATTACCAATATAGTTAGTTAAGAACTTTGAGGTAGCCTTCTTCCCCTAAAGTGATCTGAGGTTTGACAAAGAAGTTCGTTGCTTGAATGGATGTAGTACGAGCTGCACTCCATGTCTTCCAGCAATTTAAAGTGACAATATAGATTGCACCGCATTTGTCCTGTGTCGGATAACGGATTTGCATGCCGCGTTCAGTGCAGTTAGTTTTATTAGTTTAAGGTCCTAGATATTTTCTAACTCTTTAGGTATGCTTTTGTTTCAGTCGCCCTCTATCATACAAGTAAGCTTAGGAGAAAGGCCCCATGTCTTGCCTAGCAACTTTTTACATGCGTATAGAGCAATGGTGGCCTTTTTAACTCTATATTCTATATTGGGTTTCCACTTCAGCTTACTATCCAAAATAATCCCCAGGCACTTTGTATGTGTTTTGGGCGAGAGCGATATACCGCAAAGAAGGGTATTGTGCTTATCAGTCTATGTATATCTATATATGTATGTGTGCTCTTCCGAATGCGTGGACCGATTTTGACAAATCTTACATCAATCTATTTGTCTTAATCCTGGGAGTGTCACTAAATTCTCAAAACTTCGCCATAAACAGACACCATTTTGTAAATACGAAAAAATAAAAAGTCGGTGAACTATATCAAAATGGGTAACATTCGACAGATATTTTAAAATCTTCCTTTTTTATATTTTTAATTACTACTTGTTGTATTCTAGTAAGCAAAGTTTATAATGGATATGGAGCTGTGAGATCTCCGATCAAGCTACAACAATAACACTATCCGCCAAAATATAATTTAGTATTTATAGGAAAAAACTAAAAAAAAAATCAGTAAAGTGCGACTCTGACTCGCGCACGAAGGGTTCCGTACGAACACTAGATATGTAATTTAATACAAACTTCATCCTATATAATATATAGTTTTGGCATTTTTTTTCGTTTTTGGGGTCTTTTCGGTTTTTTTGTTTTGGCGGTTTTTGCGTTTTATCGGTTTTGGCGATTTTTTCAAGTTTTGGCTCTTTTCTTAGTTTTGACACTTTATTTTCTAGTTTTGGCGATTTTTTTTTTTATTTTTGGCGATTTTTTTTAATTTTTGCGATTTTTTTTATTTAAACTTTTTTTTAGTTTTGGCGACATTATCACGTTTTGGCGATTTTTTTCGATTTTTGGCGTTTTTTTCATTTTGGCGTTTTTTTTCATTTTGGCGATTTTTTTAGAATTTGACGATTTATTTAAGTTTTGGAATTTTTTTTTTAATTTTGGCGATTTTTGTCGTTTTGGCGATTTTTTTTTTAATTTTTGGCGATTTTTTTTTTTTTGGTTTGGCGATTTTATAATTTTCGGTTTTTTTAGTTTTACCGTTTTTGAAAATTTCAAGTGTTTGCCCCTTACGGTTTCCAAGATATAGCAAATTGTCAAAATTACATAGTCAAAATTGCATTACCTGATGGACCACCCTTTAATGTTAATTTTTTTAAATTTTAGTGTTAGTTGTTGTAGTCTGTATAAAAATACACTAATTTTACAAAATTCAAGTTTCAATATACATATGTTCATACAATTGTATGTATATTACATGGGATTTTAACATTTTTTGTTGCTCGTTTTGGAACACCCTTTAATTTTTAATTTTCATGTATTTGTTATTATAGCGGCCAAGGATCTACATACTGTGTCCAAATTTCAGGTCCGTAGCTCTTACGGTTCCTGACAAAATACCGTGTGACGGACAGACGGACAGCGTAGCGAAAACAATAGGGTTCCTTTTCATCTTTGGTGTACGGAACCCTAAAAAGCTCAGTTACTAGAGCACAATTAGTAGTCAAAAATAATTCAGGGAGGGGCAAAATTTACCACCACCTCCTTAAAGGTTAAGAAACATTTTTAACTTTCACATAAAAAAAAATCTTTTAAATCTAAAACTTCAACTAAATCGATTTATAAGTAAGAAACACTGTATTTTTAAGGTCTCAGCATGACAGCAAATTACTTTGTAATATATTCTGCATAAAACTAGCATTTTAACATACAAGTACATCCATCACACATACACTCATCAGGCTATATATATACCTTGATAGGATTTAGAGGACATTCACATAAACACATTGCAAATAAATGCCCAAAATACTCTTACAAACAGTGATACAAACAGTGGCTGTAGCTTTAGATTTCTAAATATATACATGTTTATATGTATGTATATATTCCTGTTTATTTATAACAGTGCATACATATACGTCTGTATTTATGTGTATGCATGTGTATTTGTTTTAAATTAAAACTGTTGCTGTCTAGCGAGCAAGTGAAGCACCGCCTGCCCGCCCATAAACGGAAATATTATTCCTGTTACATACTGAAGGGGTTATCTTTGGCATTGAATTGTTCTTGACACTTAATGGTGGTTGGTTGATTTTTTTTTATTATACATATCTTCTACTCCGTAATACGAAAATGTTTGTTTTTGTTGTTGTTGTTGTTGTTGTTGTATTTTGCCTCTAACGCTATTTTATACGTGGATTTGTAAATTATAAATGACGTCGTTACAACCTCTATTTATTTTTATTTCTACAAATAGTTGCTCGACGAATTGAAATCATTTTATGTAAATTAAAATTTTTTATTTCTTCCTTGCAAATCTTTTGTAAGTATGAGGTGTTACTTTACCCATTATGGAGTTTCATTTTTATTGTTTTTGAAATTGGTGAGTTGATTTGGCTGTTGTACTTCCACTGTGAAATGGTTAATTTCATGCGTTAAACGTTTTGCTAATATAATAAAAATTTTATGCAAATATTTGCTTTTTGCGTGCTAAAATTTTTTGCCATTTGCTTAAGAAAGAGGTGAAAAATTATTGAAGCCTGCATAGCAAATTATGTTCTAAACAGCAACAACGTTTTGAATTTTTTTTTTGTCTTGTGATGTAATGAGTTTGTATAGAAGATATTGGAGATATAAGAGTTATAGAAGCACAAACTCGTAAATAGACTCTTCGCCAGGGAATCACAAATATATTTCGGAGAGCAATAAAAACATGGTTTTAATATATAAATAAATCTTGAAAAAAAAATTAAATGAAAATCAAAAATTAATACCAAAAAGCTAAAAATAATTTAGATAATATTTGAATGTGTTACCTGTAGTGCTATTCGAAGTAGGTGCCAATCAGTGTCTCGTTTCTGTAAGGAACGTGAGAACTTTGCGAGTCGAGAAAATTGTTATCATCCTGTGAAACACAGGGTGAGTAAGAAAAAAACTGTATTTGTTGATATATTTTGTAAGTTTGTACAAGTTTTTATGTGAGTAACCCTGTGTAAAATAGGACAACCAAAATAATTATTTAATTTATCTCGATGTGAGAACTTCTCACAAGTTACAGAAACGGGGTACAGGTTAGAAAATTGTATATGAATCGTAGCTATCTGATAAGTCATATAACATGAAATATGATTTAACATTTTTATGGGTGTATTAGCGCCCACTTTTTTTTAGGTAATATGACTAAACTGAAGCTGCACTCTCTTAGCAAAAGAAAAAAAAACAATTTTCTTATCTAAATCGGTCCAAGAATGACAGAGTTGTGAAGTGATACACATATCGTAGCTGTTTTAACTAACCGACCTAACTGACATTTTTTTGAAAAATGACTTTATAAGTCACAATACACATTGTCTACAATTTTCATGTTTGTCAGCATAATTTTTGTGCCTATATAAATTTTTAAAATGTAAGTTAGGTCAGTTAGTTAAAACAGCGACGAAATAAAATCAAGTAAACATTTAAAAACCCAAAATACGCGACTACATCGAAGCTTAAACCGTTAACGATCGTAAAGGGTAATCATAAGGAAAGCCTCAGGACATCATTTATCTTTTTTCGTATTCACGAAATGGCGTCTGTTGGCAGTCATCTTGAATCTTTATACACAGATACATAAATATACAAACATATATAAACAATTATACATACATAGGTTGATAAATACAATAGCTTGATTTTCATCACTCAGTCGAGTAAAAATTCAGGCGAATTGATAACCTCCTCTTTTTTGAAGTCGGTTAAAAAGACTGCATGCTTTCATGGGACGCCGGATAGGAATAATCTTCATTGCATTTTCAATATTTTAAGAGTTTTATCTTTATTTATGTAAAGTTGTTTTATGTTCTGTTACATCATTTTTAGAGTTCCGTACACCAAAGGTGAATAGGAAACCTATTGCTTTCGCTACAATGTCCGTCTGCCCATCACAGACTATTTTCTCGAGAACCGTTAGAGTTAAGATTCTGAAATTTTCACAAAATATATAAAACTTTGGCCGCTACAAGAAATGCAAATATGTGACATTTAAAAACTACGAGTATAGGCTGTTCTAAGGCTGGTAACGAAAAATATGGAAATCCTAATGTAAGATAAAGACAATTATAATGGATGATTTTTTAAGATCTTTCAAATGTCATTTATTAAAAAGAACACATCCAGTTTAAAGAAATGTATGGAGTCTTTATTTGAGTCGGTAGAACGATCTGTACAATTCAATGTTTGAAGTTGATTTTATGTATATTTTGACCTCGGATACGTCTGAAATGGTTCATACGCTGAGTCCAATTTTGACATAATTTCTCCATCATGTCGTTGGTATCTCACGAATAAATTCTTCAATATTGTCTTCCAGTACGTTAAGACATGAACCTTAACCTAGACCCAATTGGGCCATTGTTTTGCGTGATGTGTGGTATGCACAAAAAAAATTATTCCCAAAACATTTCCAAACAAACGTGTGTTTCGAAATATAATTTAGTCTCAGTAAATATTTTTTACTGTTCCAGTAAATTATTTGTTCCAATTTTATTTTATGTAAAAAACCTGTATAGAATGAAAATTATCTTTATAAAGTAAAATTTGTAAAAAAAATTTTAGATTTATTTTTTTTTATTTAAATTTGTTATTTTCAGTTAAATTTATTTTTATATACTGTAAAAAAATTTGTCTGAATTTTTTTTTTATTTTTTCAGTTAAATTTATTTTTATATACTGTAAAAAAATTTGTCTGATTATTTTTTTAATTTTTTCTACAAATTATTTTATATATATAAAAAACATTTTATTTTTTTTTAAGATTTTTGTTTGCAGTTTTCAAACTTATTATCTTTGTATATTGTTATTCTCAATATAGTATTAAGAGTCTTACTATAAACATATAGAGTTTGTTAACTAAATTAAAAAATTGTTTGGGTTGAAGTCTACTGATGAGCTCCAAAAGCGGGAACGAAATGCTTAACCATAAAAACAAGGCAGTTTTTGAAAGTAAAAAAAAAAAATAGTTGAACCTTTCATTTGATTCAGTTATTTTTTTCAGATAAAACTTTTACTAATTTAAAAAAAAAATAATAAAGAATTGTTATTGATTCAGTTAATTTATTTTCTGATAATACGAAAAATTTTAGTGAATGTGTTTGTTTGTAAATTATCAAAAAAAAATAATTGCTGAATAATACAAAAAAAATCTGCAAAAATATTTTTTTTTGTTCCTATTAATAAATTTGACTGAAAATATTTTGATTTTCAGTTAACTTTTTTCTCTAATGCCATAATAATTTAACTAAAAATAAAATTTTTTTTTCAGTTAAATTTTTACAAAATTGTTATCAGAATCTACAAATTTCTTTGTAGGTCCGCATTCACACAAAAAATTTACTGATTCAGTGAATTAGGTTACTGAAAACGAAATTTAGTTTTTTCTGTGTGCGGCACCGTCTTGCTGAAACCACGTGTCAGTCAAGTCAAGCTCTTCCATTTTGGAAAAAAAGTATCAGAAGCCCAATTGATGTGAACAGTGTCAAATCGATAATTGGAGGTCGTCAACAACACTAGTGCAGACAGCTGCGTTATTTCCCTCCGTCCGCACTCTACGTACGCGTGTTGCTTTTTTAATGTTCAATAATATAATTTTATTGAAAAATTTAATGACGAGACTCCGAATACTCGTAACCGCCTCAGAAAGTCACTCAAACTGAACATAAAATGGAAGAAGTACATAGGTGCACTTTCTTAACGTTCCAAAAGCAAAAGTTAAAGCAAATTTTTTTCTATATGATGAACAATTTAACAAAAATTTGCTCAAGTGTTCATGTAGATTTATTTCGAAATTCGGGGGTGAAATATTATTTTAAAATCTAATGGTCTATTGATCTTACTGCTCTCTATATTTCCGATTGATTTTCTTTATTTTCTTACTATTCTTTTAAATGCAGTGTGATTTGGAAAATTGCCGCAAACGATACCTTATTTTAAGAAACTGTGACAGGCAGCAGGGCAGTTTTCAATTATTTATTGTGTGGTTTCATTTTATTGTAAAGTAAATACACTCAAAAAAAAAAAAAGACATGTACAATTATTAAGGAAACAAATTTTCTAACTTAAAGTAAAAAAAAATTCTAAGTTTAAGTAATTTTTTCTAAGTTTAAGTAACTTTTTACAAAAATCTAGTTAAAATTACTTAATATAAGTAAAAAATAAAAAGTTCATATCCTTAAAAATAGTTCATAAAAATACAAACGAAAATTCTCACATTCACGGACAAGCTTACTGACTTTAAGGAAATATTTACCCAAAATTGGAAAATGGTTTAAAAGTTTAGGGAAAATGTATCCTTGTATGTATCAATCTTGTTTTAAATCAAAAAATTAATTTTAGAAAATGACTTACTCCTGATTAGTTCATCAAATTTGACTAACTTGAAAGATATAAAAATGTTTTCTAAATTTTAGAAAAATATTTACCAGTTTTAAGTATTTTTTTTCTTTAAATTATAGAATAAATTTTTTATTTGCATTAAGCAAAAAATTTAAGTAAATGTTTCATATTTCCGAGGAATATTTGAACTTGAAATATATTTTTATGAAAATAAACTAAAATTTTAAAACTCAAAAATTGCAATGCTTATTCTGGCTGCCCTTTTAGGCAATTGGTTAGAGTGCTGGCCTATCAATCAGAATGTTGTTGGTTCAATACTTGCCTCCTCTCAAGGAATTAATATGTGTGTATGGTGAATTAATTAAGAATATAGTATGAAGATATAATAAAAAACATACCATATGGTATAGAATTTAATTAAAATAAAAAAAGTACCAGAGTAAAAGACAAAAAAAATTGAAAAATTTACTAAATTTGAGATCAGAGATGAACATTTTTTTTTGCAAAGCTCCGAATTTTATGGGAAAATTTTACTTAATATTAGAAAAATTTTACTTAAATATAAAAATATTATTACTATAAGCTAGTTCATTAATGAATTAATAAAATATTTTACTGGTTTCGAGTAAAAACAGCTTTAGCGCCATACGATAACTTTTTTTTACTCAAATTTAGAAAATTTTCCAAAGTTTTAGTTACTTTTTTTTTGAGTGTACCTTTTTTACTTCATAAAAGGTAAAACCAACTGCCAATATCCCAGCATAAAATATTCGACATTTAGAAGCACTAAAAGCTGTTAAAAGCTATAGATTGCATCTCTAGAAGCACTAACGTAAGCGAGACCATTAAAATGTGTTCTACAATCGTAAAACACAGTACAAAAATAACTATATATGGATATACGTAGTACACGTACACGTTTGGTGGATGATTTATTGCTAGTGCTTCTAAGTGGCTCATCGAGAACAAAAACAAGCATTTTAAAAGTACAATTGCAAGTGATTCCATCTCATTGCCTCTCTTACAAAAATGCTTCCAGCAAGCAAACATTTTTGCTGGGATATTGCTAAACTTAAACATTTTCTTTAACATTAAGGTCAAAGCTTAATCTGACTGCTTGGCCCAAAGACCATGATTTACATACTTACATAAATAAAATAAGTTTATGATCAATCTTGCAACACACAGTTTTGGTCATATTTAACTTTCACCCTTTTTTTTTAATCAAAACTTACCTGCTAACCGCACATAAATTTCTTAAGTTTATATGGACAATAACGAAAAATTTTGTTGCTCATTTTGTTTGAATATAAAAAGTGTCACTTTTATTTTATTTTATTTTGCCCCTGTAGCACTTTCTTTAAGTGAAAATATTTCTCATTTGCACGCAATACTCGAAGGACACGTGAACATTTAATTGGACATCTTTTTCAAATTTTCCCTAAAGTACCAGGTAGTACTTCTTCTTACATTTATATTTTATTAAAATAAAAATAAACATACGCTAAAATTTTAGGTTTTTTTCCTTCAAATTTCTAACAACGGTCAAGGCTTGCATGTTATTTATGTATGTATGTATGTGGGAAAGCAGAAAAGGAGTGGTGCAATAAGTTTAAATAGGTTAACTTTTCATTCAAAGCCTTTCTGGGTCATCACATTGTTAAAGTGACAGTTAGTTGTCACTTATGACCCAATAACTTGACAATTTACA
Source organism: Tachina grossa (assembly GCA_949987645.1). Classification (NCBI taxonomy): domain Eukaryota; kingdom Metazoa; phylum Arthropoda; class Insecta; order Diptera; family Tachinidae; genus Tachina; species Tachina grossa. The sequence continues at coordinate 37,730,334 of OX465276.1, read as the reverse complement.
TGCTAATATCCTGCTCCATAGAGATTTATTTGCATACTTGTGTATTAAATTTATTAATATTCTATTTACTTTTTGTGAATTAACAATAAATTGTTGTCATAACGTGTCACATTGGATATGCTTTTTCGTTTGGCCACCAAAAACGGGGCTTTAACTACATTTACTTCATTGACTTGTTTTTAACCGGCTTCAAACAAAAAAAGGAGGACGTTAGCAATTCGTCTCTATTTTTTTTCGGTGTTACTTCACAACTTGGTGCATTTTATGCCGATTGTAAGAATTATTTTTCTAAAAAAGTGGGAGGGGACACGTCCACAAATTTTTTATTTAATTTTATGATATTCTACTTCTTTAATTTCTGCGAAACCTGTAAAATACCTTTTGTTCTTGTAATTACACAATTTGAAAGTTGAAAAAATGGGCAAGCTGACAGCCATTAAATTTTTTTATAATATTTCACGCGGTTCTACTTCACCGATTTTTACGAAACTTACCACTCACTTTGAGCTCTCAAACAAACAGAATGCTCCATTTAAAATAATAGGTGGAATCACACCCATTTAAATTTAATATTGTATTTAAAGTGGTTCTACTTTAACAATTTTTACTAGACTTAACACGCGACCTGAGCCCAATTAAAATGGGCGGAGATACGCCATGTATTTACATTGACGCAAGACTATTTGTAATCAAACATCGAATACCGCCATTATATTAATGATTTTGTAATTATTTCTCAACCAATGCAACGCTTCATTTGCACTACGAAAATTGTTTCATCAAATGAAAAATTGTCCTATATATACAAAGAAATATTTTCATTAATGTAACGAAATATTTTTTGCTAAGCAAAATGGAAACTGTATTCAAAATTTAAAGTGTAATTATTACAATGTAATGTAAAATATCAAGCATTAGAAAGGTTTCATTCCATTAATGTAATTTGCATCAATATAATATAATGATTACTTTTAATGAAATCTGTCGTTGTATTAATGAAAGTGGTTTAACATAATGATTTCATTTCCGTTACGAAGAGTTTTTCATTCAGTGTAGATATTTTGCACACCCGACGAATCCGCGGCAGACATTTTTTTTTTTTTTTTGTTTTGTAAAACACAACGCCAAGCGTTGACAAATTTTATACGGAAAAAATTTCAATTACAAAAACAAAATACATACAAAAATTATAAACTCTAAGCGTTGCGTTTTACAAAATTAGGCCCTTAAACTTAATAAACTTCCATGAACACTCAAACACATAATTTGTGTTATTCAAATTTAAAGCTAGGAAACGAAAGATAAAACGTTGATCTCAGCAAATCTGTTTTGTTTAAAATATATCAATGGTTTTCTTAAAAATAATGTGAGAATAATTTACATTCATTCATGTAATAGGTCTGTATGTATATATTCGGGAGAGTCTTTCTTACAAAAGCGAATTTTAAAATTTAAATTAATTTAAATTTTTTTCAAGTTTCTTATATGTTGCTCTGTTATTTCTCTGCTATTGTATTTTAATAAAAATTTCTAAATCCTTCGAAGCCTGCGGGATTAAATTTAGTGGTATTCGCTTTCTCGCTTTTCTGCTTTTCTTCTCAATTATTTTGAATAATTTATTATTGTATAACTTAAAGAAAAGAAGACTACAGTAATAAAACTTCAAGTTTTAGAGCTGCAATCAGTAGAATTTACACACAACAAAAGCTCATCCCAGTGAAAAAATGGCAAATATGTTTGTGTTAGGAAACGGTGGCGTGCACGTGATTAATGCAAAGTTTTTCGCTACAAATAAGCTGCATTTATTCGAAGACTTCAATGAACAATTTTGGCGAGAGTTAGAATTTAATAGTAATCAGATTTTTAAGAAATAAAAATTAATTGGCATGAAAATAAAAACCTAAAAAAAATGTTTACTGAAATTATGGATTGAGAAAAAAAAGCAATGAGAGTCCGATCACAGAGGAGATGTGTAAACATCTAGTAATGAAATTTTTTTTTTAAGTTGGAAGTACTTATGCTTTTAGTATCTTTTTTTAAATTAATTAATTAAAAGTATGTATCAAAACTTTCAATATTGTAAATACATATGAATTTGTTGGTTTTTGTTTGTTTTATTAAACTTATTTGGTTAGTAAATGGGCACACTGCAGTATATGTATATGTACTGCATTCAAAATTGCAGTAAGCAGTAAATTTACTGATTACTAAAAAAATTCAGTAAATTTTTACTGCTAATGAAATTTAATTTGCATTACCAGTAAAATCGTAGGGCCGTAATCATAATAAAATTGTAGCAAGTGGCAAAGTTTTTTCATTCAAATTTTGAAACTTTTGTATGAAAAACATTTAGCCACTTGGTAGAATTTCATTATGAATACGGGCATTACTGATTACTGAAAATTCAATGCACCTCATCATATAACAAATCATTTAGGCAATTTATAAAAATTGTAGAAAAATATTTTAATAATCAGTAAAAATTTACTTGTTAAACATTTTTTATTGTTTTTACTGAAACTTTAGTGGTACTGCAGTGCTCAACTATGGTAAATGTTCTTACTTTTACTTTTTAATTTTTAATTCCTGTTGTTCATCGTTTAGTTATTGCTTTTGTTGTTGTTGTGTACGCATTGCAATTAAAATAAGTTCAGTAAAGTGCGACTTTGACTCGCGCACATTCGGTTTTGATAATTTTTTTTTTTTGATTTAGCTTTCTTCCTTTTTTAAGTTTTTTCAGTTTAAACGATTTTTTTTTTCAGTTTTATTGCTTTTTTCTCGTTTTGGCGTTTTTTTCTCTTCTTGGGTTTTTTTAATTTTCGCAATTTTTTAATTTTCGCAATTTTTTTCATTTTGGCGATTTTTTCATTTTGGCGATTTTTTCATATTGGCGATTTTTTTGTTGAAGGATTTTTTCGATTTTGCGATTTTTTCGGTTTTTCGCGATTTATTTTAGTCCTATAGATTTTTTTTAATTTGGTGCTTTTTTCGATTTGGCGATTTTTTTGTATTTGGCGATTTTTTTATATTTGGCGATGTTATATTTTTTTAATTTTAGTTTTACCGTTTATGAAAATTTCAAGAGTTTTGCTCTTACGGTCTCCAAGATACAGCAAGTTGTCAAAATTACAAAGTAATAATTCCATTAACTAATGGAACACCCTTTAATTTAAACTTTTTAAATTTAGTGTTAATTGTTGTAGTCTGTATAAAAATACACTAACTTTACAAATTTCAAGTGTATATATGTACATACAATTATATGTATATTACATGGGATTTTAACATTTTAACATTTTAAATTTAAATTGTAACAATTCCAATAAAAAACACTAATAATTAACTTGACTGCACCCGGTCAAAAAAATACTTGTGTGGCAACACTCTATTCTTAAATAGCTGTTGTTGTTATTTACATTTATTTTCTTTTACATACTCTTACGACTACAATTTGAAGCTGAAAAAAAGCCAGCCAATGTATTAATGGTAAAGTAAGAAAATAAAAAACATGTTGATTATTGAGTTCTTGTTTCAACTTTGTTATTTGTTATTGAGCTTCTCATTTGTTTAAATGAAAGTTTATAATATAATGACTCTAGTTGTTCTAAGAAGCTTTGGGTAAAGGTTCCCTGATGATCTGCATTAGCAACAGTGAAATGCGCATAGGATCCAACTAAACCCCTCAATAATCAATTTCAATGTATTTTTAATAAAAAAATATTTTACTTAATAAGTAAAATATTAATTTGGGATTATTAGTGCGTTTAAAAATTTTAAATTTAACATTTTTCGTTGCTCGTTTTGGAACACCCTTTAGTTTTTAACTCTCATGTATTTGTTGTTGTAGTGGCCAAATGTCTATATATTGTGTCCAAATTTCAAGTCCGTAGCTCTTACGGTTCATTTTTACCTTTGGTGTACGGAAATATACAGAAAAATAACCGGCGGCGGCGCACCGTCGGCTTTGAGCCGGTCGACTTGTTTCTCTGCTTTTTATTGCTTCTTTCAAACACTAATACACTCATACATAGCTCACACCGATTTTACAATGCAAAGCAAAAGCAAAAAGCAAAGAAATCTCAGCAAAGAAATCTCAGCAAAGAATCAAAGCCAAAAAATTTTTACCCCCTAGCGTATAGATGTTTACACATCAAAAAGAAATGGCTTATGAGCCAGTGAGTGAAAACTCACTCACATTGCCATCTCTAATTCACATAACAGGAAGAAGAAAAAAAAATACAAATTATTTATCTGGGGAAAACTATAATGCTATCTCTAGTAAATATATGAAGAATAACATAAATGAATGCAAAGAATTCCCTTAGTTTTACTTAAAACTCTATGTGCTACCAACAACTACTTCCTACTTACTGCGACAGCACACACACACACAACAGAAAACATAACTTTGTTAAAACAACTTTAAAACAATTTGTATGATTTGTCTGGCATGAAACAAGCAACAACATGACTTGAACATAAAACAACAAAAAAAAATCACAGGACTCCTTAACAGAAAATTCTGTTAGAAAAGATTCTTTTTATTTCTGTTCAAAAGCATGAGTCGAGAAAAGGTGTTGCAAATATTATTATCATAATTTGTGCATTTAGAAAAGTTTATATTATTAATGCAACAAAAAAAAAAACACAAAACAAGCTGCTATTATTTTGCACACTTGTGCATCATATTCTCTAACCTGAATGCTTATGCGAAATAATGTCTTGTTATTGTTGAAAGTTTAAATTAAATTTCTACAAATTCTTTTCACTTGGAATTGTTGTTGGAAACAAATCACAAAGCTCGTAAAGATTTAGAGAATTTTTGTAATTTGAAGTTAATATTTGTAAGCGATTGCAATTATACTAATGAATTTATTTATGCTTCTTGGAATAGAAGAATGATTAGCAGAAAATATGCAGAATACATATTTTTGCAAATATTTATCCAAATGGAATTGTGTGTACATATTTTAATAAAGGAAATTACTTAAGAATAGCAAAGATTTTTAAATGTCAATTATTAAATTAAAAGTCAAGAGCAAAACTTGGCGCTAAGAGCTGAAGAAAATAAACTGTAGCTTAACTTCTGTAAAGTTGGAATATTTATTTGCTAATAAACAAACTACTGTCTTCCTGAAAAAAATAAAAGGAAAGCAAAAAATACTTTGAAGCTGTTGGCAGCTGAACTACAAAGTTAACACGAAAATGATACATAGTAAAAAATTTTAAATTAATTTTGAGACTAAACGCAAAAAAAAGAATTAAATTGATGACATGAATGGTATGAATAATAAAGATATTGCATGAGAGACACTTTTTTTGTTTTACATAAAAACTAATGCGGAATTCGTTTCAACTAAGGGGTGTTTTTTTAGAGGTATAGAACTTCGAATTGAAATAAAACACAAGAAAATCTTAATGTCCATCAATTTGGCTTTATTGGAAGGATAATTTTATGCCATTAATGTTTAAATATGATTTCGGGCATGTGGCCGCCGCGGCTGGCTCGAATAAAGCCAATTCTACAGGTCCAATTTTCAACCACTTTTTCGAGCATATGGGGCCGTATGTTGGCAATAACGCCACGAATGTTGGCTTGCAAGTCCCCTAACGTTTCTGGTTTGTTGGCGTAGACGAGCGACTTCACATATCCCCAAAGAAAATAATCCAATGGTGTCAAATCACACGATCTTGGTGGCCAATTGACAGGTCCATTCCGCAAAATTATGCGATGGACGATTATGTCGACCATAAAATGTACGGAGCTTGCGGTAAACTTCGCGAACTGAACCATTATTTTCGAAATAAATTTGCACGATTTGCAAGCGTTGTTCTTTTGTCAACCTGTTCATGATGAAATGGCAAACCAAACTAAATATTAATCACTTGACAGCTGACAAAATGGCCGCCAGTTAAAAAAGTGATGCCAACTTAAAGTTCTATGCCTCAATAAAAAACACCCTTTATTATTTCTAATTTCTGAGGTTATATATTAGATCACTACTTCTTGCTGTGTACACAACTTTTATTCTTTACTTACTTGTTTTCTTAAAAAAAAAACAAATAAGTTTTTACTTAATTATATCTTTATTTAGTGTATCTAAAGGAGATTGGTTGAACTAAGACTAATTTACAAATTGTTCTTTAACATAAAATGTAACATTTAATTATCAGTACCTGTTGCATTAGCATAAATTTGATTGGCTAAAAACATTAAAATTTGTATTAATATTAAATTGCCAGCTTTGCATTATTTTATTCCCAAACCTTCTTATTGGCTAAAAGCACTTAATGCCCATTTTTTCAGTTGGTAATCAAACCGTAATTATTTTTAAGTTCTAATTAAATACGAAATTGTGTTTTTGAGTGCTTATTTAAATAATAATTAAATGCGCAACCTTGCGAAATTAAACACTACTTAAGTTTTATGATTGTACCATATGTTTTTGTGCGTGTGTGTGTTTACTGAAAACATGCACATGAGCATCATGCGGTCGTATTAAAAAGAATTTCGTTTAAATTTCATAAATATATAAAATATACTGTACAAAGTTGCATATCATGGAATAAAGTAATATAAAAAGGCATTATGATGTTCTTTTGGTCTCATAAAATGAGTATTTATGCAATTTAATTTTCTACATGTTGATAACCTAACTTTTTTGTTTACGTTAAACAGCTGCTGTTTGAAAAGTCTTCAATAATACTGGGAAATTTTGCAGTGCTACCGTACTTTCAACGTAATTTAATAAGAACTTTAAATAATCACTGAAAAAATGAAATCGTATTTAATTACAACTTCTAAATAAAAATTAGCTAAATACGTACTTAATTTTTAAGTTAAAAACTGGGGGTAAGTCATTCAACTTATATGAATTGCGCAAATTGCAATTTTTTGGTGAACAATTCTTTATAAAATTATTTGTGTGACCGGAAGTGTAATTGTATTAAATTTCATATTTTTTACTTATGCTTATGTAACAGATTTAAAGTTTATTTGGTTTGCTTATTGCTTCTATGAATTTATCAAATTTGTCAGGGGTCGCATATGTAACTCACATAAAAAAACCAAAAATAAGTAAAAAAAACTCGGAAAAGTGGGGTTCCGTGTGGATCCTACATATGTACATAATACTATACGAACTTTAGCCTATATTTTTTTTTACAAATTTTACTTTATATAGATAATTTTCATTCTATACAGTTTTTTTTACATAAAATAAAATTGGAAGAAATAATTTACTGGAACAGTAAAAAATATTTACCGAAATTAGATTATATTTCAAAACACACGTTTGTTTGAACATTTTTTAGGAATAATTTTTTCTGTGCATGGAATGATTGCTTAATTCAGGTTATATTTTGATATATTTCAAATTGAATGTATTAGTTACAGTTTGATGATGATGATGTCTTCCTACAGAAAATAAAATTATACATCGAATACCCAAATTTAAGTGCAAAAAAAAAATAAATATTTCAAAATGGACTTCTTGCAAGTTTAAAAATTCTCTTCTACAAAACAGTAAAATATGACTTAAGTACATTTGCCAAATTTCCAGGTACATATATTCTTTCTTTAAACATTATAAAAAAAAAAGATTTAAACTAGGAAATAAGAAAGATTTTTAAATTCCTCAGGAAAGCTAAACACAGAATTTTCAATTTCCTAAGCTTGTAGAGAGAATGAAAGTTGAAAAATTGAAATTCAATTTACTTGTAAGTTCGCATTCAAACAATTTATGTATTCATTGGAATTAATCCCTTAAAACATTAAACATTCAAAATATTCTAAGCAAATTTCATATTAATCCATCTCACCTGTTTTCTGACATTAAAAATATCACTGTCAAGAGAATAAAAGGATGTTACACAAATACAAAAACTGCCAAAACATTAACCAAAGAAATAAAACAATAATAAACCCCTTTTTACTGTAACAAACAACACTTCACTCATACCAAAACTCCCTTTGTAATTTGACTTGCTTTCAAGTCAAAGCATAAAAGAAGAACACAAAAACATAAATATGATAAGGAATTTGGAATTTTTGAATATACATTTGAAATATTTATGAAATACGAGTATGTTTGTATGTATAGAGTTATTGTACATTTAACTTCATTACTTATTAAAATGAATGCATAAACAATATGTTTTCACGCAGCATACAACATGACACAAACAAAGGCGGTCGGTCGAAGCAATAAAATAAATTCATGGAATTACAATAAAAATTTGTAACTTAAGTGCAAAAGAAAATGAATATTTACTTAGCATTTGAGTATTTCTAAGGCGACAGAAATTCATATACACAGAACAGCAACGAACGATACCCTCGATATACTTACAATAATAAAACATGAACAACTGGGGAATTGAAAAACGTTATTTGTATTTATGTTACGAGTACGACCATATCTCTATTTTGGGGAGTCAAGTCATAAAGAGGTCCTCCGTCCATAAATGTACTTACACTTGCACACAAATACTAAAATGACATTTCAATAAAAAAAAAATAAAGGTACAACAATACAAAATTTATGATATAGGAGAGAGGGAGAGAAAAAAATGTAACATAAACATAAAATAACACGTGTGTTGTGTCCACAAAAATACTGCAGATAAAAAGGAAAAATGAGAATAACAAATAAATGAAATTCATACTAATCTATACAGCTGTCAGTTCATTGAATGAATTAGATCGTAAGAGAACATTTTATAAAAAAAAAAATATGGGAAAAATATATTTTTTTTCATTCTAGCGAGATTTAATCAGGTATGTGATGAAAAACGATTTAGACACAAAACCAATTTGAAAACGATAAAAGATGTGATGTGTTTTCTATAGTCGTTTTGTCAATAATTTTAAAATTTGATTTTAATGGGTTTTCCAAAGTTTTTTGATAGATTTCTTTTGATAGCCCTATTATATGGTTTATATTTTATCTTCTAGTGTGATTTTTAGAAGTAAGCAGTGTGAAATTGGCTCAAAAATTATACTCAAAATCGATCGGAATCCATCACACCTTTTCCAAACGATACCTTTGAAATCGATTTGAAAACGATCGTTGTTCATCACATACCTGAATATCTTTTTTGCTCGATAAAATGGTGTTAATAGATCTGAAAGTTTCTAATTAACCCTTACAAAAATAGGGATGACCTTGCAGGCCATCCCTGCACTTTTCCGCTCATTTCAAACTCAAAGTTCTGAACAATCCCTAGATTTTCGAAGTCATATAATATTTTTTTCCAAATTTTCGACAGTAACTCTCAGTTTTTAAGTCCAAAAAAGTAAAGAGAACCTACAAAGCGAATTGAAAAGAGCTTTTGGAGTTATCAAACTACGAGCGAATCAATGGATTTTTATCAAAATTGTAGTTAAAAGTATATATTAAGTAATATTTACATTTGAGGTAAACAGCCTTGAAAGCTTTTAAATTTGTTCTTGTTTCCTTGCAAAGTAAGAGCAAGCATTGCTATCTGTTGTATTCAGGGCTGCCAGATAAAATTATCAAATCCCGATAAAATATAAAATAAACGTCATTTAATACTCGAACAATCGTCAGAAAAATCGGACAAATCAAAATGTACTTCTTTTTTTTAACATGTACACATATGTTTTACTTTATAAATGTATTTATTAGGAAACAAAATCAAAGCAATTCCTGTTCGTAAATAACTTTGTTCCCCTCAGTGGTAAAATTATGTAAAATACTTCCAAGTTAGCAGGTCCAGGTTTTGTTCTCAGTACTTTTGATGGCTGAAATTTTTGATAGGAACTGGGCCTTTCTTCACATTTATTTTTTTCCACACTGGAATCACTGAAAAACTCAATTTTGTAAAAATACGCGTTAGGGACTTTCTACTTGAGACCATTGATATGTAGGTATACATAAAAATTTCTTTTAATTGAACCCATATACATACTTGAATACATATGTATGTATGTCCATTTATCGCAACAACCGGGTATTGACTCCAAATTTCAAAATTAGAAGGATAACCTTAAATAATAAATGCCAACATTCTATTTTTATTTAACTCTAAACCATTTTTTTTTATTTAATTAAAAATTACTAAGAAAAAGTCTGCAAAACTACACCAAAATCTTTTGTTGATATGCATATATGAGTTCTAACAGTAAATTTTTCATAAAAAGCTGTTTTATTTGCACTATTGGAAAATCGTCAATTTTAAGGAAAAAATCGTCAAATCGTCAAATTGCTATTTTCGGCACCAATAATCGTCAAAATAACGATAAATCGTCACATCTGGCAGCCGTGGTTGTATTATTGTTGTGGATGTTGTACTCTCGTCGGTGTGAAAGCACAAAAAGCTCTTTATAAAAAAATTTGCACATTGTGCATATGGCCGGATATCTGGTTGCGATCGCCTAAGGTACTCCTCAGTCCTAGTTTACACTATGCAACTCTTATTGCTAAGCTGATTAGTTCGTTATACGGGATTTACACTATGACTTTTTACTGTGACTTTTCTAGAGTTTATTGACAAACGGGGTACAAAGGCAATCAAAGGGGTAGCAACACAAAAGATAATTGAAGAAAAATGCAGGGGAAAAAGTCATCGTGTAAATGCCGTATTAGGAGAGAAAGACGAGGGGAACAGAAACGTGTAAACTAGGGCTGACTTATGAAAGCTTTACACAAACACACACAAACACAAACGCACACACACATACAAAGCCGTGGGGTAGCGGGCTAGAATTCTACCTCAGTGGTTACCAGCTTGTCGTAAGAGGCGACTAAATGGAAAAGCTTATATCGAGGTTTCCCGTTTCAGAGCAGATGTCTCTCAAGGCATGCACTCAATGGAGTACAATGTTGGAAACCTAGACACATAGGCATCAGTATCGATACCAGTAAGATTCTGATTATGGCAACTGGACTGCAGCAGAACTTTTAGAATTGATGCTTGCGGATAGTATATTCTGTTACCATTGTGAACTGCAGTAAAATCTTATTCATATGGCTTTCAGTCTAATGCATTATCCGTTTACATCCCGTCAAAATCTTGCCAGCCTTGGAGAACGATATTGAGATCGTATCGTTAAGTTGTTGTATAGGGATAGTTAAGAACATCTTCTGCTTAGCTGACAGTCTGGCTCTGGGCAGTTGAGCTCATAAGGACATATGCCAACTCCGGATAGCAAATATTACCTTATGACCACACTAGCTAAGCAACGAAAACAGAGATAACGGCTCCAAGTTGGGGCTCAAGTTCACAAATGGAAACAGCAAGAATACAAAAACAGATTTATACAAGCGCTGCTTGCTACTCTAACCGGCACTGCCTGAACTCATTCCACACTCAGAACAGTGGAAGATCCCGCTCATCCCTATCGCAGTTGCTTATAAGCATGTTTTCTGGAAAGGAAACTGACGCTTACATCAAGCTCAGGGAGACAATCTCCAAACTGAACGAAATTATGGGTGGAAGAAGGAGATTGATACCAACGAGCTGCTGAAAACAAAGACTCAGAACTAGACTAGACAACGCCAAAACACACGCTAGGTGTATACAGCCAACTCAACAGAAGCAAACTCCAAGTAAATATAATCTGGAGAAGTATTAGGAGTGTGACCTGTACCCTTATATGTAGATTTGTACGTTTGAAAGGTGATAAAAGCATTTTCTATTTGCTTTCTTCAATGTATGATTTCCATGCAATGTACCGGAATTCTTTGTTTTCTCTAAGTCCTGCTGATATTTTTGTCGCCTAACCTTCTGTACCATCCCAACGAGAGCAGCAGTGCTTTCTTTCGCTCTGTCTCAGTCTCCCTCTTTCATTTTCTATATAGAAGCCATCTGCACAGAGAAAACAGTGCCTACTAAATACCTCATAAAATAGAACAAAATTAATAAGAAATCTCTATGGTTTTTTTCAATAAGGAAATCTTAATAATTTCAAAGAGAAAACCTTTTTGAAAAAATCAAGAAGAAATATTGTAGTTTTTATGAGGTTATCTTATTGATTTTTTTTGACCTCATAAAATAAAAAAAATATGTCTTTCTTTATTCTTTGTGCTTTGCTTATGTATTTGCATTTAAATTCTATACCATATACTTAAGTATGTGTGTAGTATATGTAGATGTTATTTATTTATACTATACATACTATACATACTTACATAGATACATACACCCAGAAAAAAGATTGGTTGGAAAGCGGTTAGTCCAACAAAATATCATTTGCATTAACTATATTTCAGTTCACGCTATCAATTTTCTGTTAATCCAAAAAACAATCCATGTTCATTGCCATAAGGGCATAATTGTAACAAAGATATGATTGTGACAATACTTAAATTGATTGCATCAACCGAGCGTATGCTTTTGTCATGACTAATTAACTGATTGATTAACCCAACCGAATAAAATATTACGAATTGAATTTTACTACCAACTTTTGGTATTAGCAACTAAAAAACTGTCGTTCTATATTAAAATTAAAATAAAAACTTTCAATCAGTTGCTGCAACTAACTAGAGGTTGAGTTTACTATCATAATTTATAGCAGCAAATTAAAAAATTAACTTTTGTGACTTTCAAAGATATTATGATTTTTGAATTCTCAAATGGTTTCTGAAAGTCTGGGCATAAGATAACAGGTTTGTGGCTTTTCAAAATGTGTGGTTGAAGAAGTGTATATAGACATTCTTCACCATTAGGAAATAAATTTCAATTAAAATTAACTTAAATTATGTATTTTTATTTGCGTTTATTGTTTATTTTTATTTCAGCAAGGAAGGTCAATTTTTCTTTTACAGGTACCAATTATGATATTGTTTTAATTATATTAACCAAATTTTCGGTAGCAAGAATAACATTTATTTCAAATTCCATACGGTCAACCAATTTTTTCTGTTGCTGCAACTATTGGGTTGAGGGTTATAATTAAAATATAGTGGTACCACAAGAAAATTTCAGTCGCTATAGCAGAATTCTATGATAGTTGCTGCAACCGCCAAAATTCAATTGGCAACAAATTCGGTTGCCACAACGAATCTGTTTTCTCTTTGTATATATTATATTGTATTCTTAATTAATTAACTGACCATACATACATATTATTACTTGAAAGAAGACAAGTATTGAACCAGCAAACTTCTGACTGATAGACAAACACTCTAACCAATATGCTAACAAGCAGTCTGAATAACCAATGAAATAATTTTGCAAACATGCTTATACAAAAACGAAAAAGATCATGAAAAAAAAAATTGTCTGTGTCTATTTATAGATATGAAATAACAAGACACATCATAAAATCAAGCAGAAAACCTTATTGAAAAAATCAATAAGATAGCCTAATAAAATCAAGAAGAAAACATTTTTAAAAAAATCAATAAGGCAACCTAATAAAATCAATAAGAAATCCATATAGTTTACAATTTATAAGAAAACTAAATAGAATCAAGAAGTTTTTCTCTATGGATTGTTTTTTTTGGTGCCAAAAATAACGGAAATTGGGTAAAAAAAGTTGGGAATAATAAGATTTCTTCTTGATTTTATGTGGTTTTCTTCTTGATAAAATTAATAAGATTTGTCACATAAAAACAATAAGGAATCTCTATGAAAAAATCTACGCTTCTTTCTGCTGGGATACCCCTTACCCTAAAAACGTTTCATAGAGAAAATCTTATTGATTCTATGAGGCAGTTATTTCTCTGTGTGGCCTTTTGGGTGATACTGACGAATCATTGGCCATAATTGTGTGCTTCTTTTCACAAAATTTCCTAGAGGCACTTTTTTTGCCCTCGAAATTGTGCAGTTGCAGTCAGATTCTTGGTTTCGCCACCAAAATGTTCCCTGATAAATCCTCCCTCTACCATTAAGCCTATTTCTTTCCATAAGAAGAGGTGAGGAGACAGCTGCATTCACATGATATAATAATTGTTCCACTAACCTTATCTTAACGAGGTATTCTAGTTCATAGATACTTTACTCCAAAAATTTGTCCCTAAGAATCCCTATTAAAACTCAGCCTCGTGTTTGCCTGCCCGTCCCAACCCCGGATAACGGGAAACCCTATCCTGACTAAAACAAATGCATTCCTGCAACTTCATGAAGTACCATTTTTTCTTATTCGTGCTAACTAAATAATAATAATAATAAAAGCAAATGATCTTACACATGTTACTATGTATGTAAGACCATTTGCACAAAAATTGGGCAAATATATGTAACGATGCCAATAGGGGTTCCTCGTATTCCTAAATGAAGGTGCTTGTTTGCACTGCTATCTATATCTAATCTTGTATGATGTGATATTAATGGTTCATCCGAAACCTCCCGTTCCTAATAAAAAGTTAGTTAATTTAATTTAATTTATAAAGTGTTAGACTAAAACTATACACTTGCTTTTAACAAAGAAAGCTCATTATACACACACACACATGTAACCCGGAAGAGCATATATGTATAACGATTTAACTACTTTACGTTCTGAACATACTAACAAGTTTTTAAGTACAAACACATAAAATATATTCCCCAAAATTTTATGCAAAACTACAAAGAAAACAAAAAAGAAAAGAACCCTGTCACATATAAAGTACAACCGATGGAGACTTTTAAGGGATAACAATCGGGGGTACAAAAACATTTATGCAAAAACGCACAAAGGGACTTTTCCTTGAGAAACAAAAATACTGGAAAAGCGCATAAACATTTAATATCCACTCACTCAGCGACTTATACACCAATGTTAGAAATAAATCCCCTCTATGTAATCGTTAGTAAATGGTAAGAACATTTTTAGAAATATGTGTATGCGTATTTGTTCAGAAGTCTATGTGTGTGCCCATAAGAATGTTTGTATTTGTATATTTCGTTGGGTATTTTTTTTTTCATTATTGGTATTGTTGCTGTTGCTGTTGCTCCTGCTGATGCTGGAATTTTGTTAAAAGTTTTAGCACGAAGCATGATGTTGGCAGTTTAATACTCAAACTACCATTAGATATGCATATATATGACTTTATATGTAAATTTCTTTATGAATATACACACACATACACCTATGCATTCTCTTACACAGATGTTTTATTTAACGCCACTGGCAACAGACAAATGAAAAATTCATAGAGTTAAAGTTGCATGCTTGACTGGAGAGATGGTTGCAAAATTGCAAAAGAGAAAAATACATAAAAAATAGTAATAACAGTTTGTAGTAATAAAAAAAATAGCAGCATGTTGCATACTCATATTCGTTTAATACATTCATACGTTCATTGTTTAGTAAAAATATACTCGTTCCGCATTTACAAATATGCCGACTATCAACACAATACCAAATACGAAGAAACAACATCAGTGGCAACATCAGTTGTTGCTGCAAACAAATTGCTTGAACACCAAATAACGGGCAACTAAGAAAAATATATATATATATATATGTATATGGAAGTTATAAATTAAAACAACATGCAAAAATAGACACATTAAAATGAACATACGGCTAAAGTTTACTGAGCAGAGTTAAGCTAGTTTACTACTGCAACAACAAGGAAAAATGAAAAAAAAGAAACTAACCATTATGCATACCATTGCTACGTGTTGCATCTACAATGAAAGCAGTGATTAAATATTGCACTCGTTTTGTATGAAGTTTGCTTTTTTGAACTGTGAGAAGTAAATTTGATTTCTATAATTTTTTTTAACACCATTTTTTAAGGTTCCGCGCACCAAAGGTGAAAAGAAACACTATTGTGTTTGATACAATGTCCGTCTGTCCTTTTGCCTGTCTATCAAATGCTTTTTTAAAGAACCGTACGAGCTACGGATCTAAAATTTTGGCTGCTACAGCAACGAATATATCACAGTAAAAAATTAATGGGTGTTCGAAAACAAGCAACGAAAAATGTTAAAATCCCATGTAATATACATACAATTGTAAATAGACACTTGAAATTCCGAAATTTCAAGAAATTTACAATTTACACTAAAATTTAAAAAATCAAAATTAAAGGGTATTCTGTCAGTTAATGTAATTTTGACTATGTAATTTTGACAACTTGCTGTATCTTGGAGACCGTAATAGGCAAACTTAAATTTTTCAAAAACGGTAAAACTAAAAAATCACAAAATTATAAAATCGTCAAACCGAAAACAATCAACATAAACCAAAAAAATCGCCAAAACCAAAAATCGTCAAAACGAAAAAAATCTCTAAAACTAAACTAAATTTCAAAAAACGACAAAATCGTCATATTAAAAAAATTGCCAAAACTAAAAAAACCCCAAAAGCGGAAAATCACAAAAACGAAAAAAGCGCCCGGAATGAAACCGCCAAAACCAGAAAATTCGCCAAAAATCAAAAATTATTTTTATCGGGACTGTTTTTTTTTTAATGTCTACATCATCGATTAATAGGCTGAAGTTCGTATAGTATTGCATTTGCACGAGTAGTGTCCGTACGGAACACTTTGTCTGCCTGTCAAAGTCGCACATTACCGAATTTTTTTAAAATATCATCAAGATTCCCGGGGTGGGGAAGAAACTGATACAAAGTTACTCAAGTGGTTGGACCTCAAACCCCAAGCGGCATGCACTAATCGGTGTTTTTACAAATTTTTGGAAAGCATACATTCACTTTTACAAGGATGTGGCTTGCGAGGATATTCTACCAAGCTATTCAAAAAGAAAGTATATCTTATCTGACACTTTCTGTTATATTGACCGCACCGCAAAGAAATGTTTCTTTTTTAATTAAATTAAATATCTTAATGGCTTAATTGCTTGTTTTAACTCGGGCATTTCAGATCAACTTGTGTTTATGAGACAGAGGATGTCAGTATAATAGTACTTCTTAATGGTGTAACCTTCACGTCCCCGGCCAGTATCAGTTACCAAAATTTTGGTAGTGCAAGTTGAATTGAGAGTATTTTCGAAAAAATCAAAATCATTTGCGTGATATGTACTTTTTTTATTTACTACTCAAATTTTCCTAAGCCCCCAATACGGGTAAAATTTTTTAAACTTTCCGGCGTGGATATGATCCTACTTCATTTTAAAGTGTACTTATAAAGCATTTGCACCTTAAACTAGCAGATTTCAATTAAAATCTTCATGAAATCTATACCGTTTACCAAGTGGTTTTATTTTACATTTATCAAGACTTTTTATCGAAAACAAAACCCTTTAACTGAACGTTTCAAAACTAAAGGGTGTTTTTTATTGAGGTATAGAACTTTAAGTTGGCATCACTTTTTTAACTGGCGGTCATTTTGTCAGCTGTCAAGTGATTAATATTTAGTTTGGTTTGCCATTTCATCATGAACAGGTTGACAAAAGAACAACGCTTGCAAATCGTGCAAATTTATTTCGAAAATAATGGTTCAGTTCGCGAAGTTTACCGCAAGCTCCGTCCATTTTATGGTCGACATAATCGTCCATCAGAGCAATTAATTCGGTTAACCATAGATCGTTTTCGCACTACGCTTACTCTATGTGATAATACGCATCCGCAGAGACATCGAACAGTGCGCACCGAAGAAACAATTGCCGCTGTAGAGCAAAGTGTTGAAGAGGACCCGAATGAATCGATTCGCCACCGTGCACAGCAATTCGAGCCGACTAACCGACTATTTTGTTCCCGAATTGGATGGCATGAATGTGGATGAGTTGTGGTTCCAACAAGACGGCGCTACATGCCACACAGCGCACGTCACAATCGATTTATTGAAGGAAACATTCGATGAGCGCATAATTTCGCGGAATGGACCAGTCAATTGGCCACCAAGATCGTGTGATTTGACACCATTGGATTATTTTCTTTGGGGATATGTGAAGTCGCTCGTCTACGCCAATAAACCAGAAACGTTAGGGGACTTGGAAGCCAACATTTGTGGCGTTATTGCCAACATACGGCCCCATATGCTCGAAAAAGTGGTTGAAAATTGGACCTGTAGAATTAGCTTTATTCGAGCCAGCCGCGGCGGCCACATGCCCGAAATCATATTTAAACATTAATGGCATAAAATTATCCTTCCAATAAAGCCATATTGATGGACATTAAAACGATTTTCTTGTGTTTTATTTCAATTCGAAGTTCTATACCCCTCAAAAAAACACCCTATACAACCAAACAACTGCAAATTATCCAATTCACACACTTTTTATGTACGCAGGCTGACTTTTTAGTACAAATTTGAAAAACAGAAACCATAGTTGAATCCCTAAAATTTAGTGACGAGGTTGATTTTGTTTGTATAGTAAATTTGCTAGATTTTGACCGACATCTCCTGAGTATTAAATTTCGTTCAAATATAAACGCACAATTATTATTTTCGTTTGGTCTCTTAGCTGCCTTCAGAATCTGCTGCTAAATGTAATATTGTAGAAGAAAAAATAACACTTTTAGGACATTTACACCTGCACAAAATCCACAAGATTTTAATTAAAATCTTTATGAAAATCTATACCATTTACACTATCTCAAAATCTAGTACTTAGAAGATTTTAAGCTAAATTTAGCTGCTTTTTCCTAAATTTAATATACAAAACAATATCTAGTTTGTGAGTAGATTTGTAGGCAATCTACATAAAATCTAATATTTTTATTTTATCCTTACTACCCTATACAACATGTTTATTTAAATGATGTTTGAATTAGCTAAGGCTTGCTTAAAAATTTGTGTGAATTTGCTATATTGCAGTTTTTTGGTTGTAGTCTTGGAAATTTTCCAGTTGATGGGTTTCGTTTTGGATAAGAAGTCCTGATATATATCAAAACGAACTTGGTGTAAACGCTAAAGATTTTCATAAAGATTTTAATTAAAATCTGCTATATTTTGTGCAGGTGTAAATGCCTTACAAACCTCAAGTTGATCGTAAATATATAAATTATGCGTAATGAGGCAAAAAAAAAATTAGCTGGGAAAGATGATTGCGCAAGAATTTATATAAAATTTCCCGAATACAATTCGTTCAATAGTTTAACATTTATTTAAAAATAATACTTATTTAAAAATAATATTTATTTGAAAAAAAAGTTTGTTTATCTTCACCAAATATAAACAAATATACTTAAAAAGTAACAAAGCAAAAAAGTTTGCATAATTGGTAAATAGCAAACAAAAATTGGAAGACTGTTTTGAAATACAGATGGTTAAGGTGAGCTTTCATTACAAAAAAGCTTTCAGCTAACTCTAATACAACAAATGAAAACAATTCACATATTCCATATGAACTGAATAATTACAGCCTTATTTACAAAAATGATTGAGGATTTATAAATAGTTTTTAAGAAAAATTTTGTGAGAAAATTTTGTTTTAAAAAGCTTTTATTAAGCTTTAATAATTTTTATAAATAAGGCTGTTAGTTTATAGAACTTAAATTTGCATCAACTGTTAACACACAGTGTGGATCCAGCACAAGACTGCTGCTGATGAAGCTGTCACCGCCTTCAAAAACAGCATATTGTTCCGATCTGCTATTGTTTGCAAAACTAATTATATATAACTCTGCTATTATTTGTGCCTTAAATTCTATCACATGTTATGAACTTCAGCCTAATTGAATGATAAATATAATATTTTTTTTGTTATATGCTTAAGGAGTTTATATTATGAAATGAATTTTAATCACTATGTAACATTGCTATTAATAGTTATTTAAAATTTCAAAATCCATTTACTATTTTTCTTATATTCATTCAGCCTTATTTATAGAACTTACTAAGGCTTTTTCAAACAAATTTTCATACAAGAGTTTTCTTAAAAAGTCTTTATAAAGCCCTAATAATTTTTATAATTAAGGTTGTTAGTATATATGCCTTTTTTTAACCCTACTAAACACTATTTTTTATTTATCGGAAAAGTTTTGTTAAAAATCATGTTTTAGCTTTTCTAAATGTAAACATAAAATAGCAAAATCCGTTTTGCATATTCCCCACGGGAATATAATTAAAATTTTGTACATCAGACTTGCATCCTCAGATATGTACATGTGTTGCAAGCAGTTTTATAGTAAAAAAAATTGTATCATAAAATAGTATTTTTTTTTTTTTTTGTATCCATTACTCATGTATAATCAAATGTATGTACCAAAATAAGGCTAATAGTAGTAATAAACTTTTTATTTCTGTTTGCGGATACGTTTTTGTGCAATATGTGTGAATATTAAGCAGATAAGTCATGTGTGGAGTAGTACTTGACTAAAAAAAAGATATTGTGTGTCAGAAAATAGAAATCCTCACAAAAACATAAATGTGAAAAACGGCCAAGTTCTTATCCAAAATTTCGGCCATTAAAAGTTGTGAGATATAAATTTTGACCAAGTTCTTCTTTGCCACAATACCTAACACAGAAATATATTATGTGTGATAAAAATTTGTAATCGTAAGGTTGTCATATAATTTCTAGATAATCTGCCAACTTGACAACATTTTTATCAATATAAAGAAATGAACATTTATACATTATTTGCTCCTTTTTTGGAAAGGTAAAAATATTGCCAAGTTATCAGATTATCTAGAAATTATATGACACCCTTACGATTACAAATTTATATTATATATAACATATTTCTGTGTTAGGTATTGTACCAAACAAGAACTTGGTCAAAATTTATATCTCAAAACTTTTAATGGCCGAAATTTTGGATAAGAACTTGGCCGTTTTTCACATTTATGTTTTTGTGAGGATCTGATTACTTTTTTAAAGATTTCTATAATAACACTTTTTAAACTTAAAATTTCTAGTGTATTTTATTTCTATTCATGATCACTGTGCCAGTTGAAAATCGCAGAGTTACATACAATAATGGGTCAGAGTGTGATGGGTGTTGAATTGTTGACCTTAAAAATGCACTATTGTGTCATTACAACGGGTCGCCAGTGTGTGTGCAATTTGGTAAGAGTCGACTGGAAGAAACATGTAAAATACAGCGTAAATTTTAGTGGGCATGACCCCGCCTATTTTCTCAATATATTTACATATTAAAGTCTGCTTAGCCGAAGTACATAAATCAAAAGGATATGCCCAATGTGTATGCAAAGTTTCAATAGGGTAGCTGGTGCTTTTAATTTTTCGATTTTCCGATTGAGTAAATCAATTACTATTTGTATACAAAATGTCAGCTCTCTATAGTATAATATTACGTAAAATTTGCATGAGCGTGGCCCGGCTGACTTTTATATCTGCTAGTGCTTATGGTTCATGCAAAGTTTGGTATTAAAAAGTTAATAAGAAATACCTGCTAAGCCGAAGTACCTGAACGAAAAAGCTAAGATTTATGGGTGAAGCCACGGCTACTTTTCAAATTAGCGAATTTTTTTTTTGGATAAGTACAATGTATATGAACAGTTTTAATAAAATGTATGTTAATTCTGAATTTGAAGTGCTTGTTTTCGCCCTCTGATAGCAACTTCTGGGTTTTCAGATTTTTATTAGTAATCTCTTATCTAGATTTATTTTTGTATCAAATTTAAGCTCGCTAGTGCGAATTGGAGTTTTAACGTCGTGGACCCGCATACCGGGTAAAACTTTTTGTTTTAAGATTTTCCCATTGGCTTACGGAGCTACAATTACAAGTGTATAAAATGACAGCTCTCTAGCGCGAATTATATCTTTAGATTTTATCAGCATTACCTCTCCCCACTATTCCTAACTCAAAATTTTGTTGTGAGCAGCGCTTATAATTCATGCTAATTTTCTTCTAAAATATGCTAGACCGATGTAGATTACACACCCAATTTTTAAGGTGATGCAAGATTTCACTAAATTGGCTTGAATTAAAAGCTGTATATTAAGTATTTAGTTCAAAACAATATTAGCGTGGCCCCACCCATTCTGGTAAAATTTTTCGGGTTTTCAAATTTTTCTAGTTTGTTTCTCACTTAGACCTACTACAGTTCTCGTGGTACCTTCATAGCGAACAGTCGATTAGCGGAATTTTTCTTACAAAAAATTAAACAAACAAAAAATATTCGTAGTACATATTATTCGTAATAGGTACATACTGTCTTTAATAAATAAGCTTTATGCTTTGCTAATATTTTTACATAGTAAAAATAACAAAAACAAAAAAAAAACCGCAAACAAAAAAAATTAAACAAAGTGATATTGAGGAATACTATATATATGTGTACCTCTAAACAAATAAACAATCATAAATAACAAAAACAAAAAAAGACCGCAAACAAAAAAAAAACACAAACGAATATCCCTTGAGGAATTCTTTGTATGAGTGCCTCAAATACAAAAAAAATTGAAGTGAGTTCTAACGGCAGAAATGCTTATTTTACTGTGAGTTCTGAAACTCTTAATGGAAAAAATATAAATAATAAATCTGATGAAAGTCTTTTTTTAACGTCAAAGCCAATTTTTCGTCAGCGATCAACTTCGCTTTGTCCAATGCCAAATAGTAATGATGCATTAACATTACAGTTGCCCAGTACTTCTTCATATAAGCCAGTAATATCATCCCCTTCAGGCTCGTGTTCATCACTTAACAAAGTTATCACTACAGATAACAGCGGCTCGAAACTCAAGGTACAAGTCGGAATGGACAGATATATAACCGTGGTAAAGCGTGGGTGAAGCCCGAATTCTTCAAAAATTTCATCTGCTCCAAAAATGTCTAGGGATAACAGCGCAGCCTCAACTAATCGCCAAAACCGCTTCGAAATTTTGCAAGATGACAACGACAAACCCGAGGTAGCCTCGAATAAAATATCCAAGCCGCCACCAATATATTTGAGACAAAAAAATTAAAATGCCCTTATTAAAAAATTAATTTCGGTCATTGGTGAGAATAAATTTCACGTTGTTCCAATAAAACGTGGCAACATCGATGAAACTAAGGTCCAAATTTATGACGAAAAAGATTTCCGCAAAATGGTTGCTGAATTTGAAAAAAATAAAACAAGCTTCTACACATACCAGCTTAAGAGCGCTAAAGGCATGCAGATCGTATTGAAGGGCATAGATTCTTATGTTGTTCCCGAAGAAATAAAAGATGCACCTGTCCTCCAGGGGTTTAAGGTAAAAAATGTGTCCAATATAATATATAGAGAAAAGATTCCTCAACCCCCATTTCGTGTTGAACTTGAGCCTAATGATATAAAATTGAAAAAAAATGAAACGCATCCAATTTATAATTTGAAATACCTCTTGTACCGAAAAATCACAGTTGAAGAGCCACATAAGCGTTCAGGTCCTGTACAGTGCCATAATTGCCAAGAATATGGCCATACAAAAACATACTGCAATTTACCCTCTGTTTGTGTTGTGTGCGGCGAATTACACGGCACTGCTAGTTGCAATAAGCCAAAAGATCAAAGTGATAAAAAATGCAGTAATTGTGGAGGTAATCACACCGCTAACTACAGAGGTTGTCCTGTGTACTCTTTCGTAAAGAAGACTATAGTGCAAAAACCTAAATTAGCTCCAGCTCAATCAGCAAACGCTTACTCTGCCACTTTTGCGCAAATGAGCCAACCAGTTACTTCCCGTGTATCGTATGCAGATGCTGCTAAGACAAATTCAATTCCCACACAAAATGTTTCCTCGCCAAATAATTCAAAAAATACTGACGCAAGCTTTAATTTTAATCGCCTTGAAGCTACTATTGAAAATCTGGTGCAAACTATAAACAATTTTACAACAAATATGACTAGCATGATGCAAGAAATGCTGCGAATGCAGAATACTCTGCTTCAAGCATTAATTAATAAGCCATGAACACGTTAACAATATGTTTCTGGAACGCAAACGGCATTCGCCAACATAAAAATGAACTTGAGCACTTCCTCATGGAAAAAAATATTGATGTAATGTTAGTATCTGAGACTCATTTGACTTCGAGAAGTCTTTTTAAAATATATGGCTACACTATATATGATACAAAGGACCCTAGAGGAAGGGCTTGCGGTGGATCAGCAATTATAATAAAGTCAAGACTCAAGCACTATGTTCTTGATAACATTTGTGAAGAACACCTACAAGCAACAAATATTGGCATTGAAAGTTTTTGTACAAATTTTGTTATATCATCAATTTACTCCCCTCCCAGATTTTCAATCACTGAGAATCAATATGAGGATTTCTACAAATCTCTTGGACCTTGTTTTGTAGCAGCTGGCGACTACAATGCTAAGCATACGTTCTGGGGTTCGCGTCTTATTACCCCCAGAGGTCGAGCATTGTTCAACACTATTTCAAAAATGGGCTTGGATGTCATTTCGAGTGGGGAGCCCACTTACTGGCCTACTGACATACAAAAAATTCCGGATGTTATAGATTTTGGCGTCATAAAAAATATCTCTAGGGATTTAATTCAAGTTCAAGCTTCTATTGATCTTTCGTCCGATCACTCTCCGACGATCATTACAATTTGTAGTTCCTTAAGAAGTAACTTACCTGACCCATATGTGAAGATGATCAATCGTGTTAATTGGCTGGGGTTCAAAAAATATCTCAGTAGTCATTGTACGGAAAACATTACGCTTAGAACATCCGATGATATTGAATCTAACATTTCCAATCTCAGCGAGAATATTAAACAGGCTGCTGAACATGCCACTAACTCCCATCCGCAGACTGGGTTTAATAAAATTTATTCTACAGACATTGAACGTCTCGTACGTGAAAAAAGAAGAGCTAGAAGGGAATGGCAACAGCACAGATCACCACAAAATAAAATCAGATTTAAAGAGTGCACTAAACGACTCCAAGAGTTGCTTGCATCTGAAAAAACTGCATCTCTTAAAAATTATCTGGAAGGTCTTGATGTCACACCAGCGTCTAATTACTCTTTGTGGCGCGCTGCTAGAAAGCTTAAAACACCCGTTGAGTATAAGCCACCTCTACGCACATTTACCGGAAGTTGGGCAAGAAGCGATACTGAAAAAGGTAAAATATTTGCTGAGCACTTAAAATCCGTTTTTACGCCAAACATATGTACTGGTGTTGCTGATTTGCCGAATGTAGTCGCTCTACCCCCTCAACACATAAAGTTTAAGACGCGTGATTTACAAAAATTAATTGCCGAACTCAACCCGAAGAAAGCTCCGGGTATTGATGGAATTAGTAACCAGATGCTTATGAACTTGCCTCGTATTGCAATGAGAATCCTATTATTCATATTTAATGCCATTTTACGACTGGAGTATTATCCACACAGCTGGAAGCTTGCCAAGGTTAAAATGATTCCAAAGCCGGGCAAAGATCTAACCAAGGCTGAGTCATATAGGCCAATAAGTCTACTATCAACTATGTCAAAGCTTTTCGAAAAACTGCTCAAAACAAAATTGTCCCAAATTCTAATTAGTAGTGGGTGCATACCAGACCATCAATTTGGTTTTAGAAGTCAGCATAGCACCATTGAACAAACTCACAGACTGGTTCAATTTATAAGAAGAACTTTTGAGGAAAAAAAGTATTGCTCTGCGCTCTTTATTGACGTTTCCCAGGCATTTGATAAAGTGTGGCATGAAGGCCTAATTTTAAAATTGAAGACTTACTTACCAATAAACATTTTAAATCTTTTGGAAAGTTACATTATTTCCCGTAAGTTCACTGTTGTGGAAGGAGACTTTACGAGTAGGCCTGAAACTATTTCATCCGGTGTGCCACAGGGGAGCATACTGGGACCAGTTTTATATTTGATTTATACTTGTGAAATGCCTGTGAGCAGTAGTATCCATACTTCCACATTTGCCGACGATACAGCCTGCCTTAGTATGCACGAAAACCCTGATGAGGCATCCCGCAAACTCCAGGAACACATTAGCCAGATGGAGCTTTGGTTAAACTTATGGAGAATTAAAGTCAATGAACAAAAGTGTGTCCATATAACGTTCACCCTAAGAAGAGATACTTGCTCCACCATTCGGATTAACAATCAAGTTGTTCCTCAACATTCACATGTGAAATATCTTGGCATACACCTTGATCGACGACTTACATCGAAACACCACATTGACTCTAAGTTAACTCAAATGAAACTTAAATTAACTCAGGTACATTGGCTGATTGGTAGAAATTCAACACTTAGCCTAGACTGCAAACTTTTAATATACAAGTCGCTTTTAAAGCCAATATGGTGTTACGGAATTCAACTATGGGGCACTGCTTCAGCTTCAAATGTAGAGAAAATTCAACGAAGGCAAAATAAAATTTTACGCATGATAACATCGGCTCCATGGTACATCAAAAATTCAAATATACATCGCGATTTGAATATGCCACTAGTGACTGAAGAAATTGCAAAATACGCAGGCAAATACCTAACAAAACTCGAGTCACATCCTAATCCGCTTGCTCGTAATATTTTGAACTTTACTGGACACATCCGCTTAAAAAAGAGAGATACACGGGCTCTAATATTCAACACTCTAGATGATGAAGCTGCTTGAAAACACCTTTTTCTTTTTGTTGCTTATCACTACTTATGTATTATTAATAACTATCACTAAGCTTATGTCCGACATTGGTCGGGCCTAATAATTTTTTTTTATAGATTTAAGATTTGAATACTTATTGTTAGTTCATATTTGAAGATACAATAAATAATAAACATGCATTTAAAAAAAAAAAAAAAAAAAAAAAAAAACTTAGACCTACTCGTATATCAAATTTCAGCTCCTTAGCGCAACTTTTAATTTTTAAGTTTTATGGGCACAGCCCCGCCCCTCTAATTAAAATTTTCGGGTTTTTAGATTTTTCTAGTTGGTTTCTCACTTAGACCTATTTCTATATCAAATTTCAGCTCCTTAGCGCAACCTTTAACTTTAAAATTTTATGGGCGTATTCCAAAGTCAAATTTTTTTCGGTCAGTGCTTATTATTCGTGTCTAGTTTCGTTACAAACGGATAATAATAGCTAGATAAATAGTATATCTAAATATGCTGAGCCGCAGGGCATTAAAATGAGGTTTAGATTGTATGGGAGTGTCAACGCCCACTTTTTTAATAAAAATTTATAGCCTTGCATTACCGCAGTATATATGCCGAATTTCAATAAAATAGCTTCTATGAAGCGCCTTAGATTAGCATTTTTAATTCTGACCTTTATGGGCGTAGCCCCACCCCCTGGCTTAAATTTCCTGGTTTTCAGTTTTTTTTATTTTATTTCTCACCTAGACCTAGCTCTGTATCGAATTTCAGCTCAATAGCACAAATTTTAATTTTTATGGGCGTAGCCCCGCCCTCCTGGTTAAAATTTTAGGGTTTTCAGATTTTTCTGGTTCATTGCTCACCTAGATATTCTCGTGTACGAAATTTTAGCTCTCTAGCTATAGCGGAAGTGCTTCATCAATTTGATGAGTGTGTCAGTGGTCAGTGAGTATATCTTGAAATATGCACTTTTTGCACCTCTATATCTCCGGAAGCTTTCATTGTAAAACTTTCAAACTTCGCATATGAGGTTATATGTATTTATTCTAATTATGGTTTAAATATCATAATTTTACGATTGAGGGGAACAAAGCTATGAGGGGGGTAAAAATAGCTCGAATGGCTTCGTGTAAATATACACCTGCGTGCATTGGCCAGAACTTGGCCTGGCGCACTGCCGTGCGCCTAGATGAATATATGGAATTAAAGTATAGTTTTGCAATCACTAAAATTAATATCAAGTTTACATTAATATTTAAATTGGAAATCTGATAGTACTGCAAAGTTATTGAATTCATTTCGGTAACATATTTTTTTCATTCAGTTTTAACTTTCTTGATAAATCTATTTAAATTGTGGAAAAAACGAAATTTAAAAATATTTCTTTTTAAAATTTGTACAATATTTTTAAATTTCTCTTGATAGCGAAGGTTGTAAATCGCCCACTTTTGGTTATTTTTATACTCTTTGGATCAAGATTTTTTTTATTCTAGAATATACATATGACGACAAATAACTTTACTTTATATCCTTTTTATTTCACAGCAGAATAATAAAGCATATGCTTGGGCGCATGTTGTAAAAGAATTACTATTTACATTTTATGTGTTTGACAGTCTATTTGAGAGAGCATTTCGCCCACGGTAATACTTTATTAATCTGTCTCAAAATACATTGTATGTACAGACATATTTCAATTTTGTTTCATATAAGTACATACGTATGTGTAACAGAGAACAGCAATGAGTAGTGAAAGAGTGAGTAGAGTTAAATCATGACTTATAATTTCTTGTACTTATGCGTACTCATACTTATTGCAATGTTGTCTATGAATCATCTTCACTCGAAAGTTTTTTTTTATTGAAATAACTTATTTTATACTTCAGTACAAATTAAATTGATATTTCAAATTAAAAAAAGTTAAAAAAATTAACAAGATGTTTCCAGGGTTGGAAAACTTTAACTTTTTTATACAAAACTAATTAATAAAACAAAATTTTCCTTTTTTCTATAAATTAAGTATATCTTGTATTCTTAAAAGAAAGAGATTAGTGTAAAGTGAAAAGTGTACAGTACACGGCATGTAAAAAGCCACATGCGTATGTGGCGATGACGTCACAAGAATTTTCAGCATGTTCGTTGCATTTTTTTTAAATTACTAGTAGTGGCTACATGCTGTAAAATTTTTATAGTATTTTTGTTCTAAAATACATATTGGCACATGTGGCCGAATCGATGACATTTTCTGGGGCAGCTCATCTGTAAGCATGTTAATATCTACGTGCAGCGTGACCGTTTGACCGACTAAAGTGGCAATTTGCCACTTTTTCGACTGCTTTTCCCCTTTTTCGACTGCCTTGCCACTTTTTGACCCGCTTTATTTAGGGTGAGTTATATGAAAATACATGAAAAATAAAAAGTTTAGTGCAGTTTTCTCGTATTTTTTTAATTTTGCCCCTTTTCTTTGATAAATCCCCTATTTAGTGCCTTTTTTTTGAAAAATGCCATCGGTCACCCTGTCTACATGTACATATGGTGCTAGTACACGGCATGTAGCAAATGTAGCATCTTTATGACGTCAAAATTATGTCAGAACGACATGTGCATGTCGTTTTTTACATGCCGTGTACTGTAGGCTTAAGAAATCAGAAAAATCAGAAAGGACGATTCCAGAGTTGGGAAACTTACACTTTCTGTGGTATTTTATGTACCATATAACTATGTCTAATTAATTTTTTTCTTCTTCTTTGTAAATGATATATATTTAACGTTTTGGAAAGAAAAGTTTGGGCTATAAAATTATTAAAATTAAAACCACAGCTCCTGAGCTGAAAACTTTGAACTTTTTTTTCTAGATATTAAAGTAGCTAAATAAAACTATTTTTTTAATTTATATTGTTATGACGTGACGTCGTTTTTGACAACTGGAATAAGGGTGAATGTAAAATATAAATATTTCTTAAATACAGAGTGTAGAATAAAATATTCAACTTATTGCTAATATCGAAAAAAAAAATATTTAATCGAAAAATACCGAGAGGTCACTTACTAAAAATTCCACTAGAGCAAAAAAATTATAATTTTTTTTTTCACAAAACATATGCATATATGTGGATATGTTTATGAATGTATATCTACACTGAAAGGAAAACCTTCATTCAGACAATGAAATTCTTCATTGTATTAATGAAATGTTTCATTAAAAGTCAGCTAATGAAGCCCTTCATTGGATCAATGAAGAATGATTCATTGTATTTATGAAGTTTGTTTTGGCGGCTATATCATAAATAGAATGAAACTATTTCATTAGTTCAATGAAACTTTTTCATGAATATAATGTAGTTGTTTCATTGATTTAATGAAGTTTTTGCATACTATAAATGAAGTTTATTCATTAATATAAAGAAATTTTCATAAATATAATAAAATATAAGCAGTAAATAATTAAAATTTTCTATTAAAAATATGAAATCATATCCCTTCCAAACCACCTAATTAATAAAAGATATATGTATATGTACATTTTTTTATTTTATTTAATATACATATATACTTAATATATGTACATGTATTTATTAATGTAAAACATTTAAAATTTAAGGAACTTATCAGTAGAGTTCAACCCAAATAGTGTTTTAAGTAAGCCGAGAATCACAATACACAAACATAAGTTTAAAAGAATCAAACAAAAATCTTAACAAAACAAGCATCTTTATAAGATGTTTGGCACAACCTTTTTGTGTTTGTATAGAGGTGAGCAACGTGAATGGATAAAAAAAAGAGAAAGAGAGAGATTTTGCTGTACAATGAAGAATATTATATTGTTTAAGTGAAATGATTTCATTGCATTTATGACGACCATACTGCTTTTAAATTAAAAGGGATTAGAAAAATTAGAAATAGAAATTATTTTTTAACAAAATAACTTTTGATTTACTTATGTTTGACAAACTGTATACAGTAAGAATACAAATTTTGTGGAACTTACTTATATTTGCCCCAAATTCGCCAAAAAGAAAATTCGTTTAAACAATGTAACGATTTTCATTAATACAATGAACTATGAAGAACACATGAAAAGCAGAGATTGAAAGATTTCATGCATACAATGAAATTGTTCATTGTATTAATGAAAAGTTTCATTAATATGATGCAGAACATTTAATGAAACCGTTTCATTCTCTGAATGAATGATTTTCCTTTCAGTGTATACTCTATATACGCACTTTGGTGAAGGGTATATAAGATTCGGCACAGCCGTATATAGCACTCTTAATTGATTTTGTTTTTTTTTTGCAGAAATTTAAAAACAAACTTGCAAACTGTTTAATGAGTATACTTTTAAGTAAACATACATACATGAGTTGAGTGAGCTGAATCAATGTGAGTATTATAAGTATTTTTCTGAAATTAGAAATCAAACTGAGGTAATTTGTCGCATTCATATTTCTTCCAACCTATACTTATAAATCAATGTCATCGTGAGTATGCGTAAAACAGACTAGTTGAGTTAAAATGATTTCTACTCACTCATGTTCAAAATTTTATTCGTCAGTATGAGTAGCGAAAAAAAAACGATTCATTGCCGATCACTGATATGTACATACAAACATATTTGAGACTGAAAAGGATAAAAGCTCTTACGCGTAATTAAGTGTATTTACGTTCATTTACATGACTGTCTGTGTATCTTAATATTAGCGTGCTTGTATGCTAAAGTAGCTTTCAAAGGATTTATTTCTTATTGACGGAAAATACTTAAAACAATCCAATGTATTTTTCGACTTATTCTCTTTAATGCTGTTTTCAGTATTTCTGTTCTTCAGCAATAAACATTTTATGTCAACAAGAAATTAAAAAAAATACTGAAGCATTTCGAAACAGGAACGAATAAATTCAATAATAATAAATGCTTTAAGAGTAATTTGGTTTTAATTAAGGCCAGAAACATGTACACATGGGGAAAATCTGCAACTTAAAAATGAGAACGCGTTTAATTAATTCAATAATTTTTTTAATATAAAAGAAAATGTATATTGAGATACTTAAAAATAAATAAAATTAATATTGTTAATTAATATATTTCCTTATGGAAATAAAAAAATTTCAGCGTGACTAGACTTTCGTTAATATTTCTCATTAATTCATTAGTTTTTCTTGATTTTAAGCTGTTTTTTCTCTAAGTGTATATGTATTTAATTAAAAAAAAAGTATTTTGTTGAAGTAAGTGACGTATAAAAACAGCTAAACACTTTGAATCATATACCAAGGGTTCCATATGGATATTACATGCATATGTAATACGAGTACTATACGAACGTGTTAGCTTATATAATCGAATATCTTTCCTGTACCTGGATTCAGTAACTTTTATTACGATAATCGTATCGCTAAAATAAATACAACGAAAATTTATCGACTTAACGATATTCGCTGTCGGTTGGATAAAAACAAAATTAAATCACAATATCAAATTCATTGAGTTTTTCTTTATTATTCTTTGAACTTTTCGCTTATTTTTACATTTTCTATACTGAGATACCATATAATATTGAATTAAATGGTGATTAAGATAAAACTGGAGACTATCGTAAAAAATAAATTACGGAATCACATTATCATTACCGCAAGCGAATAAATGTGTCGATAAATATTGCAATTTTCGGTTCGTAAAAAGTTACAAAATCTAGGTGCTGATGTAAACATTTAACAAAATTTTTTTTTTTGTTTTTTGATTTGGCCTGTTTTTAGTTTTAACGCTTTTTTCCCCCAGTTTGTGCTTCATCTTTGTTTTAGCGATTTTTTTCGGATTTGGCGATTTTTGACTTATAGTTTAAGCGTTTCTTTTTTAGTTTTTCGTTTTGGCAATTTTTTATTTTATTTTTATATATTTTTGCCGACTTTTTTACTTTTGGTGTTTTTACATTTTAGCAATTTATTTTATTTTTGGCTATATTTTTCCTTTAAACTGCTTTCCATTTTGGCGATTTCTCTTTTCGGCTCTTTTTTAATTCAGTGATCTTTTAGTTTTAGCGTTTTTGGAAAATTGTAAAAGTATTAGTTTTAAAAATATGATTTAAATTGCTTTTAACTCCTTCTGGGGCACTATATGAAATCGGGAAAAGTTCAAGAAAAATTTTTTTTTTGATTTTACTTATTATTAATTTAATATAAGAAAAAAATAATAAAATAAAAAGATGTTTTCCTTAAAGGATTCCACGCAAGGATGTGGTATGATTTGTATACCACCGCGCTAATGAAGTACCTTTATTTATGAAAATCATAAAAGCAGGATTTCTTTGTACTTAAACTAGGTGGAATATCGCAAGTAGGGCACATCCACTGAGTTCTTCTCGGGTGTCTGACGAGATGACGAGGTTGACGAGGTGAGATGACGAGGTTAGAGCATGCTTAATCTACAAGAATTTTTTATTTTTTTTAGCCAATTAGTGCTGGCTTTTGAGAGGTCGCCAATGAACTAAAAACGACCAAAATGAAAGTTTCCAGGAGAAGTTTTTTTTTCAATTAATCAAATATATTTTACAAACGTAAATTGTCGCTTACGATAACATTATACAGCCTGTATCTTAAAAGTTATAAATAATGTTGGCATTTTTATAATTCTAAGCCAGGCCCATAAAATTATAATATCAATAAAATGTAAATTTTCGATTATATGTCGCTTGCGATTAAAAATCGAAAATAAGGCTCGATATGTTTTTAAAAATTATGGCAAGAAATCGATTTTTTTCAAATACATATTGTAAGCATTTTAATATCGAATTATTATTATTTATTTTTAATGGCGAATTTTTTCTTACTCAGCAAATTAAGGGCCTGTCCCACGATTTCGACAACGTTTGACTTGTCGCCCATTTACATGCAAAACAAAAACAAATTTTAAAATATTGTTGTTGTTTCAAATGTAAGTGTGCGAGAAGTCGAGCGTAGTCGACACCGTGAGATTGACCCCAAACCTGTTTAAAAAAAAAAGCTATTTAATAGCTTTCACAAAGCTTGTTTGCATTATCCAAGCAAAAAGAACAGTGTGCCTCCATTCAGTCTACCGTTTTTTTTATAAGAAATGTCCTCTGCTGTAAAGTCAATTGTATGTCAACACGCTATAAAAAATATAGTTGGCAGCACATTTTTTCCATAGAAAAGAAAGTTTGCCATTTGCCAGCACACTGATCTTACAGAAAAGATGGATGACTTTATGGCAACGCACATTTTTTATAATAAAAATAGTTGGCTGTATGTTAGCAGAATGATATTTTAAAAAAGATGGTTGAGTGTATAGTAGTACACTAACTACACTTTTCTAATACTCTTGGCTTCCCAGTGTGAAATCAATGCTAGTGGTTGGTCTGACGTGGTCAGTCAGACACTATTCTAGGTGCTGTTGCCATTCAACAGAAGCTGCTATGGGCACGGACATAGCAGCAGAGTTTAGATAGCTCAAAGTACCTCAGCAAGGTACTTGAATGTAGAACAGGGATAACTATATTCAAAGATTGCAACCTATGTGCCTTTTGGAGTGAGTCATAGGTTCATTCTAAAAGGGTGCATGGGGGCGTTGGTCTGGCGTCTAACCCACATCCGGTGCTTTATCACACGTGAGATTAGGCCGTAATGACAGAAAATTATCTTTCTACAAAATATGTTTGACTTTGTTTTCTTATTTCTTTATTTAAAGATAGCAACTACTTAATTCAGAACCCTATATTTGAGATAAACAAACACTCACGTCAAGCTTCAGTACAAATGTTGAACATATTTTAAGGATTCTGAACGTGTATTGATTCCTTTGTAATTTTGAGTATTTCGCAGCAAGGTTGTCTCTCTTTTACACATTTTGAAATTCTTGCAACTTAGATATTTAACTTTTCATATATTTTTTTCTTCACTTTCTCACCTCTAGTTTATAATTAAGCTTGCTGAAATTTATTAAAAAAAAAAATGGTTGCTAAGTATAACTGACGTATTTATTAGATATCGTGATGTTTTTTGGAGACAGCTATAAATAAAAAGATAACAGAAAGCAACAAAAAAAAAATACTACATCTGCAAAAGTTGCAAATATTTAACTGAATGTAATAAAATGTGCTTTAAAGCTCTTTCACTTTTATTGTTTAAATTGTTTAAATTAACAGCTCATTCCTAGCGAAGGGCAAATTAAGTACAAAATGAAACGTTTGAAATAGTCCTATACAAGCCAACACTTTACAATTAGTCCTGCCACAAAAATACATTTTAGTAAAAAAAATTTAATTAATAATGCAAAAAAAAATATGTTTTATAACAAGAAAAGTTTATAAAGCACCTCCTGCAACAATATATTTTTGCAAAAGTACAGAAAAAAAAACTTAACAAAAGGAATTTTTAGGTACTTTTCGTCAAGGTTAGTTTTTTCAGTAGGTACTTTTTGTAAAAGATACTTTTTGGAAGATACTTTTTCTTCAAGGTATTAAAAGTAATTTGTGCAAAAAATGATTTTTTCCATAAAGGTACTTACTTTAAAAGTACATTTTTTTAAGAATTAATTTTTGTAAAACCATTTTTAGTGAGATTACTTTTAGTAAAAAAAAGTACCTTTTACAAAAAGTATCTTCCAAAACGTCCCTTTTGCAGAAAGTACCTTTAAGAAAATTTACCTTGACGTGACATGTAAAAAGCCACATGCGCATTTGCCGTTGAAGTCGCGATCATTTTCAGAATTTTTTTTTGTAATAAGTGGTGGTGACCGTTAAATGTTTAAATATTTTTGTTCCAAACACAAATGTGATACAATTAGCCGAAGGGAATACATTTATAAACAAGTAAGCTACTAAGCGGCATGCAGTCAATGTAGCTTCTTAATGACCTCAAAATTGCGTCAGAGCACAATGCGCCTGAGAACTAAATTTAAGAAAATGAACTTTTTGTATAAAGAATTTTTTAAGCAAAAAATATTTCTTCCAAAAAGTACCTTTAAAAAATGTATTTTCCCGTATCTTTTACAAAAAGTACCTTTTTCAAAAATTATCGTACCCAAAAAGTACTCTTAAAAAAAAGTAACTTTTACAATGAGTACCTTTAACAGGTATTTCATTCAACAAAAAAGTACTTTCTACAAAAAGTACCTTTATGAAATATATTTTCCGTAAGTTTTACAAAAAGTACTTTTTCAAAAAGTAATTTTTTCAAAAAGTACCTTTTTCAAAAAGTACCTCTTTCAAAAAGTACGTTTTTCAAAAAGTACCTCTTTCAAAAAGTACCTTTTTCAAAAAGTACCTTTGACAAAAAGTAATTTCTTCAAAAATTACCTTCTCCAAAAAGTACGTTTAACAAAAAGTACCGTTTACAAAAAGTTGCTTTCACAAAAACACCCTTTACAAAAAGTGCTTTTGGAAAAAGTACCTTTTACAAAAATTACCTCTTACAAAAATTATCTTTTAAGGACAGTAACTTTTGCAAAAAGAGCTTTTTACAAAAAGTACCATTTACAAAGTAAGTTTTACAAAAAGTACTTTTTCAAAAAGTAATTTTTTCAAAAAGAACCTTTTTCAAAATTACCTTTTACAAAAAGTACTTTTTTCAACAAGTACCTTCTCCAAAAAGTACGTTTAACAAAAAGTACCGTTTACAAAAAGTTGCTTTCACAAGAGCACCCTTTACAAAAAGTGCTTTTGGAAAAAGTACCTTTTACAAAAATTACCTCTTACAAAAATTATCTTTTAAGGACAGTAACTTTTGCAAAAAGAGCTTTTTACAAAAAGTACCATTTACAAAGTAAGTTTTACAAAAAGTACATTTTTCAAAAAGTAATTTTTTCAAAAAGAACCTTTTTCAAAAAGTACCTTTTACAAAAAGCAGTTTTTTCAACAAGTACCTTCTCCAAAAAGTACGTTTAACAAAAAGTACCGTTTACAAAAAGTTGCTTTCACAAAAGCACCCTTTACAAAAAGTGCTTTTGGAAAAAGTACCTTTTATAAAAGTTACCTCCAACAAAAATTATCTTTTAAAAACAGTAACTTATGCAAAAGGAGCATTTTACTCTTCCCTCCCCTCGTAATTCAGCCAGTCTGGGTTGTAAATTATGACATCAGTAAAAATAATATAAACAAGCAAAATAAATATAAAATTCCCTTATGAGTACAAGCGAAAGGACCAAAAAAAATAAAATACTCTACCAGAGCAGCACGATATGTTAAATTATTACATGCACAAAAATAGTGGAAAGGTATAGACAAGAATAAACCGGTAGTCAGACACGAACATACAATGCATAAACTCTTATTGGACTAAACAATGTAGACAAACTGTAAAATACTGATAGAAGAGCCCAAGCCATGTTACGAATATGAACAAAATGACCATGACAACATGTTGAAAATTCATGTTGTGATGTTACAAGCAATACAAACATTTCTCAGTCTGCTTGTTTGTATTTTGCATTTAAAAAAAATCATAAAAAAATTAAAAGGGTAAAGGATATTATGACAGCTAAAGATACTGGCTGGACGAAAACCAGAAAAGGCACAGTATGAGATAGTGAGCATGAAAACGTTTACAGACAGCAAAAGGGTGGATGGATCTTTAAAGCTTAATAAAGTAATTAAATAAATGCTTTTTAGATTGCCTAAATGATTTACTCACAAAAAAAAAATTTGCATGGACACGAAACAATGGTCGTCTGTCTGCCTTTCACTTGGTGTTTATTTGCTAAGGAATATAAATCACATATTCCAAAATTTATTTATTATTGTGTTGTAACTTTGAACGCTTCAGGACGGACCATTTAATTTGCTAAGTAATAGATTTTAAAGGAATTTTTTTGTGTTGCTTAAATATGCCACTTAAATTAATTTAACGCTTTAGAGTTTGCTTGAGTGTTAAGCCAATAAAGATCCAATGATCAGATATATTCGTTTGACAGTTTGGTAGGATCTACTTTTACGAGTAAATTAATTTTTTACTGCAAAAATTATATATATGCTGAGTGAAAGCTTTAAATTGTTGTTACTATTTGAGTGCCAGATGTCAAAATTTTTATTTAGATCTGACAAAGCTACTAACATCAACTGTGATGGGATAGTAAGATAATGAACGCAAAAAAAAAATAAAGTACATATTAGTGCAAAATATAGTTCTTTCAAGATTTCACGCAAAATCTAGTAAATTTCCTTTACAAAACAAAATCCACTTCGTCACTAGGTTTTGTCAAAATCTACTTTAAATTTAGTGGAATTTAATGGTGCATCTACGGTTTTTTTCATTGTACTAAAAAAAATAAACATCTCTACTTAAAAGGTGTATGAATTAGCTATGTGGCAGTTGCTTTGTTGTAGTTTAGGAAAATTTTCATTTAATGGGTTTTGTGTTTGGTTAAGAAATCGTGATAAATGTCAAAAAAAAAACTTGGTGCAAACGATATGGATTTTAATACAGGCTTTTAATTGAAATCTGCTAGATTTCTTGCAGTTGTAAATGCCCTATGAGAGCTTATTTCAGATGTAATACAATTTTGGTAAGCATGCAGAGTTACGTATTCTAATGGCATTTTCTTTTCTGGAAAAAAATGTTACACTTATTGCACTTTTCAATGAAAATTCGCAATCAAATGATTTTCTGAAATATAAATTTTATTAGAAATTATTGTATCATCCCTTGCGAGTTTAAATTTTTTCTTTAAAAGAACGTTAAATTGTATTTTTTTGAATAAAAAGTTAAAAAATGTTACACTTTTTTCAGAAAAAAAAACGCCATAAGTCATAAAATAAATCAGCGTTACCGTTGAAAATTTTCAACAAGGGGCACAAAAAAGGGATTTAAAAAAAAAGTGGCACACAAAGGGGATTTCTAAGAAAAACAGGGGCAACTTTAAAATCAAGGAAAATTAAAAAAAAAACATATTTATTAAGCTATTTTTATTAAAAACAAACAATAAAACAAATTTCTTATGTATAAAAAGTACACAAACATTAATTTTATGAGAACTCATAAGTTTATTCGTACGTTTTATTTGCAAGTAAAAATTGTAATTTGTGGCAGAATTAGGTTTTACTTTATGTTCTGTTACGAATCAGCTGACTCTTTTTTGCTTTTAGAAATATTACTCAAGTCGTTAGTTTTTCTGTTTTGTTCTGTTCTGTTACGGTTCATCGTGTGAAAATCCCAAAAATTTTAAGTAATTCCAACTGACAGCATAAATAAAATAAAAATTGTGACTATGCTTTTAAAATTTAAATAATTTAATTTTTATCAGAAAAACATAAAATTATTTTTACCTGATTTACATTAAGCATTTTTTCATGAAATTTCATGAATTTTGTTGCACGCAACTTTTTTTATTTGCTAATTGCAGCGCTATAAAAGAGATTTTCATATAAAAAAGGGCGTATAATGAATCTTTGATGTATATTTTACAACTTTTCTGATATAAGTTGCTCCTGAAGGCCTCCTATTGACAAATAAAAAATTTTCATGCAACTAGTTTCATGAAAAAAATGCTTAATGTAAATTAGGTATTTGAAACATAAAAAAAGACGAACTCATTACATCAGTTGAAAACTGTGGCCGTTCTGCTCAGAAACAGGTGGTAAGTTATAACATAAAATGTAACTGTTAAAATTTAGAAACAGAACGGCACATCACAGAACATCAACAGAAAGGAAAGAATAATGAATAATAGCAGCCAAGCAAAAGCAAACAAAAAGGGGTTGAAAAATGTGACATTCATCCACACACAACACAACACAACACAACACAATAACAATTATCACTGAAAATAAAATTTCAGTCAACAACTTTTTTCTGTGATTCATTAAATTTCTTTATTGACTGAAAAAAAAATATATTCAATAAACGTGCATACAATTTTGTTTATCAATAATGCAAAAATCGTCATCACAGAAAATTCGAAAGATTTTTTATTGAATCAACGATTTTCGTATTCAAATATCAAAATCATTTGTTTCTGTATACCTAAAATTAAAAATCACTTTTTTACCTAAAAACCAGTATAATTCAACAAATTTACTTAACCATTTAAAGTTTTGATAAATACTTTTAAACTTCGATTCTGAAGAAGATAATATATTTATGGTATTATTTTTATGCATAATGCATACTTATTAAATACCTTAAATATCAATTCTTTTGAAATTGTACATCTGTATTTATTAATAAGTTTTTCACTTGCAATCCATTCTTTCAAATCGCTTTGAAATAAATTTAAGGCAGACAGCATGGACAGACAAGTGTCTACTTTCAGTCAATTTGAAATTTTTTTAGCAATGCTAATTTAAGTTTACGCTTTATGTTTTTTTTTTTTTTTTTTTTTTTTTGGTAAATTTTTTTATAAAGATGAAACAAGGTGTAACTCACCGACTTTGCAACTGCTGAATCTGGGTATATTTTTGCGTTTAATTTGGCCAATTTGTCCATTGACTTAAACGAGAAGTTGCAACTTATCATCAGCAATAGTCACTTTCCTCCAAAAATAAGTATTTTTTGTGGTAATAACTCGGATATTTTTCGATCATATGCTTTTGGGAATTGGCCACATGTTTGACTGACTGCGATTTCAACTCGATCGGTTTACAGAACAGCCTTTTAAAAATATGTACTTTAATTAAATTTGGCTTTCACAATAGATATCGAAAATACAGTTAGAATTATCAAGTATAAGTGTGCAATAGTACTCGTATATTTAAAAACCTTTCAGAAATGAAAAGATTCATTCTATGATGTATGTTTTTATATAAAGCTTGACACATAGGAAATAAAATATTGCTTAATGTGGTAGAATCTGTAGGAATCTGCGTACATTTATTGTCAAAATAAAAACGAAAGTTGACTTTGAACAAAAAGGGGCAAAAAGAGGCACAACATAATGCAAATGATACTAAAAGGGGATTTAAAAGTAAGGGGCATAAAAAGTGGCAAGGCAGTTGTAAAAGTGGCAAAATGCGACTTTAGTCGCACAACGGTAACACTGAAATAAATTGTAGTGCAAATGGGTCTTCTAAAAGTTCCGGCCGTGGAAGGTGTACGCAATTTTTATATTTCCACAATTAGTGTATTTATCTATAATAATTTCTTCTTTAATGTTTATGCAATCATTATTTCCAAGTTCCCTGTATAAACTTCATTCATCATTCACAAAACGTGTTCGCTAAATTTTTAGGCTGTAGTTCAGATAGTTAAAGTGGCAAAATGATATATTTGCCCCTAGAATCTATTCTAGCTATCTTAAAAAGTATCTAAAATTTTTTACTTAGTCCAAATTTATACTATTGCTAAGCTGATTAGTTTATTAGAGTAGAGAAACGTTTCTGTTCCCTTCGCCTCTCCCTCTCTCTCTATCTCTCTCTCTCTCGCAATAAACTAATCAGCTTAGCAATAAGACTTTCATAGTGTAAATTAGGACTTTTTGCTTAAAGTTTAATATTAATGCATTTTTTCTCTTTCTTTCCAGGTATGCATTTGAAGAATTATTAGCCTCAATCTTGTAAGTTCTCTTTATATTAATTACTATAATATTTATTTTCTATCTCCAAAGCTATAATTAAAATGTTTATGACGAATTTAAGAGAAACCAAATAAGACAAAGCATATTTTTCAATTCAAGTTTCTTAAGAAAATTACTTAATTTTGATTTGCATTCTTACAATCATATACAGATAAAGTATTGCTGCAATAAACAACTTGTAATGTCGTTTATTTTCCCAGCCGAGGTATGACTCAGTCTGCCAGGGTTCTTACCAAAGGTCGACTTCCTTTGAAATAAAATATGTGTATCTTTTAGGTGTTGAAGATATATGGAACAGTTATTTATTTAACGAAATCTTGGTTCTACTTTAAATAAACTTCTACTACTTCTAATAAACTTAAATTTACGTTAGCCGATGGCCTTGGCTGCCAGTGCTATCAATGTATATATTAACGTTATATTGTATATAATTTTAATATCAAGTAAATAAATAAATAAATAAATTTACGAAGTCCTCCGAGATTCCGCTGGCGATATCACTGCAGCAGCGGTAAGGCGATGATAACCAGTTCAGCACTCGATGTTTTCCTATACTTCGGATAAGCAGAGATATTAGAATTCGTGTAAATAGTTAATTGAATACGAACTCGAGATGTATTCGGAGAATCTTGAGATTGGCTAATTTTAATTATTAATAGTACAATTATAAGATGTATTCGGGAGATTTTACAATCGGTAAACTACGGCACAACGAAGTCAAGATGTATTCGGGAGGTCTTGAGATCGGCAACTTTTAACTACTGTTAGTATGATTATAAGATGTATTCGGGAGATTTTATAATCGGTAAACTACGGTTTTATTACTACGAGCTACTTGTATATGTATAACGAAGCACGAATCGGTATTGGTTAATGCCGCTTTGTTCAGTACCAAACTTGATCTTTTATGGTTGTTCAATTATCAATTAAGTGAAAATTTTTACTTGACTTAATGTTAATAAACAATCTCAGAATTTAACACTAATGAAAAACATGCTGTTGTTGTTTTTACTATAAGGTAGTGTGTTCGCTACTCTAAGTGAGGTGGTATATACCTATATGCTACTATTTTGAAACTACATAGTATTAATTAGGAGACTTGTAACGACACGTTACAAACTTTAATTGAAAAGAAAACCAAAAATTAATTAAAAATTATTTAATCCAATTAAACTTTTGCTAAAAAAATTTAATTTATTACAAAACTTAATTGTCTGAATTACACTTTTAATTGATTTTTGGTTTTATTTTCAATTAAAGTTGTTTATTGTAGGAATATTTTTTCTGTGTATAGAAATTTTTTGTCATTAAAAAAAATTAAAAAAAAGTTTCAAGCATGGTTGCAATGTGTGCCTCATTTGTTTTATTTATATTGTTATTAAATTGAAAAAAAAAATATTTTGGATACAAAGACCGTTTTTGTAAAAAAGTTTGAAATTCAGTAAGAAATTACTACAATACAATAATAATACATAAATATATATTTAATAATAATAATTACAATAAAAATGCTAAAGGGTATATGTATGTTTGTCATTCCGTGTATAGTTTCCACAATATTCATATGTAAACCCATAAAGTATATCGGCCATATGTATAAGCAAAAACTGGCATGAAGTTAGCATAAGTGGCAAAATTGAACATGATCTTAAAGAGTTTTGCCATGGAACTTCGCATTAAAACTCACGCTAGGATTTAGTAGTGGGTTATAACTACGTATTGCTACCATTTTTAATGTCAAATTTTAATAGAGGAACTCTTTAACACCCAATTTAATTTCGTTACTTATGCTAACTTCATGCCAATTTTTGCGTATACATATGATAAGAAGCAGAATAAGCAATGTCCGTCCACTCGTCCGTATGTCTGTTCGTGGAATCGAGTTTCCAAACCTCCCAAAAGAGCTGGAGATCTTGATGTTAAACTAATGTTTCAAAATTTTTTCTCAATAGATTAGTATTGAAAATCAAAATGAATCCCTGATACATTTTTAACAACTTTTTTGATACGAGTTGGTCCTCCAGGCCTCCTATTGACAAGTAAAAAATTTTCATGCAACTAATTTCATGAAAAAAATGCTTAATGTAAATTAGGTATTACTTAACTAAAACTTTTTAGATTTTTAATTGAACTATAGTGAATTTTTAATCAGAAATAATTTTTAGTCAGGCTTGAGTTCAGTAATTTCAATTCTTTTTATT
Organism: Tachina grossa; assembly: GCA_949987645.1. Taxonomy (NCBI): domain Eukaryota; kingdom Metazoa; phylum Arthropoda; class Insecta; order Diptera; family Tachinidae; genus Tachina; species Tachina grossa. The sequence continues at coordinate 37,687,252 of OX465276.1, read as the reverse complement.
GAATGAAATATTTTATTCATTAATGTGAGTTTCTAAAGAAGCGAAGAAAAATTAAATTAGACTTTTAAGCTGGGGGAAATACCGATATTTTTCTGTGCAGCAACGCACTTCATCAGCACCCTAGTCTATCTACTTGGGTAGAGATTGTTATTAACATCAGCTTTTTAACGTAAATTCTAATGAAACGGAATGTGAGAAATGATTGTTGTGTACAATTATTGATTTACCTTTGGTAAATACATTTTTTCATTTATTTTATTTATAAGATATTTTATATTTAAGAAATATCTTTTACTCAAAAGTTTATTTATATCTGTTAAATTTTTATATAATTTTTATATAAAAATTAAGCTCAATTTGCTCATTGATTTTGCGAAGCATTGTGATATGTTGCTTATTGTGAGTTTTTATGAATATTTTTTATATGGAAATAGAATTAAATCTCTAAAGAATGTTTATAATTACAAAATATATTAATGGATTTGTACCATTTCATATCCCTGAAACTTGTGCTTTCTGCTAAATAAAATCGAAACAATCTTTGGAAACAAATAGTTTTCATAGCATTGCAATATACATAAGTGAAAATGCACTATTGTTAAAGAAATATTTGACTTAAAGCATTATACTACTGTTTAATATTAGGTCTGTTCATTTATTTTCCAAGCAGAAACTAGCAACGAGAGACTAAGGCAGCAATTTACAAAATTATTATCCCAAATATGAATAAGTAAATGAACGCTTTACTTGTAAAAACTTGTAACAACATATTCATATCAAAACCATGGATGGATTTTGCTTGATAGTATTTTAAATTGCAAATTCTTTTAGAAATTAACATTTTATGTGAAATTATTTCATATATTATTACTGTTTTTATGCATTTTTCATAATTTTTTAATTTTATTCATTAACAAATACACAAATACAACTTTCCATCTCTGATCATATATATAAGGCCCAATTCATACGATGATTTAAAAACCTTGTTTTATTTTTGATTCTCTTCTAAAAGTTGCTTCCAAAAACTTTTTACATTCATACGATGATTTTTTCCATGTTTCTAGTTTTTACTTTTTTTTCTTCCAAAAATTGTATCAGTGTTGCCAGTAGCTTTAAAAAACCCCGTTTTTTCCTTTTCCTACATACGAAAATCTGCAAATTTTAGTAGTTTAATGTAAAGAAAGACAAATGAAAAACATTTAAGGCCTCAATCATCAAACAGAATTGCAGCATAAACACATTTTCCATACAAATTGACACAAAAAAATTAGCGCCAGAAAACAGTCGAGAAATCGAATCTATTTTATTTTGACAGCGTTTTTTCTTATCCTTTCACATATGTATAAACAAATATTCTCTCAGCACAGAAAGGCACTGTGACAAGAAAATAATTAGATAAATATCTATGTAATTTCGAGCAAAAACAAATTTTGAATCGTTTTATGAGCAAAAATATATTTTAATATAGTTAGTTTTCTATTTGTGCACAAAAAATGCAATATGAGAATAAAAAATACCTACATTTTGTTCAAAATAAAATATTTTTCCGATATTCCCTATGCTCATATATTAGTGACAAAAATATCTACAGGTAACACTGTTGTGTATTAAATAAAGCTGTTGTCGCATTCAATGAAAAAATAAAATAAAGCAAGATAAAAAAATAAAATATGTGTAAAGAAAATTTGAAAAAAAAACTCGTAGAACGGAAAATGTGATTTTTCTTCTTCAACTTTTGCTTTTCTATACCGTTCGCCTACAAACTACAAAAATCGTGTTTCAAAAAATCATTGAAAAATCAACGTGTGAATTACGTGTAAGAAACAAATAAAATTCTTTGACATTAAAATTTAATTTAATTTTTTAAATGAGATAATATCCTTTTATTTTACATACGTTTACATTATTTTTTTAATAAAGAAATTCATATTTTTAAGTTTTCCTTTTTCAAATATTTTTGAAATAATCAATTTGACAACCAAACACGCAACTGGTGGCTGGATAATTCTTGCAAGTAAAAATTTTACTGGCAATAATTTGTTTAAAATGTTATGGTCTCTCAATATTTTTCTCTCTTTTGACGCTTTCTCCTTGCAAACTTTTTGAGTTAATGAACACTTGCCAGTAACAATTGCTACTAATTCGTAAAAATTTTTAGTAAATGAACAAACCTATTAACTTTTATTAAATACCCTAATATATGAATCTATTTGACTTATTTGCTGCTCATATGCAAGTACAATACTAAAAAAAAAATTAAGAGAAACAAAGATGTTTGAAAATTTTATGTTATCGTCAAAATTATGATCATATCTACTTTCCCATGCCTGCCATAGTTTGTGGTACTTTTTATGAAACCTAGAATTAAATTTAAGGGTAGATTTTGTATTTACAAATAATTTTTTGGTTTAGAAATTTTTATGAAAAAAATATTTTTTAAAACGAATTTTCGCTAATTTTTCATAAAAATTTTAAACGTTTAGAAACGAAAATTTTTCAAAACCAGGCAAATATTAGTATACGCGTCACTTTCAAAGCTCAAGGTGTATAATATGATATAATATTTATATTTAAAGGGCATGGTCAACGCCCACTTTTTTGAAGCACAAAATTATGTCATTCTGAGAGCCGATTTTTTTTTGCCAAGTTTCATGGGAATTAGTGTTGTAAAAAGCGGCTACTTTTGAATACTCAGTACTACTTGATACTTTTTCAATTGTGTACTCGATACTACTCAATACTTTATATATGTATGTATATGGAAAGTTACAAATTATTATTTATACTATTATATTGATAATGGAATATGGAAAACAAAGATTAAATGCAAGTATATTTAAATTAATTTATAACAAATGAAAATAAATAAGTTTGAAGATTAGTTTTTGTACATAAAAATTTTTTAACTTTTGCATTAACTTTTTCTGTCCAATAGTATTTATTGATGACTGAAGTAATTAGTTAAATAATGCATTTTATAGTACTTTTTTTAGTGGCTGTTTGTTACACTAACTCCATGAGGTTCAGAGTCATATTTATTTGTATCAAGCACACAGAGTTATACAATTCTGATGTATTTTAAAGGAAGACTTTCGCTTAAATACTACAAAATGCAACCCTGAAAGTATTGAGTAGTTACTTTTGTGTATTGAGTACCGAGAAAAACTCCCGGTATTGAGTACTCAGTACTCAAATACTCAATACTTTTACAACACTAATGGGAATGGTATAAGTAGAAATACAAATAATTTAATACTAAACTTTCATGGGCACGGCTCCACTCACTTTTTTAAAAGCAGGATGAAGTATCCTTTACAGCTCAAGATGTGCGCGAAATTACGTAAAAATCAATTAGGTACAAGTACGTGAAATATAATAATAAGTTTTAATGGGCGTAACTCCGCCCACTTTGCAAGCAAACTTCTATACAATATTGCGTGTGCGTATCTTTTTAGAGCTCATATTGTATGCTAGGTTTCGTAAAAATTACTCAACTATAGCATTCAGTTTAAATGGGGGCGGCTCTGCCTATTTTTTTAAATTCGAAATTTTTTCATTGAAAGAGCCTAATGTGCTTGTTAAGCTTTGTAGCAATCGGATAAACAAAATCTCATAAAATGAAAGAAATAAATTTGTGGGCGGGTCGCGGCCCTCTATGTTTTACAATGGGATGCTTTTTTCCTCTCGGACCAAAAAAAAAAGAATTTTCAGTTAGGGCTTTTCTATATTAAGGCAACGTTATGTATGTATCCGTGCATACACACGTATGCGTAAGTCGATGAAGTGTATATAAGTTTCGGCACAGTCGAATAAAGCACTTTTACTTGTTTTCTTTTAAATTATCACTTTTATTTGGCTTCAAGAAATATTCCGTATGAACTTAGCGATTAATCGCTCAAACCATATTTGCATGGACTACCCTATTGAAAATTCCGTCTTTTATGTTTGGATGCGTGAATGGGTATGTTTCATAATTTAATGTTGAAGTAACAAAGAGATTTTTTGGTTTAATTTTCTCTTTTGTCTATTATTGAACTCCAACTGCAGGAAAGGTATTTTTCAACAGTTATTCTATGAATTCGGTAGCCAGACGAAAAATAAAATTAAAGATATGTATGCTATTTACATTAGCCATTTATTTGTTTTCCCCTCCACATATACACAACATGATGTCTTTTATAAGCCTGGTTATATGAAAAAGGGAGTTATAGTATTTGAAAATATAAAACCATCGTTGGTTTTGTTTTGTTTTGTTGTTGAATGAAAATTGTATATACATACATTTAATATGTGGTAACATACTCCTACCAAAAAAAATTAAATAAATAATAATAATAATAATTCTGTCTGTTGTTTAGTTTGTGGAAGGATGTCAAAGACCAAAACTAATAACTTTGCTTTGAGCACAGCTAACAAAATTAAATAAACTAAGATTTAATAAAGTGTTTTAGCAAAACAATTTATAAAATTTAATTGAAATGTTTAATGAAAAAAATATATACATACAAAGTTTTTTTCATATATTCATTTTATTGTTGTTACTTTAATAAGTAAAAAAGTTGTTCATTGTATAAAAATTATGTAAAAAAACTCGTGTATTAAACATAATTGTGAGTCGGTTTAAATGCAAAGAAATTTAGACTAAATTTTAATGAAAATAATTATGGGAATCGGTTGACCTTGCAGAATATCCCTGAAACTTGCGCTAAGCTACACTTATTGTAAAATTGCTTACATCTGATATATTTTTATGGCATTAAAATCAGTTTGACAAAGACTTTTGAAGTCATTACAAAACAAGTAGCAATTAAAAAATAAAAACGCCCGGTTGCGACCAACTTTGAAACGTTAAATATTCTAAATGGTCATTTGAAATGAAAAATCATGAGTTTGTTGGCCGCCATATTGAATTTTGATAACTAACATATCTTTAGTGACACTCCCTGGATTAAGAGAAATCGACAAAACGCGGCATATATAGTATGGCAAAGGAACACACATACATATATACTTACATACATAGGCTGATAAACACAATACCCTTTTGTGCGTCGCGGAGTCGGATAAAAAACGGTTGTTTCGAAATTTTTCGTCAACGATATCTCTTGAAAGAATCATCTGGTTTTAGTAAAAGACGGTCAATCCCTGTTTAATTTTATTTAAGAATTTATTAGATTTCGAACTGGGTTTGCTCATAAATTCAAAATTTTTTTAAAAAAAGCACAGACAAAAATAGACAAGAATTATTGATATGTAAACATCTATACGCTAGGGGGTAAAAATCTTTTGACTTTGATTTCTTTGCTGAGATTTCTATGCTTTTCTTTCACAGCATTGTCAAATCGGTGTGAGCTATTATGAGTGGATTAGTGCTTGAAAGAAGCAATACCAAGCAGAGAAACAAGTCGACTGGCTCGAAGCCGACGGTGCGCCGCCGCCGGTTATTTTTCTGTATATTTCCGTACACCAAAGGTGAAAATGAACCGTAAGAGCTATGGACTTGAAATTTGGACACAATGTGTAGACATTTGGCCACTACAACAACAAATACATGAGAGTTAAAAACTAAAGGGTGTTCCAAAACGAGCAACAAAAATGTTAAAATCCCATGTAATATACATACAATTGTATGTACATATATACACTTGAAATTTGTAAAGTTAGTGTATTTTTATACAGACTACAACAATTAACACTAAATTTAAAAAATTTAAATCAATGGGTGTTCCATCAGTTAATACAATTTTGACTTTGTAATTTTGACAACTTGCTGTATCTTGGAAACCGTACGTGCAAAACTCTTGAAATTTTCAAAAACCGTAAAACTAAAAAATCAATAAAATATAAAATCGCCAAAAATAAAAAAATCGCCAAAAACAAAAAAATCGCCAAAGCGAAAAAAGCACAAAATTAAAAAAAATTTCTAGGACTGAAATAAATCGCAAAAACCGGAAAAATCGCCAAAATGAAAAAAATCATTAAACAAAAAAATCGCCAATATGAAAAAATCGCCAAAATGAAATAATCGCCAAAATGAAAAAAACCCCAAAAAATAGAAAAAAATTGCCAAAATTAAAAAATCACGAAAATTAAAAAAAACCTAAAAAGAGAAAAAAAACGCCAAAACGAGAAACAATAAAACTGAAAAATATCGTTTAAACTGAAAAAACTTAAAAAAGGAAGAAAGCTAAATCAAAAAAAAAAAAAAAAAATGATCAAAACCGAATGTGCGCGAGTCAAAGTCGCACTTTACTGAATTTATTTTAATTGCAATGCGTACACAACAACAAGAACAGCAACAACTAAACGCTGAACAACAGGAAGTAAAAATTAAAAAGTAAAAGTAAAGGCATTTACCATAGATGAGCACTGCAGTACCACTAAAGTTTCAGTAAAAACAATAAAAAATGTTTAACAAGTAAATTTTTACTGATTACTAAAATTTTTTTCTACAATTTTTATAAATTGCCTAAATGATTTGTTATATGATGAGGTGCATTGAATTTTCAGTAATCAGTAATGCCCGTATTCATAATGAAATTCTACCAAGTGGCTAAATGTCTTTCATTCAAAAGTTTCAAAATTTGAATGAAAAAACTTTGCCACTTGCTACAATTTTATTATGATTACGGCCCTACGATTTTACTGGTAATGCAAATTAAATTTCATTAGCAGTAAAAATTTTACTGAATTTTTTTAGTAATCAGTAAATTTACTGCTTACTGCAATTTTGAATGCAGTACATATACATATACTGCAGTGTGCCTATTTACTAACCAAATAAGTTTAATAAAACAAACAAAAAACCAACAAATTCATATGTATTTACAATATTGAAAGTTTTGATACTTTTAATTAATTAATTTAAAAAAAGATACTAAAAGCATAAGTACTTCCAACTTAAAAAAAAATTTTCATTACTAGATGTTTACACATCTCCTCTGTGATCGGACCCACATTGCTTTTTTTTTTAATAAAACCATGTTAATGAATAAAATTTTTAATTTCAATAATATTTGTCATTAACTTGAATGTTGTATAAATCAATTCTGTGTATGAAAAAAAAATTTTCAGTCAACAACTTTTTTCTTTGATTCATTAAATTTCTTTATTGACAAAATTACAAATTATTGATAAGATATTTTATTAATACAAATATTTATATTATTGAAGAAAAATATATATATTATTCTTTTACAATTTTTGATATTGATATAGCGGATGTCTTTATCACAGGAAATTCGAAAATTAAAATGATTGAATACCGGTATTTTTGTTATCTGTGCGGTCGGATGAGAATTAAAAAAAAAATTAGAAAATATTTTTAAATTTAACGAACCGAATGAATTTACTATTTTACAACATCTAAGTGCGTTAAACATCTGTAGAATGCCCAAATTTTCTCATGACCCGTTGACACACACATACACATGCACAAACACAATATATGTATAATGAAAATGTATTTCCATACCCACGTTATCGGAAAATAGTCCGATTCTTCTCCCAAAACCTTGTAAGGTGGAAATATGCTGAAAACTTAATTTTCGAAAGTTAACTAAAATCAATACTTTCCTGTAGCAGAAAGAGACAAAACTGCTCATTTATTTGGAAAAGCTTATAATATGTTTTATAATATGTTTTCATAATAATATATTTGGACTACAACCATATAATTAAGTGATTATATGCTACTCTTAGATTATGGTCATCTCCCAACCATATGCTTCCTTGAAGTGTGTAGACATGCTTTTAACTATTAAGCATGCAAGAGTTTATGCCTCAGCAAACACAAGCCAACCAGAAAATTATTGACTCAAATAAAGTTAGACATTTAAATGCAGAGTTTATTGTGTAACGTACAGGTAAAGACAATTATAAATCAATATAGTTTAAGCACAGTGCACATAAACTTATTTAATACAATTACCAATACACACAGTTTTTTTTTGTTTTTGTTGTTGTTTGTGAAAATTACAGTTAACTGGTTATTGTCTGCATCCATGAACAATGGGAGAGTGTGTGTGTGAGGATAAATACACTAAAAACAAACAGTGACTTTATCCATAATGCTGATGTACGCACATGTACAGATGTACACATGTATGTACATGAATGTGTGTATGCAATTACATGTGTATGTATATACATTAGGGGGTGAGCATCTACATACAAATGTACATGTGTGTGTATGTGTGTGCGTGACTGTGTCTGTTTATCATAATGATATTGTTAGTCGTAGTGTTTTCAAAATGTAAAATTGTAACATGAGATTGCTTGTAAACAAGTATGTTGTATGCTGCCTCTGCTACTGCTGTTGTTGCTGTTCTTGTTGCTACAATATTATTTGTAGCTTTTGTTATTGCCATTATGTCTACTATTCACAATGAATTATAAATATTTTTTTTTATATGTATATATACATATTATCTTTCATGTTTTAGCCTGTACGCACATATGTATGTGTGTAAGCTGCAATGCGTAGGTAAATACGTATGCAAGTGTCCGTCTTCCATTTTATTAGAGTTTGTTTGTTGTGATCATGCTTCATGCGTTCATATAAATTTCATACATATGTTTGTTTAAATAAATGAATATTGACTGTAATTATATGCGAACAAATAAACAAATAGACTATCAATTAATTGATACTGTCTTTCTTCTTGTGAAAGCCATAACAGCAGCAATGATAGTAAAATTAATGAGAGCAACAACATCTATAGAAACAATATTAGTAAAGTTTTAAAACTACAGTAACGATGCTAAGAAAATTGCATCAATCGAATACTGAAAGTTTGTCCAATGCTGAGTATTGATTTCTATTATTTTTTAATAACATATTTATATACTAGATATATAATTGGGGTATTCACACCAGTGTCTTAAGTGTCCTAAGTGTCATAATGTCTTAACATTTTAACATGGTTTAAAACAATTATTGTTGTGGCTCAAACAAAAAGGTCATAAAGTAACAAGACTTCTCAGCTATATATTTTATTTGCCATAAATACATATATGTCAGTAACCCGCAAGCCATAGCACAATTGTGCTGATGAAAATCACATACATGCTTATGCTCTTTCATTTAGTCGTCACTGAGCAAGCGACGAATTAAGTTGTGCACGCATGTATTAATTTTTTCCTGGTTTTTGGTTTAGTTTTTTTGAGCACACGGAACTAAATTAAAGTTCAAATTTAATAAATTTCTATAGACAAAAAATTTATAACATAATTATGGAAGCTAAGAAAAATTTCGTGATGAAAAATGCTTTTCGCAATATGCAATGAATTTTATGTTATGAAACATTAAAAAATAATAGGGAAAATGGTTTAAAAGGGCATTTTAATAGTATCCACAGAGCTGTGAATAAATTTAATTTTGAATTTATACACTAAATTGTTGAATGGTTATTAAATTTTTAGTTTTTACTTAAGTTTTTGTTAAATGGCTTATTTACAAAAAAAAAAATCAAACAACTAATAACCACATCATGTATTTTATATTACAAAACTTTTCTTCAAGTGCAAGTTTATTTTACTCTCATTTTTCTCACCAATACAGACATATTTTATTTTGCGGGACACTGATATATGTAGAAATGCGTGAGAGTTTACCAAAGGAATTGAGAGAGAGAAAGAGAGAGAGAGTAAGCAAAGTACAGTGATGGTGTTTTGGTGCGTTTCGGGTATTTTTTGGTGCTTTTTGCCTGTTCTTAAACGCGAAATTTTGGCTAATACCCTTTTTTAAAAAGCGGGTATTTACAGTGCTTTTTACAATTTCTTACAGCACTTTTGGTGCTTTTTTGTTAAATAAAAATATTTTTAATTTATAAAACTAAATTACTTTTAAGCGCTGATAGCAGCATTTTTGACTGAGCCTTCTTAAACTGTTTTTAATGACAATAACGTTAAATGTTAAAAACAATGTAGACAAATTTTCATAATTGGGATTAAAAAATTTAATTTTTTTTTGCAAAATAGAAAACGGAAGTAGCTGGAGAGTTCCAAATAAATCTCTGCATATTAATTGATTGAAAGTAGTACTTAAGAAAAAGGTGATGCTTTTAATGCATTTTTTATATGTAAATGATTTCTCAGTAACATACATATCTTAATCTAAGCCTTAGCTTCACCTACTAAAGTATGTATGTATGTATGTGTGTAAGAATATATATTACTTGACTCCAAGTTTTTTTATTATTTGTTTTTACATACTTATTTTTTATTAAATTAATCATGATTTTGGGCTTAAATCAAGTTTAGGGGCACCTCCCAGAAATTTAAAAACAGTATCCTATCCTATAGAAAATTAAAAAATAAGAAGAAAAAATTAAATAAAAAATTGGCGGCAAGGCTTAGTTTCCGAGTTATGGGCCTCTGAAATTCTAATACAATATTGTGATTATTATTGTGCTTTCCAATGAATGTGACCAATATTGGTATCATCTTAAAGCTTTTGAGAATACCTTTCATGAAATGGTAAAAATAGACTCTTTGTCGGCCATGCAGGAAAACGCTGTTAAGCAGGAAAACTTTGCAAGGCAGAAAATCTTTACTAGGCTGCGCCGTCTCAGGAAACACCATAGTGGAGAAAATGCTTAAGCCCGGCCGAAGGCCGGCAATGCATGAAAACGTTATTAGGCAAGAAAACCTTGCAAGGCAGAAAATAATTTTAATTACAATTTCAGAGGCCCATAACTCGGAAATTAAGCCTTGCCGCCAGTTTTTTGTTGAATTTTTTCTTCTTATTTTTCAATTTTCTATCAGATACGGTATTTGTTTTTAATTTTTGGGATACCAATATTGGTCATATTCGTATAGGATAGGATACTGTTTTTAAATTTCTCGGATGTGCCCCCAAACTTGATTTGTTCCATTTGAAATTATACATTAGGCTTTTACACTCTAAACTCTCCTCTTTAAATGGCTTAATGTATTAAAATTAAAAAAAAATATTTTTGTGCTTTTTTACCCAATTTTTTGTATTTTTTTTGCGCTTTTTACCCTTTTTGCAACAGCTTAATGTGCTTTTGCTCTTCGTAGAGATACCAACACTGGCAATGTACAAGGGTGCTAAAACCAAAATATAAATAAGTACAATATTTATAATTGTAAATTATGAGGGATTGCTCACAGCAGTCATATTTTTTCGTTTTATTACTTTAAAACGTGTTAATTTATGAGTAAAATTTGAATAGCCAATATATATTTTTATAAGACAACTTTTGCTAAAAATATTTCCCAACAAACTTGAGTTCGAAACTTTTAAAACTGAAATCTCAGTACTGTGAAAAGAAGAATAACAAATTAAAATCTCAAACTTCAACGAATAAAAATTTATCCAATTAGGGACATTCATGTATATGTATATAGATATGTGTATGTTTGTGTGTATACATGGATTTGATGATGATGATGAGAAAAAAATTTCCGAGTTAAAATATGCTATTAGCAGCGTTGTCAACTTTGAAATTTCAAAACGCACCAAAACGGAGAAAAACGCGCCATTTGCAAAAAAACGCACCAAGCTTAGAATTTCTTTTTGTTAGTTTAAAATGTTTATTGAATTAATTTTGCATAAAAAGTAAATTTTTTGTGTTAAAAATTTAACAGTAAAACAAAAAAAAAAGTAAATTTTTTGTGTTAAAAATTTAACAGTAAAACAGGCTTTTACAGTTCAGGGTTAAAAAAATAAAACCTAAAAAAACTTACCCTCCGTTGTCACATGCCAGTAGTAACTTGCAAGTAGTGTATATGTATTACTAACGAAAATCAGGAGAAGTGTAAAAAACACAACAATATTTTGAGTGGCTACACAGCACAGTGCAAGTTAAAATGTCGTCAACAAGTAAAGTTCTAGATAACAGCGTTGCTTCAACTTTTAGTGCAGTGTTGCCAAGAAGTCAATATTGAAATTTAATTGCATTGTTAATATATTTCTTCTATTAAAACATGAAATTTATGTCCAAACTTATCTCTAAAATTAATCTATGCCATTTCTCAATATCCTTTTTATATATACAAAAAATCAGCTATAATACTAACCAAATTAATGAAATAACTCTCTACACGGCAACACTATTTTTCGTTTTGTCACTTTACTTGCGAAAAGTGTGAAAATTTACTTGCTTCAAAATTTCATTGCAAGCTGACTCGCAAGTGGCAAAAGTGTGACTGTGTTGGTAAAAAAAAATGTGAGTGTATTGAGTTTTTTCAGAAACTTAATATATCCATATTAAATATATAACAATAAAAACAAATAGCCTTTTACAATATACATGTATGTACATGTGCTCTTAATTATGAAAGTGGTCTAAGTCATACGCATTTTTGATTCGATATAGTGAAATAAATATATATTAATCGAGACTTATACAACTCTAAATTTAACTGTTGCATAATAAAAAATATTTTTGAATTTTTTCCAATGTAATCTACTAAATATTTCGACCAAAAAATATATGACTTATACAAGCGACACAATATGATATATTTTTGTACATTAATTTTATAAATTCGGCTTAAAACTTTTTAAAAAGAGACCAAAAATTAATTATCCCAAATTATTAAAGTTAATATTTTCTTCATTATTGTTATCATTGGGCCATAAAACAGATTTCATTTCAAATTGTGAAACGCACCAAGTTGACAACGCTGGCCATTAGGCCTGTTTGAGTATACTTGTTAATAATTAGAAAATATTACTCATACGCTCATAGACAAACAGTCCCTTCCCAGCTAAAAAAAAATATGTATGGAGCATATATGATATCCCATATATTTTTCGGATCCAAAAAATGAGGGTATATGGGCATATATGATTGTATGTATTCATACATTTTCATACATGTATGTGCATATATTCCCTCTACAGTATGCAAAGTTCATATTAATACTTTCTTGATTCACAAAAGCTCACTGCTTGCTGTACAATAATTTAATTTACTAAAATTAATTTTTTTTAAATTTTGAACAAGAGGTTGTATTTAATGAAACATTTGCTTGGACAAATAATGAAAAACGAACTAAAAGTCATTTCATTCCTCATTTTAAGTCAAAAGGTGAATCAATTATTTAAAAAACACAAATATCATATTCGTACATAAAATTTAATTTAAGAAATCAGATTAAAACGTAATGCAATTAATTATAAAAGAAAACATAATCCGTCTAACAATAGTTTTCAATATAATTTTTTGCAGTAATATGAACTTTGTTTCTCATCTAGAGAATTCTGTTATTTTCTATGAAACTAATGACTGGATTATCCTTTTGATTATTTGAGATATTAAATGGGGCCACAATGTATAAAATCATACAAGAATGGTTTTTTTAACAACAGTTTTTCTTTTTTAACGAGAGGGTACGCATATAAACTTTGCATACCGTATCTATTTTCTAATGGATTTCCAATTCACCAGTGAAAAAATGCCAAGCTTTTCTGATTGCAAAAACGATTTTATGTGAGATATCATGTATGCATACATTCTTATATGGCTCCATATATTCCCCCATATTCATAAAATTTTAAACGAATTTGAAATGTATTTTATTTCAAATTTTCCATACAAAATTTTCCTAAAAATAATTTCAAATTCATTTTATTTTTTTTTATGAATATGGGGGATTAAATCGTATTTCTATATATGGATCCCCATATGAAGAGATTCATAATTAAATTTCCATATATGAGCTCATATATTATAATACATTTCATATATTAGTCCATATATTAGTTCATATATAATAGTTTTGCCATATATAATCCCATATATATCCATACATAAATTCATACATATTCATATATAGTTATATACATTCATATATTAAAAATATATGGATCATATATAATTTTTTTAGCTGGGTTGTTTCTACCAATTGAGCATAAAATTTATATGGTAAGCAGGGCCGTCAGATGTGGCGATTTCTCGCCAAACGTGGCGACTTTAAAGCTGGTTTGGCGTCCTAATTTTCGATTTGGCGACATGGCGATATTTTGACGTTTTATAAAAAAGTTGGCGATTTTGTTGGCTATTTTTGATGAGGCATGAATTGGCTTGAAAATCGTTAAATATTATTTTTATTATGGTATTTTTCTCGTATAGATGGTGTGCTAAGAACATTTAATACTGGTATTGACAGCAACCGTTTTAGAAAACTTGTGCAAATTTCTGCAACTCGTTGGTTGTCTTATGGAGCGGCTATAAGACAAATTTTGGAGCTTAAACATAATTTTTCACTTATTTCAGCAGCCGGAAATGATAAGACTGCCCAAAATATATACAAAGAATTATTATGTGACGAAAAGACAAGGCTTTTTTTAGATATTTATAAATCTAATAGTAAATGAAATGAACCATTTAAATCTTGAATTTCAGTCAGATAACATGCACGCAGGCAGTATGCATCAGAGGCTATATTCTACTCTTCTTTCATTTTCCTCAACAATTTTCAAGCCAACAATTTTTAATGAAACTCATAATAGCGAAAAATTGATAGCCAATGTTATTATAGCTATTGATATGCCATACACTTTTCTCCCACTAAATGCAATCGATTTTGGGTCAGCATTTGAAACTGAATTAAGCAATGTTGAAATGGCTGATAAAGATATTGAAATACTTCGAGAATATTGTTTTTCATATTTAAAGATGCTCGTGAAAGAATTAATAAATATAATTCATGAATACATGAATATATTTAAAGCTTACGAACATTTTTCCATTATAAAATGTTGCAATCCATTATCACAAACAAAATTTCTGTTTGTTGAAGATATTTTAAAGATTTGTATGAATCCTAACACCGCGTTACACACATTCTGTCCTAGGAACCAAATATACTTTTTCGCAAAGGGGAGAAAAAATAAAAATACACGTGTATCGGCGATTTTCATGTACACGTCAGAATTTATTTTTTTTTTATAAAATATAAAAGAAATAAATAAAAAAGAAATTTGTCGAGGAGAACAGCGGAACTCTTTGCATCACGCTTTAAGCAGTCGAATATAGTGGCGGCTGATTTTAAAACAACAACCGCTCGTGATCGAGGTAGCACTATTCAATATGACGAATTTTTTAAATTGCACGAAGATCGGGGGAAAAAACTGGCTTATTGTTATGATATTGATTCGATGTTTGCAAAAATTGGTTACCCTCATATTTCAGAGGAGTGGCGGCTTTTCATCGATGCATCGGTCCACAGCCTTAAAGTCGTGCTGCTTCATATAGGTAACAAACATCCATCTGTCCCGATCGCATATGCCACAAACCTCAAAGAAACATACGAAGGCATGGCATTAATATTACAGCTGATAAAGTACCAAGAGCATAATTGGAAAATATGCTGCGATCTGAAAGTGGTCGGATTACTCATGGGTGTTAAGCGTGGATATCCAACTCACCAGTGCTTTTTGTGTACATGGGAAGGTCGCAAAAGAGATCAGCATTACACTGAGTTTAAGTGGAAGCCGCGAACATGCTACAAAGTAGGCGTAGAAAGTATAGAGCATCTACCATTGGTGCAGCCATCTCAAATCATTGTGCCACCACTACACATTAAGCTCGGTCTCGTATCAAATTTTGTTAAAAACCTGGATCGTGAGGGCGAGGCGATTGCAAGTTTGCGCAAAATTTTTCCAAAATTGAGCGGCGCAAAGATTCATGCAGGTACTTTTTAAGAAGTCATTCAGTAAATTTTTTTTTAAATGATGTGTATGATTTAAGGTGTTTTCAATGCTCCGCAGATAAAAAAAAATAGGTGCAAGTTATGAATTTTCATCTAAATTGAATGCTATCGAACAAAGTGCATGGAAAGGCACAGTTGCCGTTATTGAGCAGTTTCTCGGCAACAAACGAGCTGCCAATTATAAAAATATTGTCGCAGAAATGATTTCGTCATATGGCGAAATGGGCATATTAATGTTGCTAAAGATCCATTTCCTTCACAATCATTTAGATTTTTTTCCTGATGATTTAGGAACTTGTAGCGATGAGCATGGCGAAAGGTTCCATCAGGACATTGCGGCTATTGAAAAGCGCTTTAAAGGACAAGATATTACGCATACGCTTGGCGAATACTGTTGCTCTATTTGTCGCGATGGTGACACAAATGCTTACAAACGTAAGAATAAAAGCCCGAAGTTTCTTTAAAAGCATTAAAATTTTTAATGTAACAATTTTCAATGTTGATGTAACAAAATTAATAAAAAAATCGGTTTTTAAGGAGCTGAAACCGTTACAAAAAAACCGATAACAAATTTTTCAAAAAAATTCAAAAAAAAAATCTGAAAATTGATAAAAATCTATTTTTTTTTTAAATTTGACATGATACAGACATTTCCACGAGTCTGCCTGCAAAAACTCAGCTCGATTCGATCGCGGAAAAAGGGTTAAAAACTTATCCAAAGTTTTGCAGATTTTACACAAAAAAAAATCTGACGTGTACATGAAAATCGCCGATACACGTGTATTTTTATTTTTTGTCCCCTTTCCGAAAAAGTATATTTGGTTCATAGGACAGAAAAAAGTTCGTTTTTGTAACGCGGTGTAATATACGGCTAGATGTTTATGAAACACATGGACAAAATTACCATTTGTGGATTGAAAAGGTTATTTTAATGGTGATATTCCATCTAACTTAAATCCGTTTTGGCCCAAAAGGATACGGCAGGTACGTGCCATTTTAAAGAACTTGCTTTGGCTGTAATGCCTGCGTTGAAAGGGTATTTTCAATAATGAGCTAAACTAAAACGCACTTTCTCGCGCGTTTTTAAGAGTTTTTCCGAGTTATAAATTATCTCAATATACATAAATAGCACATGTTGCACTTCCTTCATACCTTCGCAAGATATGTTGAAAAAGTTCAATTCCCATACGATGTATTTAAAAGAAGAAGACAATGTGGAATGTCTTGATGATGAATTATAAAGCGTTTTAGATATGTAATAGAACTGCAATTACATACAAATCTACATACATATATCCCATATTTGATTAATGCTAAGCTTCTTTATATCCAACATTGTACCTTCTTATGTTCATAATCATTTTTACATTTTTCTAAATAAAAGTAAACAAAATATATATAATGGCGATTTTTCCCATTTTTTGGTGAATTTTAGCAAATTCGGAACAAATAAATTTTTTATAATTTATAAAATAAATTTTTAATAATTTATAAAATATATATTTCATTGTCAAAAACTAAAAAAAAAGAGGATTTGGCGATTTTGGCGATTTTTAACATTGGATTTGGCGGAAAAGGTAAAAATAAATCTGACAGCCCTGATGGTAAGCATTAATGTTTTTCAGTGATTTTCGAGAGACGAGACGAATCGTTTGCCTAACGTATGGCAATAGGGTTTTAATTCAAAAAGCATCGCACAGTGGTTAAATGATCTTTATTTTAGAAATAATTGTGTTACTTTCTAATCATAAAATATATACGTAATTATGAAATTTCGCAATCATAAATTTAAAGAGTTTTTGAGCTTATGTGCAAGTATTTACATGATTCTTTTTCCTTATAATATTACAGGCACGCATAATGAAAATGAAAAATTATTAATTTTTCCACAAGTCAAAAAGGCAACTCATCTAAAATATTCGTATAAAACTCACTCATATAAATTTTATAATCAAGTCGGGCGTCCCTATTATATAAACATAGAGTTAAACTAATCAAAAATTACTTAAATTAAAGAAAAAATATTTTAAATGTTTCTGATCGTATATACTTATGAATTTTATATAAAATTTATATGAATTTCGAATTTTTTTTCAAAATTATTAACGCGCAGTTTCCATAATGCAAAAAATTAGAAAAGGGACCTAGTGTGTGAAAATGAGGTTTTGAGAAAAACGCATTTAAAGTTTCATCATTATATTATTATCATTATTATTATTATTATTATTATCGTTTTGTACGTTTTTATGTGGTAAATAAATTTTTATCAGAAATCTAACTCATTTCATCTTATTCTACACACTTTTAGGTACCAGACTCCGCTCTTAAATTCAAACCCATTTTTTGACACATTAGGTCCCTTTTCTCGAAGAAATTCACATATTTTATAATTAAAATTATATGCACGTTTATTGAAAATATATATTTTTTCAGTCAATAAAAAAAAACTTTATTTTCAGTTGTAATTGCTAGTGTACACGCAAAGAAAAAATATGGTTGAGGTAACCATAATCAAACCGCAACATACTATGATTGAATTTTGTGGTTGCAGTCAAATCATATTATTGTTAATAGAAAAGCAAACTTTAAATAATATTATTATCTGAGTTAATAATAATATTATCTACAAGAACAATTGACTTTGTTGTATCTAATCTTATTATTGTTAATATGACAACACTATTGTTAGATGTGACTAAAATGTAATTGAGACTCACCATACCATGATCTAATATTATATTAATATTGTTAAATACGACCACAGTATTATTTAATATAATAATACTATTTTGTTTTTTAATCATATATATGTTGTAGAAACAGCTGTGCATTAAATTCGAAATAAAAATAAATAAATATTGTTGAAATAAAATGTATATATAGATATGTATACTTACACAAAATACAGCCATGTCTGTATAAAGAGATACACAAATGCTTATAATGTAAGCATTATATTTTTATTGGTCTAACATTTTGTATATACTTTATTTATTTATTAATTTATTTAACACTACCGATAGCTTACAAACGAAATACTGAACTGACAGATGTTTCTGAAAAATATTTTTTTTAAACTCAACATAGTATGGTTTTGGATAACATCATATTGTTATTTACATCATATTATTTTTAAATAATAATACAAATTATGTAGTTATCATAAATTTTTAACAAAACTATATTGTTAAACTCTAACCATATCCCACTTTTTTATGGATGTGATAATGTAATTATTAAATTCAAACATTACTCTGTTTATCGTAACGTAATAAATGTTTAAAATAACAATAATTAATTTTCAACGAGCACACATTTGTTTCAGAGAACATAATATTGTTTTCTCAACCATTCTACAACCATATCTTTTCTTTGCGTGTATGTGTGAATTAATGTCACGTTTTTCAACAACTTCTTGTCTGTCTATAATACAGTTTAATGATTGCTTGAAATTTTGATAAACAATGCCATTGAATCAAACACATAATTTTGTTGAGTTCACTTTTCTATATTCAATATTATAGGTTTTTGAAAAAAAAATTGAAATATTTTTTCAGTGTAATACACTGACCTGATTGTTATAACGTGGCAAATGTTCTTTTTGTAGGCAACCATCACCTGTGATTTATCGTTGTAGATCACTGAATTTAGCCTTGTTAAATTTTATCATCTTGAAACCTTGCTTAAGGGTCTATTGCTCTAAATTAGTCGTACATCAAAAATATTTTTTAATAAATCCATCTTCCCAAATTCCATACTAACATCACTCAATTAACATTCAATAAAAAAAGTCGGTGATAATAGTGCTATAGTGGTGACTACTAGTACACCTTCTTTAAAAATAAAGCCTTTTGGAAGGTCTGCTTAATCTTTCATTTTCCCATTTATTAATAAATTCCAAATTCATATTTACAAATGTGCAAATGAATATTGCACACATATTTCACTCTGTAAGCTGCAATAAAAAATTTAAATAAAAAAAATCCAAAATATATTTATATCCATTAAGTAATTGCAATCAGGGAGGTAATTACATTTAGTTAAAACCTTTTTTGTTTTCTACATACAAAATGAGTTAAAACAACAGCGATGGAGAATATAAAATAAAAATGAAATTTGCTTGTTTCCATAATGTTTGTTGTTTTCATTGTAGTTGCTGGATGTTGTTGGGTTGGTTCTTTGCTAGTTGTTGTTTAAATAGTTTTTGTTATTCTTGTTCTTTTTTTCTATTTAATTGAAATTTATGCCATTTGGCGTCGTTATATATATTATGTCGCGACATTTTGTTTTGTATGAATTTTACAATATTTTAGTAAAACTTACAGATCAACAGCAAACAAACAAGAAGAAAAAAACAATCTTTTATAAATACGGGTATGAAATAAAACATAAAAAATTAAAAATCCTTTTGTCAAAAGTTATATTTGAACGCCATCAAGGCTAAAAGATATACATATTCAGATTTAATAGAGCATTTGCAATTGGTAGTGCAAGGAAATTAACTAATTAAAATTTATTTACTTGCCAGCATTTAGTTTTAGAGAAATTTATTTTGCTAATAGACAATAAAGTTCCTAGTGCGCTTTAATACATTTGTCAAAATTAAAGTGGCGATTCACATTTTGAGAGTAAAGTTTTTAACATTTATCCCTAATCACTACTGATTAAAATAAAGGATCTTCCGATAAGAGGTTTAATTTTGATATACAAAAATTATCTTTTGAGCTAAATCATTATATATTTATTTAAATGCAAAGAAAATAGTATTACATTAATAATGGAAAACAATATCAGCCATATGGCCGTCACAGCCACACGTGCAGGAACATATTGGCGCATATTCAGAAATTATCACTAAGTGTTAACTTTTTTAAGTACCTATTTAAGTTATTTATAGTTGATTACTTTCAGCAGTAAAAGTTTACACTTAATTATGGGCAAAGATGTAACTAAATGCCAACTAACTAATACATTCAAGGAACAGCTGAATGATTTCATTTACAATTTATTTGAAAAGTTAAATCAATTTGTGGCTCTTTAAAATGCACAAAACAACAAATACTCATTATTTTCTAACATTTTTCTATATAATAACCTTTCCTTTTTTAGGGTTCCGTACACCAAAGATGAAAAGGAACCCTATTGTTTTCGCTACGCTGTCCGTCTGTCCGTCTGTCCGTCTGTCCGTCACACGGTATTTTCTCAGGAACCGTAAGAGCTACGGACCTGAAATATGGACACAGTATGTAGAACCTTGGCCGCTACAACAACAAATACATGAGAATTAAAAATTAAAGGGTGTTCCAAAACGAGCAACGAAAAATGTTAAAATCCCATGTAATATACAATTTACAATTGTATGAACATACATATCTATATTGAAACTTGAAATTTGTAAAATTAGTGTATTTTTATATAGACTACAACAATTAACACTAAAATTTAAAAAAATTTAAATTAAAGGGTGGTCCATCAGTTAATGCAATTTTGACTATGTAATTTTGACAATTTGCTATATCTTGGAAACCGTAAGAGGCAAGCACTTGAAATTTTCAAAAACGGTAAGCCTAAAAAACCGAAAATTATAAAATCGCCAAGTCAGAGTCGCACTTTACTGAATTTTTTAAACTACTTTAAATAAAAATATCTGTGACAATAAGAAAAAAGTACTTAAGTCATATTTTACTGTTTAGCAGGAGAGCATTTTTATGCGTTCAAGAAATTCACGGTTTCACGGTTAAATTAGGAAAATATCTGTTGCCCTTTAATTTTTTTTAGCAAACATCCTTCTATATACTGTAAATAATACATCTAAGTTGAAATGTACCAAAGTATAACCTAAATTAAGCTACTATTCCATATGACATTAGAAGCCTAAAAACTATAATTCGCAAGTCGTAGTGCTATAACTTCCAGAAAAATCACAAAAATTAATTGAGATTTTGAGCAGGAGTTCTTTCGAATATGCAGATTACAGAGTTACCATTAACTCAAAATCAGTTTATCTTGACTTAAGCACTTGTTCCCTTCTTGCCACAGATATGTACATATTAGAGCGTCTCGCCCAACAGGCAACAAAAAAAGTTCTCCGTACATCAGCGAATATAAAGTATTGTTCCAAGGACATTTCAAAAAAATTTTATTTTATTTTGCGGAACGTAGGGGTCGGCCTTTTTAGTTTTTTCGTTATATCTTCCATATTTACAGTCCGATCTTAAAGTTTGATATATCGAATTTTTTGTCTCAAGAAGGCCAATATTTTTCCATTGAATTCAAGTGTACCGTTCTAGTACTCACCCCTCCAAATCTCATTTCCTACCACCCTAATGTTAGAAATTTATAGCTCGCAACAAATTATAAAACTTTTGCTAAGAAAGTATTTCGATAATTACAGCACAACTATTTAAAAAATGCTTTTATAAATTCTTTGTTGCAGACCGTAGGGGTCACCTTTTTGAATTTTTCATAGCTTCAGTATTTACGTTCAGATATTAAAGTATAATATATCGATGAGTTTTTCTGTGGCAGACCAATTTTTTTTAATTCAAAAGTCTTTGACCTTAAGTACGTCTATAGTATCAAACCATCATATCTCAACTTATACAAAAAGAATTAAAACAAGTAAAATAAACGCTGGTTTTTGTAGAAGTCAACAAGATCTAGAGCCTGTGATATATAGATAAAGGAAATCTGGACCATTGCTGATAGTTTTTATGAAGGTTATCATTGCAAAAAGTTCACTTTTTGAACATTTACTTATTCAGTGAATCCGTTGTAATTTTCATGATTTCAAGATTTCCTTAATCTGATTTTTTTCGTTATTTCATAGAGTTAGCAAAAACTCATTACTAACACCAACGAAATGCATATATGTAAGTCTGTTCAAATTAGAGATGGGCGCGTGTCGTGTTTTTTTTCGTGACATGAACACGCACGACTCAACATTAAGTGTTCGTTGCAAAAAATCTGATTTCTTGAGTGTTCGGTTCATATTGTGTTGTGAAAAATTGACACGAAAAACTAGAAACGATTTTAGATGTAAAATATGTATATATGAATGAATTTCCAGTAGAGAACAAATTTAATATTTTGTATCGAAAAACACACATCACCAGCATATATGTTGATATTGTATGGGCTTCTGAAGCTTAAAATTCTGTACGTAAGCCGATAGTATCAGCTGTGGTTGCAGATAGTATGAGCTGGCAGTGCCAACTCGGTGCCACATTTTGAAAAGCGACGCTTGAAAAAAAAACAATAAAATTTTCTTATCTTCAATAAAATATCTTTGTATTCGTGTTCGTGTCGTGTCGTGTTGGAAAAATTCGATATGCGTTCATCTCTAATTGCTAGTAAGGATTATTGCTAGAAGTCACTTATAGCATTTTAATTTTGGCAATGATGTCATCAATTTTGGATTAAATTATTTCACAGAGGAAGATGTTGTTGTAAAAATATGTGAGATCATACATTGCTTTTATTATTTATTAATTATTATTATTATTATTATTGAAAAAAGCAGTACAACAAGAATTTAATCTTATACATTACAGCACTGCGGATGACGTTGCTAACAATTACGACATTGTAAAATAAAATAAATAAGCATTATTTATAAATACATACATAGTTTTATATAAATTACAACATGTATATATGGCAGAAATATTAATTTAAATATTAGTTATACAGATTAAGATTAAAAAAATGTATTAATTTAAAAATAAATATAAACAAAATTAAAAACTAGTAGTACGTTTTAATTCAATTTTACAATTTTAACGGATTATTAACAAAGTTTTAAGAAGAAAAATAAATATTTGTTAACCAAAATACTTAAATATTTCAGATTGGAAACGCTTTGCATTACTTATGTTTTGAATATTAGGGGGTAGCTCTCCATGCGACTCTTGAAAAAAATCAATTTATATTTCGTTTGTGCAGAATTGTGTTGACGAAATTTTTCGCGTGCGTGTTTCATACTTGTTGATCGTCTTAGTATTCGTGTTCGTGTCGTGTCGTGTCATGTTGGAAAAATTCGAAACACGCCCATCTCTAGTTCAAATACAACAAATAAATTTTTAAATTTTTATAAATAAAAATATAATTTGCTTAAAAATATTTGAGAAATAACTTCTTAATTAATTATCTGGATGTTGTTAATAATCATTTCCTGAAAGGTAAAAAATACTTACTTTATGATACTTTAGAAGTAGAGAAAAAATGGTTCCTCAATATATATATATATGTACTTCCCATTTATTTTTCACTTTGTATTACAAAGCTAGCAGTGATAGTGATAAATGGCAACAATGCAGAAGAAGTACCTCTTGTTTGGCTTGAGCAAACCAAAAAAAAAATTACAGCATATTTATAGGATATTTACAATAAATAGATTGACTTTTATTCACACACAAATACACACACACGAACACATGCATAAATACATACATACATATTTTACTCCATACTCACAGAAATGTGCATATTTATTCTTGTGCATCGTAAATCTATTAAAAATATTTAAGCATTAAACACATTCACCACAGCAAGCTACCGACTACCAAATGTCATGGATAGAATACACATGTTTATATGAGAATAATTCTTTTGAAGACAGCAGGCAACATGGCGACAGGTTGTTGTCTATGCTGATTTTGCCGTTTTAGTCCAATTAAACTAATTTCTTTTTCGTTGGCTACAATGAGAAAATTCAGTATTGCCAGTGTAATACAAAATGTTGAATGAATGATTTTGTACAATTATTTCATATTATCTAACAGAAATAATATCCAAAAATTGATGTAAGAAATAAATTCATTCATTTTTGTACTTTTACGTGAAATAAGTATATTTTAAAACAGTAATTAATTTCTATAAATGCAAAATGTATAAAAGTGGCAATACTGAACTATGTATTTGTACTTGAATATCAACTGCAGATGGTGCTGCTGCCGTCTCCAAAATAATTAAGTAGCCGGCTACGAGGCGACAAATTCTGCTAGCGGCATTTGAAGTCGTGTGTTCGTGTAGCCTGCTGTGGTGAATGTGTCTAATGCTTTACAAACACATTCGTGCGTGCGCACATACTTACGTAAGTTGAACACAGGCTCAATTTTATTTACGGATAAATGTTGAAGTATGTGTGTATATACATATGTATGTACATTTGTATGCGTATACAAAAGCAAATTCACTTTAGTTTTAGTCACTTGCCGCCAAATTGCCTGGAGCCCCGGTTGTTATGAAAATTAAATGCATTTCTCACGCCTTGTACAATGTATTTACGACAATATACTAGTTTATGTAAAACTTTTAAATGTTCTATATACATACATACATATATAAATATAGAGGTATGTGTGTGTAAATGATTTTATGCCTGAATGAGCATGTTAGTGTGCATGTGTTGATGCCATCATCAACTTTACCCAGCACTGCATACATACATACACACGAATATTTATTTTATTTATATCATTTATTTAATTGCAAAACTTTAATTGTCTGACTCCAGTCAGGTCGTATTCAATTATAATATTTCTGTTTAATTAAAATGACAAAAATTTAACAAACAACAAAAATGAAATGAACCCCTTTTAGTTTGTTTTTTTTTTGTTTGTGTTTAATTTAAGTAGCTTTAAGTATGAATACACAAATGTACATATATATATATATATATATATATATATATATATATATATATATATATATATATATATATATATATATATATAGAACATTTTATCAAGTTTAAAAAACAATATTTTTTTATTCAAATCAATTCCCCTTACTCTCACTCTTTTTTAGGGTTCCGTACACCAAAGGTGAAAAGGAACCCTATTGTTTTCGCTACGCTGTCCGTCTGTCCGTCTGTCCGTCACACGGTATTTTCTCAGGAACCGTAAGAGCTACGGACCTGAAATTTGGACACAGTATGTAGAACCTTGGCCGCTACAACAACAAATACATGAGAATTAAAAATTAAAGGGTGTTCCAAAACAAGCAACGAAAAATTTTAAAATCCCATGTAATATACATACAATTGTATGTATATATATACACTTGAAATTTGTAAAGTTAGTGTATTTTTATACAGACTACAAGACTACTACTTTTTTGTTTTCAATCAACAAAATTTAATTGGAACAATTATAAAATTGTTTGAAACAGCATTAATTGATTTAATTGGAAGCATTTTGGCTAAAATTTGTTCTGTGTTAACATTCCAGCTTACAAGCAAAATTTGTGAAAACGATTCTGTAGCCAAAACATAGACCATTATTTTAATAAAAATAAATACAAATATGTACTTTGAACTAAAAAAGCCTTTAAGTACAACTAAGATAAAAAAGTACAATTTTTGGAAGTTGTTGGTACAATTTTAAAATTCTCAATCCCATCCCTGTTATATATGCTGCAATACTGGAACAAATTAAGAAAAGTGCACGAAACAGAGTAAAACGGAGAAAATTTGTACTGTTGGTATTTTTTCTATATTTGATAAGTTTAGTATAAATTCAGTTTAAAGTTTACTCAGTTTCTTTTTAGATGCGAACGAAGTCACAAGAAAATTCTAGTATTGTTATAATTTATTATTTATTAAAATTATTATTTTACTTATTAAGTAAAGTATTTTTTTATTAAAAATACACTTCAATTGATTATTGAGGATTTTAACTGAATTCTATGCACATTTCACTGCTGCTAATGCAGATGATCAGGGATCCATTGCCCAAAACTTTCTTAAAACAACTAGAGTGATTATGTTAAACTTTTATTAAAACAAATGAGAAGTGCAGCTAAGTTGAAACAAGAACTCAATAATCGAAAGGTTTTTTATTTTCTTATCTTACCATTGCTACATTGGCTGACTTTTCTCAGCTCGAATTGTAGTTGTAAGAAGTATGTAATGAAAATAAATGTAAAACAACAACAGCTATTCATTGCTTTAGCAAGAACAGAGTGTTGCCACACAAGTATTTTTTTGTTTTTACTTTTCAATTATTGTATATACATTTTATTTCAGCTTAAGATCTTTTTTTTTAATTTATGACAACTTTATTTAAATATCGATATATCGCTGCAACTTTGTGTAGCCTAATTATTTATTATTCTTTATTATTTGCGAGTATTTAAGTAAATATGTTATCAATTTCAAAAAAAGAAGAGACCTTAACCTGAAACAAACTTAATATATAATTTGTATAAAAAATAAAACAAAATTTTCAATGTGTTTGTCTTTATGTAAATATCACTTTTGTGACGTGATTTCTACATGTTTGAATGCAGAATTATTTTTTACTTTCTCTTCTATTTCAAATCAGCTGAATCTTTTTTGATTATAAATAGAAATCTAATACAAATCGTTGGATTTTCTGTTTCGCTTCAACCTGTGAAAATCATAAAAATTGTTAAGTAACAGTAACTGACATCATAAATTAAATAAAAATATTTTAATTTTTAAAAGCAAAACATAAATTTTATTGAAACTTAACAATGGACGATACAAAACTCATCACTTTAGAGGAAGGAATACTGCAGCCCTTCTGGCCAGAAGCAGCTGATAAGTTACTACAGAAAAAATAAGTAGTCAAATTTAGAAGCAGAATGTCAGAGCACAGAACAGCAACAGAAAGTAAAGACTAAGTAAGGCTGATGACAGAGTAGCCGCTGGAAGCGAAGCGAAGATAGAAGCCATAATATTTTCGCTATATCATGCTATAAGATGTCAGAGTGAACGCTATGTTTAACAAGGCGATTTGTCGGTATCTACCTCCATTACTTCAAGATTTTTTAACACACAAGTTTCTTATATTTTGTTTAATTTAATTTTTATTTCATTTTAATACACAAAAGTTTATTAAATAATCAAAATTTCACAAAGAAAAGAAAACAGGAAAATTCCATGACAGAAAAACCAAAACAAAAGGGAAGAAGCTACAACGTGCTAGAAACCATTACACAACCTGCTTTGTAGCACACACTCGCATCTCGCTTCGCTCGCACTCTGGCAGCATTTGAGCGATCACATAAGAAACCACAGGCGGTGGTTCGTAGCACATTGTAGCGCCATCTTATAGTATAGCTTCTAGCGGCCACTCTGTCATCAGCCTAATGAAGCCTTAAGACGGCATGCCCACACATCAAACTGACGCATCAAACTAAGCTTTTGTTTGACAGTGTGAGTTTAACGAAAATCACCACCATCGCTGCAGAAGTTTTAAGCTAATTTGATGTGTGTACGCATCATTGCTTCAAATGTCATTTTTGGTTAGTTTTCGCAGCGAAAACGTTATTGTTGATTTTTGGTGATGCAGTTTGAAATACATATTACCGGGTGAAAAAAAATTCTTTTTATAATTTATTGAAACTTTGCTTGCTTTATTTAGGGCAAGTCAAATCTAAAATTGATCGTACCCTAACCGCCAAAAAAAAAAAAGCTTAAGCGACATAATTTTCGAACTTAATTTTTTGACTAAACTCGATTATTGGCAATCGCAAATATTCGATTTTCGTCAAAAAAAAAAAAAAAAAAAAAAAAAAAAAAAAAAACGAGGTACAAAAAATGTTTCGTTTGAGATTTTTTTGCAGTTATGACTTTTTAAAACATCTGTTAAATGAAATTTTATGGTATGAATTTGATATGCTACTGTGATAAACAAAACAGAAGTTTACCAACACATAGACAAATTTGATGAGTCATTTTATTGTGGGGCCAGGCCACTTAGAAAAAAAAAACCAAACTAGCAAAACAGTGTGGACTAAGAGACAATTTCGCCAACTATATTTAAATGTCGATTTTCATTAATTTTTGTATGGAAAAATGCTTTTAAATATGAATTGATATTTAAATAAGTTGGTGAAATTGTCTTTAAATGTAAAAATAGTTTAATTAGAAAATTTTATTTTCTGTGTCTTAGAAAAATAATTTTTCTAGCCCTATTAATGCAAAAGGCATAAGCGTAAAAACCTCAATGCCCAAAAATTATGAAATTGTGGGCATACAATGACGATTAAAAGCATTAATATTAAAAAACAAATGCTGCCAAATGTATCTAAAAGTGCACTTGCAGCTTACTAAACTTCTAATTACTATTCCATTATTTATTTAACATACTGGCTCCGCTGTGACTGGTTTTGTGACTTTGCATTTGTCAAACTGGACATACCATAGATTTTATTGCCTTCCTTTGCTACTTCTTATGGCCCATTTGCATAAAATAATAACAACAAACTGATGTTAAAAGTTTCGAAGAAACAACCTTTTAGATGGGTTTTTTAAATTGACAAAAAAAAACATTAAAAATTATTTAATGGTCAAACTTTGACCATTAGACCCGTTTGACCGTATATTTTAAATAAATATTGTTTGCTAATAGAAAAACGATTCAATTAAATGAAATAAAATTGAATTTATTTTGAGTTCTTTCTTATGTAATTTATTCAAATAAGCCACAAAATAAAGAAGTTTCCATTAAAACATTTGCAATTTTAATAAAATATGTGAGTGAGTATATATTACAAACTTCTCAAATTGCTTGAACACAAGAACTTTGTTACATACGAGTACATATGTACATACTCGTACATGTTGGTTTGTTTGGCTGTTGTTGTATAAGACAAAGTGCCAGTATATAAATCTGATATTGTCATCAATTCTTAACAGAAAAAATAAAAGCAGTAGTGAAAATAAAAGCAACAGAAAGAAGCAGTGTGCTAAAGGAATAAACTAATTGCTATCATTAAAAATACTTACACTTGATATGAGCACACAATTAATTATGGTTGTATCGGAAATATTCATGCACTTAAGACAACACTTGCATACATTAGTATGTACATACATATGCATATTTGTGTTGGCTTAAAGAAACGGTATGAAAAGTTTTTTATAAATCCAAGAAGGGGACAATTTCATATTCAGATTGTTTTTTATCTGACAATGTTCATGCATTTTCATGCGACCAAACAGCCAGTTGAAGCGGCAATGGAAAACTCTCAAGCAATGCCAGTGTGTTGAAGCAGTCTGCTTGGGAAAACAGGCACCCGAAACAGCTGTAGCTAAACAGTTAGCTGAAGTAGAAAACAATCAACACTCTCACTACATACCAAAGGCAAATTCTGGTCTTGTTTATATCGCCCTAATTGGACAGACACTTTGCATACTTATGAAAATAATGTAATGAACTGAATGAGACTTGTATGTTTGTGATACATGTGTTTGTTTGTTACTAGTTAGATACCCTGTCGGAGGATGTGTGGTTGACTACAAAAATAGTAAACTTATAGTTAACTTTTCGTAGACTGACTAAAAACTAACTGCAATGTCATCCAGAACAAACCAAAAATTTAATTCTTAAGTTGAGTGAGTAATCGAATTTGATGAGAGCCAACAAATTTCTTCTCAGTTAGTTTGAAACTCATTTCAGTTTTATATTAACATTTTGCTGCTGTTATTTTAGATGGTACCTTAGCTGAAAGTAATGCCGAGTGAGACAATTGACTATCGCATGGGACATCGCAACGTTAAAATTGTCTCTTGATTACATTAAAAGTAATCCAAGTGTCAGTCAGTACTAGTTGCGAAATAGCTAGTTTAAAGTTAGTTTAAAGTTAGCGTAACTTCCGACAGGGTATCTACATCGTGTGATGTGTATGTGTGATGTTGTTGTGTTCATTTGTTAAGTACCCTCTATGTCTCTATGTCAATACTCTTTCTCCAGTGGCAATCGCACTGGTTAAAATGTCGACAACTTTCCTTTCATGCGCGAGTAGAGATACGTTAGAGACAACAGTTCTAGTGTATTTCTGTTGATATTGTCAATAAACGCTTCAATAATTTGTTTTTTTTTATTATGCTATGCATTAATATTAAATAAATATAAGGATGTAGAGGAGCGTCACTAAAATCTATTAGTGAATCTTTCTTTGGTTCAAATATCTCCATATGGTCATAAAAGAACTACCTTCTCAATAGTGCTAGATTGTGGTAAATTTTCAATGACAACCCTATGCTATATGCCAATCGGCAATTACATTATCTGGGGTACACCTAGTCAGTTGCACCATTGACAATGTCACTAGAAAATCACTATAAGTTTACTATTGACAACGAGCTAGGAATTATAGATATTAGAGACTAGAGTCCCTAAAATTTACTAGTGAATCTTTGGTGTCAATGTCTCCATGTGGTCCCAAAAGAATTACTTAGTCAGTAGTGCTAGAGTCTAGTGGTGGATTTTCAATGACAAGCTAATGTTAAATGTCAATAGATGTTACCATTGGCTGGGGTACACCTGGTCAGTAGTAGTACTGACAACGTCACTAGTAAATCACCACAATTTCACTAATCGCACTTTCTGCAGGGTATTGTTACTCGTACTGTGCCTACACTCTTTACTTTCTCTCAGATCACTTTACTAAATAAATTTTCTTCTAAATATCTCACCTTATTAAAAATAAGTTTTAATCTAGCCTCGTACTTGTGCACATATTTGCAAAAATTACACTATCATAAACAATGGTAACATTACGCTAGCTAAGAATAAATTGCCGGACTCTGTCATGGACATACGCAGGGTAAAGTCTTATAGTAAACCATAAAAAAAGTAATCAAACTATGCTGAAACCACAGTAATGTATTCCATACTACATGCGCCGCATATAATGAACAATGTTTGTTGCCACACACACCCCACTGTATACTTCCATAGCAACGAAAAAGGACTAAAAATTTTTAATTATATACAGACAGACCATACCGCCCATATAACAGGCAATTTAATAAAGAAGACACTAACCTACAAGTGAACATTCTAACACTTTGAAAGAAATGATATTGTGCTTTGCTTAAGTGTTTTTTAAGAAATAAGAAAAAAAGATATAAAGAAATAATATAATGTTTTATTAAAGGACTGGCTGGAAATTGCTGTAATTTAATTCTGTTATGCTGCATAAGAAACAGAGTGCTAGAAAAATACTCGTATTTTAAGTTGTGAAGAAGCTTTAAAAAAAAGAAATTTTGAAAAACCAATGTTTGTGAAAGCAATGGCAATTGAAAATGCAGGATATTTAAAATTTAATATATATTTATGTGTATTTATTACTCGTACTTATATTCGCAATTAAGGTAAAATTATTTAAGCTACAAGGCTTTGTAACAATTATCTCAACATTTCTCTGAATATGTAGAATATTTCGTACCTTTTTGCTACGAGTAAAACTTTTTCATTTATGGCCTGATTCACGATATCGAAATAAAACTTTCGGCTGAAAGTCTATATTGGAAACAACAATAAAATATGAAAATTTGTTTTTGTTTTTGGTGTAAATTATAAATTGAAGAACGTTTTCTTTGGATATCATGAAACAAGCACTCAACACCAAAGAACCACTCCACTAAAAGCTCAAAAAATAAAAATTAATGTTTTTAATTAAAATTTTTAACAATTTCGAAATAATTTTTTATTCGAACAATTTTTCTATTCGAATAATTTTTTTTTTGTTCGAATATTTTTTTATATTTATTTGTATAATAAACAGCTTTTATTTGTACAATAAAATAAATTTTTTAATAATAGTAAACTTTTCGAACGAATAAAATATTTATTGGAGTAACAGAAACGTTTCTTTCCCCTCTTGTCGATCTCCTAATAAACTAATCAGCTTAGCAATAAGACTTGCATAGTGTAAACTAGAACTTAAATACAGAAAAATTATTTCAATAATAATGTAAAATAGAATTATTTAGTTTTGTTGTTAGAAAAAATTCATTATATATCTACGGTCTTATTCACAAAAAATATTTTAAGTTTATTACAGGTTTATTTGACAAATTTCCCATAGAAATATGTCAAACAAGCGCTTAATAAACCTGAAATATTTTTTATGAATAAGGCAGCTATAATTTAAATTTAAAATAAAATAAAAATGTTTCTATTTTATTTTTCTTCGATATCGTTCAGCAGGCCCATTTTCATTTTATAACTTTATACATACAATTATTGGAGAACTTATTTAAAAAAAAAAAAACGAATAAAAGTAATTGCAAAACATAAAATTTAAGGCTTGAATAGAAAATGTTTGGTACTAGAATATATAGAATATCATATACAAAAATTATTCGAATGACCGAGTAATTTATTTATAAAACGGCATTTGGAAAACATGGAATTTAATAACGAATAAAAAACTTATTGCCCGAGTAAATAAATTTTGGAATTACTTTATAAAAATAGCAGATATAAAAATTAGTCGAATATGTAATCGATTAAAAAAGTTTTTTTTAAATTGATTAATAAAAACACATTTGGAAAATATATATTTTAATTACGAAGGCAAAATTTATTGCTCGAGTAAGAAAATGTTGGTATTAGATTATGCAAAATGTATACATAAAGGTATTCAAATAATCGACTAAAATTTTTTTTGAATTTATTAATAAAAAGATACTAAGAAAACATGTATTTTCAACAACGAGTGAAATATTTACTGCTCCAATAAAACAATTTTTGTGCCAGAATATAAAAAATTATTCGACTAATCGATTAAAAAAAAAATTTAAATTTATTAATACAAAAATATTTGGGAATCATGCATTTCAAATGCAAATAGAAAATTTATTGAAAACATGTATTTTTCGTATTAAATTACACATATAGCATGTATAGAAATTATTCAGTTTACCGATTAAAAAAGTTTTTAAATTTATTAATAAAAATACATTTGAAAAACATGTAATTTAGTTATGATGAAAAATATACAAATAAAAAAATTATTCGAATAATTGATAATTTTTTTTTTTTTTTTTTTTTTTAATTTCAAAAGACCTTTGGAAAACATGTTTTTTAATTACAAGTAAACCATTTTTTTATCGTGATCTTATATATAGCATATATGGGAAACATGTTCAAGTAAAAAATTTTTGATATTAGAATATGCAAATGACACATATAAAACTTATTCGAGTTATCGATAAATTTTTTTTTAATTTTTTTTATGTATAAAAAAAATTTTTGAAATACTGGAATGAATTATAGATTACTCGAATAAATTTAGCATTCGACTAATTTCTATTTCATTTATTAACAATCTTTATGAATACTTGTATATTTATTGTATGTGTTTTTTTTTTTTTTTTTGTAAACCTTTAGTAAGTTTGACGGCCTTTTGAAAGCAAATGTTTTCCTAACAATTGATAAGGGGTTTTCCACTAAAGAAGATACGTCTTAACTAAATAAGTTTAGTAACGCATCTGGGAGCCTCGAAGACTGACTTTAAATTGAGTTTGAGAAATGTTGTATATGGATTTGAGAGGTATTTGTCAGGTACAACTTAACATAAATGAACTGGCAAATCAGAAGGCCCATAAGTAAGCTATTAAGATATTGATGACCACTTATTGTCAAACAATTTTTATAACTCACGCACTGACATTTAACATCAATATAGTGAATCTTATCTTATATGTCAGAGCTTTCATATGTCTGCTGCAGACAATAATATTGCAGCAGTTTTTCAATCAGACTTATATTCATATTAATTAATGACCAGCAACAAAAAGATACGATCCATGTTAGTAATGTTTTAAAAATCCTGCTCAGATAAGCAATTTAAGTATATAGATTTGCCTTCAAAATCAGATATTTATGTTTAAAGAAAGGGTATGCTATATACGACCTTGCCGCAAGTATCATAATTATATATAAAGGGTGTCCCAACAAGAATGCAAGATTTAAATTTTAAATTAAACACAGATATTTAAAAAAAAAATCGTGAAACTTTATTATATCGTAAAGTAGACAAAATGAGGTTATGTGTGGAACAACAAATCGGGCAGATGACTGCCGCGGCTTTGCTGGCACACACGCGATCTTTTAATGAAATTTTCAATGGCCGTTTTGCATAAATGCTGCGGTATTTCATTAATGCAACGTCCAATTTCCTCTTTTAAGGCTTGAGTCGTCGTCGGCTTATTCGCGTATACCATCGACTTCAAAAAACCCCAAAGAAAAAAGTCTAATGGTGTTAAATCGCACGATCAAGGCGGCCAATTCTGGTCTGCAAAACGCGAAACAACACGACCGGCAAATGACTGATGTAGCAATTGTATTGTTTCTATGGTTGTATGACATGTGGCGCCGTCTTGTTGAAACCACATGCCCTCCACATTCATTTCTTCAATTCTAGGCACGAAAAAACTGGTTATCATTTCACGATACCGAACACCATTGACTGTTTGCGCTTGACCAGCGTTTGAGCGACATCATCACGTACAGCTGCGACATTTTCGGTCGATCGACCTGGTCGAAGGCGCGTTGTTGTCTTTACATCACTAACAGACCCAGTTTCGGCAAATTTATCCATTAATCTCTTTACAGTTGACTCTTTCTGTAGCCACAAAACTTTCACCATTTTGGTAAAACAATTTCACAATGAGAATGCGTTGTTCATTCGTGTAGCGCTCCATTTTTACTAACCTCGTACCTTCTACTAGCAAACAATAACAATTGTTCAAATGTCAAACAATGACACTTCGAATGGCGCCAAATTTAAATCTTGCGTTTTGTTGGGACACCCTTTGTATATTTTTTTTTAATATACACACAATATTTCATTTAATTTCACTTGTTATTAATACTTTTATTGGTCTCACCAAACAATAAACATAATTAAATATTTATGAAAACAAATGCCGGATTAGTGCTTTAATTTAAGCTCTATAATTATATTTGTATTCAAAAAAAGTATCTGCTCAACGTTTTTATAAACATTTTTATCTGACACACAGAGAAAAACAACTTCAAATAAAAAAATCTTTGATCACTTTAAAATGGAAATAATATGGAAATAATATTTTTCAGCATTGGCTTGATATTGAGTTTTTATGACACAATTTTGTCGCCTGAATGGTATGATATGGCTTACATATTCATATTAAGTGGTGATATATGTATATAGTTGGAAAATAAATGAATTAAAAATTTTAAAATAATATGTTTCAACTTTGAAACAACATGGATTTAAGCGAATGCAGAAAATATTTGTAGAAACTGCTTTAATTTTAAGCTGCAAATTATTAAGTTGATGTAAATATTTCAATATAATTTTTCTATTATATTGAAAATTATTGAAATATGATTGACGCCTTCTTATTTTTAAGCTGCAGCTTTACGCTGAGTGTACGCATGTATTTGAGTGCATCGACATAAGTATGTGTTTGTGTATGTATGTGGGTGTGTGTGTGTGCGTTGGTGTGAAAATAAAGTTGTATTTATTTCTTAATTAACATACAGGCTATAATGATATATTATTATTATGACTTTTGACAGTATTTTTATGGTCTTATTATTTTTTTTTTTTTTTTTTTTTTTTTTGTATGGCAAATAAGGGATTATTATTTAATTGTGTATGGTACGAGGTCGGCTTGATAAGGTTTTAATGCGGCATGAAATGCGATGGTTGGTTTCATTGAAATTTAATTATATCATTTTACTTAAGATATAAATGACCTTCCAATCGTTAATAGCGAATTTTTATAGTTGTTAGAGAATATAGGTATTGTTGGCTGTCAAGTTGGCTGTCATTTATTCAGTTGGTTTTACACCACTTTCATAACATAGGGAACATACATATGTTTGATTGAACTTTATCAGCCTATGTATGTATGTATGTGCATTTGCGGCATTATATAAACCGAATGCGTGTACCGATTTTGTTGAATCTTAAGTCAATCGATATATCTTAATCTCGGGAGTTTCACTGAAGATATGTCAATTGTCAAAATTCAATATGGCTGAAAACAGACACCATTTTGTAAATACGAAAAATATAAAAAGCGGGTGAACTATATCAAAATTGGTATCATTCGATACATATTTTAATATCTTCTTTGTTGATTTTTCATTTGGAACGATTATTTAGCATATTTAACGGATCAAAGTTGGTCGCAGTCGGGGTTTTTGAGTTTTTTTGTACAAATATATACTTGTGTATATTGAGGCCTTGAAAAATAGACTTTTACTATTGATTACCTATTTAGTGAATTAAGAAACATTTTTTTAAACAAAGAAAAATAATCAAAGAGACTACTCGTATCATATTTTAATTCAAGGGCGTTAGAATGTAGAAAAAAACATTTCTCTTATTTCTAATTATTTTATGGGGGATGCTGTCCTTTGAAATTGAAATTTTTCATGAACTTTCTAATTAATAACTTGTGTCACTAAAGCACACAAGGAGATTTTAATAATTATGTATCACAACAAAAATTTTTAGAATTTATAAACTTTGTTTAAATATACCTCAAAAAAAAACTCATTTAATTTATAATTTAAAATCAAACTTTCTGTTGAAAAAAGCTGTTAGATTTTCGTCATTAATTAAAACCCCAATTAACATTGCAGCAAACATAAGAGTGACATTAATTTAGATAAAAAAGGTCCTCATTGTAACTGCTTAAATACTCTTAGACATGATAATAAAACAATATATTGTTTTACTTTAGAAAAAAAAACTTTGTTAGTTTTTAACTTTTATATGTAAGTTGTTAAAAATATATAAGGAAGTTTAAATTAATAAATAAATTCAGTAAAGTGCGACTCTGATTCGCGCACGAAGGGTTCCGTACGAACACTAGATATGTAATTTAATACAAACTTCATCCTATATAATATATAGTTTTGGCATTTTTTTTCGTTTTTGGGGTCTTTTCGGTTTTTTTGTTTTGGCGGTTTTTGCTTTTTTCGGTTTTTGGCGATTTTTTAAGTTTTGGCTCTTTTTCTAGTTTTGACACTTTATTTTCTTGTATTGGCGATTTTTTTCGGTTTTTGGCGTTTTTTCATTTTGGCGATTTTTTTATTTTTGGCGATTTTTTTAATTTTTGCGATATTTTTATTTAAACTTTTTTTTAGTTTTGGCGACATTTTCGCGTTTTGGCGATTTTTTTTCGATTTTTGGCGTTTTTTTTTTCGTTTTGGCGTTTTTTTAATTTTGGCAATTTTTTTCGTTTTGGCGATTTTTTTTAATTTTTGGCGATTTTTTTTTTTTGGTTTGGCGATTTTATAATTTTCGGTCTTTTAGTTTTACCGTTTTTGAAAATTTCAAGTGTTTGCCTCTTACGGTTTCCAAGATATAGCAAATTGTCAAAATTACATAGTCAAAATTGCATTAATTGATGGACCACACTTTAATTTAAATTTTTTTAAATTTTAGTGTTAATTGTTGTAGTCTGTATAAAAATACACTAATTTTACAAATTTCAAGTTTCAATATACATATTTTCATACAATTGTATGTATATTACATGGGATTTTAACATTTTTTGTTGCTCGTTTTGGAACACCCCTTAATTTTTAATTCTCATGTATTTGTACACCAAAGGTGAAAAGGAACCCTATTGTTTTCGCTACGCTGTCCGTCTGTCCGTCACACGGTATTTTCTCAGGAACCGTAAGAGCTACGTACCTGCAATTTGGACAGAGTATGTAGAACCTTGGCCGCTACAACAACAAATACATGAGAATTAAAAATTAAAGGGTGTTTCAAAACGAGCAACGAAAAATGTTAAAATCCCATGTAATATACATAAAATTGTATGAAAATATGTATATTGAAACTTGAAATTTGTAAAATTAGTGTATTTTTATACAGACTACAAGAATTAACACCAAAATTTAAAAAAATTTAAATCGAAGGGTGGTCCATCAGTAAATGCAATTTTGACTATGTAATTTTGACAATTTGCTATATCTTGGAAACCGTAAGAGGCAAACACTTGAAATTTTCAAAAACGGTAAAACTAAAAAACCGAAAATTATAAAATCGCCAAACCAAAAAAAAAAAAAAAAATCGCCAAAACTTAAAAAAAATCGCCAAAACGAAAAAAATCGTCAAAAAAAAATTTCTAACACTAAAATAAATCGCTAAATTCGAAAAAATCGCCAAAATGAAAAAACCCCAATATGAAAATAAAACGCCAAAAATCGAAAAAAATCACCAAAACGCGAAAATATCGACAAAACTAAAAAAAAAAATAAAAAAATCGCAAAAATGAAAAAAATTGCCAAAAATAAAAAAAACGCCAAAATGAAAAAACGCCAAAAACGGAAAAAATCGTCAAAACAAGAAAATAAAGTGTCAAAACTAAAAAAAGAGCCAAAACTTGAAAAAAATCGCCAAAACCGAAAAAACGCTAAAACCGCCAAAACAAAAAAAAACCGAAAAGACCCCAAAAACGAAAAAAAATGCCAAAACTATATATTATATAGGATGAAGTTTGTATTAAATTACATATCTAGTGTTCGTACGGAACCCTTCGTGCGCGACTCAGAGTCGCACTTTACTCAATTTATTTTGTTTTAAGAGCAAAGTCTTTATGCATTTCGTTTCTACTTTTTGAAATAAGCTTAAAAAACGTTTGGGCTGAAGCAGGAGCAAGACAGGTTGTACACCATGCACATGTCAAACAGTATTGCCAACTTTAATTGTCACGCTGGGATATTTGGTAACTGCAGTCACACAAAGCAAACATATCGAGCCATAATAGCCTAAAAATTTTAACTTAAACCATATTTGAACCTTGTTTTATTGACGAAAATTAGCTATTTACGATCGCAAATAATCAATTTTGTTAAAAAAATTATTTTTGAAAATTATGTAGCTTGAGCTCTTCTTTTCGGTAATGACACACACCTCTATAGTTTATATTCATAACTGTGACGACCAAAGTCACTAGCTCGTTTTGCCCCACAACTCCTAAAGAATTGGTTGGTTTACCTTATTATTTTATCATATATTATTCACTTCCTAAAAATTATTAATCTTAATTTTATTGAATTACCCAGTTACATGTTTTTTCTACGATTATATTATTATTATAATCATCATATGTATACTATTGTACACAGGTGTATGAAACTAAAATTTTAAATTGTTGTTTAAAATTAACGGAAATGTTAGAACAACATACGAGTATGTTACACAACTATACAACGCTTGAATGAACAACCATGCATAATGAACGTGCGATCATATGGCATAGTAAAACATATGGCGTATTTAATACAATCGTTTGTGTGGTTGTGTACTTATGTGTGTTGTCTGGCACAACTATAAAAAGGCGAGCCATCGTTGTATCCATGATTAGTTGGTTGGCAGCAAGCGCTGGCGAAAGAGGTAATAGTAGAGATAGGACACTGCTCTACTATTAAAGCCTTCTGTTAGCAAATTTGAGGCAAACCACTGAGATATTAAGTTCTCTTTTTTTAATACTTTTATTTATAAGTGGGAGAGGCTGCCTTTGGGAATTAGGACACTTTTTCGCAAGAGGTGAATCAATACTCTTATAAATAAAAATTGAGCAAGACCAGGTAATAATAGAGATAGGACACTGCTCTATTATTACATCTTTGTTTTTCTCTTGGTTGCAAATTTGAAGCAAACCATTCCAATATTAAGATTCTCTTTTTTTTTGTTGTTTTGAATATTTCTTTTATTTATAAGTTTGAGAGGCTGCCTTTGGGAATCAGGACACTTTTTCCCAAAAGGTGAATCAATACTCTTATAAATAAAAGGTGAGTTATTCTAGTATAACCGCGTTCTTTTTCTCTTAAAAGAAATTTTAGTTTCTTTTTTTTTATATTATTTTATTGTATAATTGTTACGCAATTAAATAGCTATAATTTATTTTTCTTATTTTTGAGTAAATAAAGAAATTTGGTTAATATTAAATTGACCTGGTGTACTTGTTTTATTTGCATCCAAGTAACCAAGAGAAGGTACGTTGAATATTCCATGTAATATACACGACTCTGGACTCCGCTGAGCCTACCCTAGCCATCAGCGAGTCCGTGTCGTTACATAACCAACTTTCTAAGCTGTCGAAATTTAAGAAACCGAAACAAAAATCTTTTGTTTTAAGGCTTTAAAAATAGAGTTTATACGTGACTTTCTTGGGTTATAATGTTTTTTAAGATTAAAATAATTTATTTAAATACGAATATAATCAAAACAAATAAATGCTTTTATAAGACAATGAAGACTAATCATTAACATCATCATTAGCAAATATTGGGAATTCATTGTAAAGCTTATCCTTATCAAAACATTCTGACACACCAATTAATCATTATTTAACCACAAGCAAAATTTTAATCAAGTTCTTAATGCAATATGCGAAAGTGTATTTGAAATTGTATTAAATTTTAGATTCCTTTTCTATTCTTAGTGTTGGTTATAAATTAAATTACATATATTTTGTGATACTTAATACACTGATGACTTTGGGAAAATGTTCATAAAATTAATCACTCAAAATTACCCTAACAAATAAGATTAAATATTTCATATTAAATTTGAGGCAAAATTATTGTAACATTGAATATTTTATTTATGATGTAAATATAATAAAATTTTACTTGATATGCAGAGAAAGCAAGTAGATAGTATGTTGAAAGTGCCAC
Source organism: Tachina grossa (assembly GCA_949987645.1). Taxonomy (NCBI): domain Eukaryota; kingdom Metazoa; phylum Arthropoda; class Insecta; order Diptera; family Tachinidae; genus Tachina; species Tachina grossa. The sequence continues at coordinate 37,646,099 of OX465276.1, read as the reverse complement.
TTATAGGCATAATCAGACGTGACATAACCATAGCCATAGAAAACAGCCGTTCGAACTAAACTAATGGGCAACACTGCATTTGAATATAGGTGACTCGCCATAACGCCATAACTCTCACCATAGAAACCAATTGAATTTTGGTTTAGTTATGGCTATATCACGTCTAATTTAAGCTTATGATAGATGTCTCAAGGTGTAGATAAATGAATTGGGAAAATTTAAACTAATTGAGGAATTTAGAATATATTTTTTTTTGTATGCACGTTTTGTAATGAATGTAGGCTAGATGTGAATAAAATTTTATTCTGTAATAAGTTCTCCACTTTTTGACGCTCCCAGCTGGCTGTTTTCAATTTGAAGGAAAATCATTTTTTTAAAGAGAAGTAACACTCAGGCAATGAATGCCTACTATTATTACTAGGTGTTACCTTCTTTAGGAAATGGATAGTTGTAGAGAAGACAGGTGGTGAAGGAAGAGATCTTTTACAACTGTGCTTTTTGCACATTTTTCTTTTATAATGCAGTGTTGCAGCGCCTCTGGTGTCAATGAGGCATATTAAATTCTTAAAGCTGTACCTTAGTAGCCATTTTATTGATTATTTTACTTCGCCGATGATTATGCTACACAATAACGTTGAAGGAGAACCCTCTGATGTTACATTACGATTATTTTACACTGAAGCCGGTGTAGTTCAGTGGCCAGTGTGTGTGCCTTCATCACTTAAACTTTCCTGCAACAACTGATACAAAGGGACACTGATTTACATCAGAAAAAATGTGTGATGTTAATATTCAATGCCTGTCAGAACCGGCCTCCAACTCAGGACCTTTAGTCTTGTAGTCAACGTGCTAACTACTTCAGCCAACTTCACCCTCAAAGCAGGAACGAAATGCATAAATTGAGGTAAAAATTCCCATAAATTTGTTTACATACAGCGTCCTTGTCGTTATTTATGAGTGTCGCAATCATCTACGAGTAGTTTAAATTTGAACATAAACTTAAAGAAGCGAAGGAGGTTAAGGTGGTTCAGTGAAGTGGGTTTTAAATGTGAATAGTTATAAATTGCCATATGTTTGGCAATAGTTTAGCCCAATTTTCACCTAACAGAGATAAAATCCTTTCGTTTCGGCAAAAGCAAACAAGCAAAGAGATGAAATTATGAAAAAAAATTTAAATTGTTATTTTTGCTTACAAGGTCCTCAGAATGCGTAGTATATTTCCAAAAAAAAAAACCAAAATGATTTTTAGAAGTAACTCCAGAAGCTGGTGGGAAGTCTTTGAAAATTTTTGCAGAATTTTTTTTATTTTTACATTTATTATTATTTTGAATAGGCCGCTGTTCGTGGAAATAATTAATTTTTTATGTTCATATGTCCATATATAATACTTCTGACTACATAAATTAAATTATATTACTGAGTCTGCTTCAATTTATTTCACAATAAAGACATTTCTATGCAAACTCCTTAAAACTTGTTACAAAAAACGACGAGTGGAAAAAATAGATAAATTTCATAAATTTTCAAACATCCTTAGATAAGTATAAGTAAAATGAAAAAGAATCCAATTAGTTCTCTCTACATACACAGAATATATGTGTATATGTAAGCTTATTTGTTTCTATAACAACCGAATCTATCAGTAGTCAAACACACGGACACAGGCGTTTACAAACTTTCATTTTTATTCATTTCGTTTCTGAGAAGTGTACCTGGAAAAAAGTATATCTGTGAGTTAAAATTAATATGTACATATTAGAGGGCTGTGTAAACAGTATTGAAATGTAAATACATCTTGTTTTTTAAATGAATTGTCGTAGCATGTATTATACTAAACCAATAACAAATGATGTCGTTTAATAAGCGAGGCTGAATGGATGTATTGACGTTCGTATATATGAGTGCTTACAAGCTATGTCGCGAAGACTTCTTGTTCATAACAAAAACTCAAAAGAAGTAGTGTTGATGCGTGTATGCTTGTTATTTTGCATATTGTACGTTTGAGTGTGTGTGTGTAAGATGTAGATGGTAAGCAACTAATGTCAATGCATGTGTGCGTTTGTATGTGCGCATTAAAATAAAATATCATTCACACAATATGTGTGCGTATGTACATGCATGACGTTTGTATAAGCGCCCATGCGCATGAAGAAGCAAGCATCACAAATTCTGCCGTCACAAAGTAATTTCTTGTTTACTCCTATCCCATCAATAACTGTAACAAATTTCTTGCAAACAGTGTTGTTTAGCATTTGTTTTAGAAGATTTTGATGTAGTAAAGGATTTGAAAAATCCCTCATATCTTAAAAGTTCTTTTAAGTGGTCTTGTGCAGGGGTCTACTACATATCTATGTATGTAAGTATGTATGCCCTAGCGACAGTATGAGGTTTCATCATTGCATAATGAAAACAGCTGAATATTAAGGTATAGTACCAGTAGATATCCCTGTAGTTCACATAGTGTGCACTGTAATTCTCTCTCGTGCTCTATTGTTATTGAGTTTTCGATTGCACATGTAAAGTTGCAATCAGACGTGCCGTAACTGTAACCATAGAAAACAGCTGTTTGAACTTAACTTATGGGCAACACTTTATTTGATTTTGGGTGACTCACCATAACGCCAAAACTATTACCATTCTATAGAGAACAATTGAGTTTTGTTTTGGTTATGGCTATGGCCCAAATTAATATTCTATGAAAAAGTAATTGGATGTAATTATACTTAAAAAAATGCAAATAAATAAGTCCGTAAAAAGTATTCAATTTAAATATATGAACTGTTGGGTACTTGTATGTATGTATTTATAGGTATGTTTTCATTTAAATATATATGCGACTATTTATTTATACACATAAACGTATGTACATTGTATGTACTCATGTTTTAATATATGGGCTTTTAATTTATCTATGCATAATATTTCTTAAGTATACATACCTCTATATGTATATTAGTTTACCAACAAAAATATTTGTACAGCTCGTAACGAAAAAATTTATGTACAAAAAAACTGTTGTTTAGGACATCTTGTTGGAAAACTTTTATAATTTTTAAAGACTCATAGCCGTATCCAAAAAAATATTATTTCGGCTTACCGCACTTTTATAAAAAAAAAAAAATTCATTCAATATCTGTTTTGCAAGCCTTTTGTAAATAATTTGTTTTTAATGAGGCAATTATATTTTTTAACAGAATAATGTTTCGAACTATGTTACGGCTAGCAAAAATTACAATGTTAATCCTAAGGACTTAAAGCTGTTCATAGTCTATAAAGTTTATTTAAATAACCTATGAAATTGCCGATGAGCTGGCAAAAATAGTGTCGGTATTTACCTGAAGAAATGTGTGACAGATCGGTGAAATTGCCGATTACTACAGGGAACTTGACTCAGGAACTGCTACTGGATATTAATAGGAAGACAATGCGAGTCGGAATTGGTGATAGGTCAGAGCAAGGACCTGCATTTGGAAAACTGGCACTGCAGATTTCTATAGGATGTGCGAAGATGAAGAGGAACCAGAAACCATTTAACATATTATCTGACATTGCCCGAAGCTGCAACGCCATAGGCTTAGATGGCTGAGCAGACGTTTGGATGAGAGCATTAGTGATATCGGATATTAGGGGCTTCATCATGAGCATTCAGTGGCTTAATGACAGATAATAAGAGCACTTCTGAGTACAAATAGGTTTTAAATATTATTGTTAATGTGTCAATGGAAGGAATCATAATGAAACCAACTGTGTCCCTTAGTGGAAGTGTGTTTTAGCACTACCCTTCCTAACTTAGCATAAACCACCGCTTCGTTGCCTTTTACAAATAAGTTCTAACGGAAATTGGATCTTTTGCACTCTTTTTCCACATATATATTGTCGGAGTTTTTAAACGAGAGAAAGGTTGTAGCAAAAAAATAAATAAAAATATCTAAACGTAACAAACAGGGAATTAACGGAAACTCTTTCATGCAACTCCATTGATATTAATAATATAGATTATAGATTTTTATTTTATTTTTATTTATTGTATTTATTTATTGCATCTTCAAAAATTAACTAACAGTAAGTTTTTAAATCTTAAGTTTAGATATAATTTTTTTAATAATTTGATTATAGATGACAACCAAACTTGAGTGGCATTGCCAGTTGCCAAAATAATATTACATGTGGCAACTAACAACTAACAGCTGTTAATTTCTGTGATAAGATTGCAATAATGATGACAACTACAAACTTTTAGTTGCTGCTAATTTCTAAAGCACATAGGTGGTAAATTTAAAAATAAAAATTAAAATGAAGTTACATAAATAGCTCTTTCTTCTTTGGGATGGCGAAAATATGATTCAAAGCTAAAATTATTTTTAGAATGAGCATTCACTCATAATATACACTGAAAGAATTTTTTTCATAAGTTCTATGAATTTCCTCATTAATCCAATGAAAACATTCATTGAAATTCAACCAACGTCACGCTTCGTTGGATTAATGAAAACAGTTTCGTTAAAATTATTTTAATGAAAACTTCGTCCGATGTATTAAACAGTGTCATCAATGCTATGAAATAATTTATATATTATATAACTTAATTGATTTAAGGTATCTACTTATACATATATGTTTATTTCAAGCAACAACTGTAATTGTTTCTTAAATATAAAGGGGTTCCTTAATAACTAGAAAATATTGTTGTCATAAATCCAATGAAATATTGTTACGAAACAAGAATACCAGCGAAGCAATTCCAATGAAATTCTTTCATAATATTTGTGAAATTTTCATTAGATTTGTGAAAAAAATCTAATGAAATTGTATCGTTGGATTTATGAAGCAAAATTCTTTCAGTGTAGTTAAAACAAAATGGTGGCGAAATTAAAAAAATTAAAAAATTTAAATTATTTTACGTAAACTACTCTTTTCCTTTTGGGAAAGGAACATTTACTCACAGTTAAGGCGGTAATTATAAATGCATTGATTTATTCATTAAGTGACATTTAATAGACTCCACATTTTGTTCTTCCTTCTGTTCAACGAAAAATAATTGCAAATGCAAACTAATCATCTTTGTGACAAATAAGTTTTATGTGTGTGAAGTTAAATTTTAAAATTTATAAACCTTGACACAAGATCTGCGCCTTAACAGAGCTCCGTTATCGTGTTAGCAAAGTTATGTTAAGCTATTAAAATAAGATTAATTCCTTTCCAAGCGACTTTTCTATTAAATGAGGCAATCGAGGCAGAAAAAATAATGCAAATTTATAGAAAAGGTATTCCTTTATTATTGCCCATAATTCTGTTTCCGCAAAACATAAATTTGAACCAAATATTGTGGAGTTTTCAACTTGGTGTTGCTTGCGGAGGAAACGGGTTGATGAGGGCGGAGAAAGGTGGTAACCTATTATGAACCACATTATACTATCAACCGTCGTGTTTAACAGAGATGTGTTAAGAAAAGTCATAACATCATGTTTTTGAATAAATTATAACACAATTTCAAACAAAATTTTGAATTTGAAAAAGGGTTTTGGTAATTTTTTTAAAAATCGCTGGTGATTGACAGAAAAAAAATATTGGGGAACTCAAATGAATTTTTTTTACAAATAACGTTGTAATTTTTACAAAAACATAATGTTATGAGGATTGACTATTGAACATTATTCTAGAGCATAGTCCACCATCCCATTGCCCTGAGGGCTCTGCTAGCATTCTGCTTTGCATACGTAAACAGCACAACTAATGGGTGTTTTTTATTGAGGTATAGAACTTTAAGTTGGCATCACTTTTTTAACTGGCGGCCATTTTGTCAGCTGTCAAATGATTAATATTTAGTTTGGTTTGCCATTTTATCATAAACAGGTTGACAAAAGAACAATGCTTGCAAATCGTGCAAATTTATTTCGAAAATAATGGTTCAGTTCGCGAAGTTTACCGCAAGCTCCGTCCATTTTATGGTCGACATAATCGTCCATCAGAGCAATTAATTCGGTTAACCATGGATCGTTTTCGCACTACGTTTACTCTATGTGATAATACGCATCCGCAGAGACGTCGAACAGTGCGCACCGAAGAAACAATTGCCGCTGTAGAGCAAAGTGTTGAAGAGGACCCGAATGAATCGATTCGCCACCGTGCACAGCAATTGGAGCTTTGTCCATCAACTTTATGGAAGATTTTGCGCAAAGATCTTGGCTTGCGACCTTACAAGATCCAGCTAGTCCAAGAATTAAAGCCGCGAGACCATGCAATGCGTCGTGATTTTGGTGTATGGGCCGAAAATGAGATTGATCTCGATGCTGATTTTCATCGCAAAATTTTGTTCAGTGATGAGGCTCATTTTGGGTTGAATGGCTACGTCAACAAGCAAAATTGCCGCATTTGGAGTGAAGAGAATCCACATGAGACCCTTGAGACGCCATTATATCCACAAAAACTGACTGTTTGGTGTGATCTATGGGCTGGTGGAGTCATTGGGCCATACTTCTTCCGAAATAATGCTGGAGAGTCAGTTACCGTTAATGGAGACCGGTATAGAGCCATGATAACCGACTATTTTGTTCCCGAATTGGATGGCATGAATGTGGATGAGTTGTGGTTCCAACAAGACGGCGCTACATGCCACACAGCGCACGTCACAATCGATTTATTGAAGGAAACATTCGATGAGCGCATAATTTCGCGGAATGGACCTGTCAATTGGCCACCAAGATCGTGTGATTTGACACCATTGGATTATTTTCTTTGGGGATATGTGAAGTCGCTCGTCTACGCCAACAAACCAGAAACGTTAGGGGACTTGGAAGCCAACATTCGTGGCGTTATTGCCAACATACGGCCCCATATACTCGAAAAAGTGGTTGAAATTGGACCTGTAGAATTGGCTTTATTCGAGCCAGCCGCGGCAGCCACATGCCCGAAATTATATTTAAACATTAATGGCATAAAAATATCCTTCCAATAAAGCCAAATTGATGGACATTAAAACTATTTTCTTGTGTTTTATTTCAATTCGAAGTTCTATATCTCTAAAAAAAACATCCGTTACTAACAAAAATCTAAAGCAAGAGCATAAAACACACAAAAAGAGCAGATTTCTGTTGCATTTTTTATGAAAAAAAATACACCGAGAATATTCAAATACCACCAAAATGATTTAATTTCTTTTTTCTACATTATTTATGTAAATAAATTGTCTAATTTAAATCTTTTTATAACCGCACTTTTTATTGCTATAAAAAATATACAAAATATATGGAATATAGAGTTAAAAAATAAGTTTTTTTTTGGCTTAAATATTTTTGTAGTGGAACAGCACTAAACATTAGAGTTGTGCAGCTCATGAATGAACTAGTTCAATTGAACGATTCACCTCACTGAGCGCTGTGAGTCGGTCAATCCACTGAGCGCTTTCAATAAAAACCCATTTAAATTACATGTAGACTTCTATCAAACTCTTTCGGAAGCTCGTTTTAGACACAAACCTACGTATTTTAGGTGTGTTTGATAATAGGTTTTTGTCTAAAACGACCTAATGAAAGAGTTCAATACAAGTCTTGTGGTTTTTAGCAATTTTCTTTTCTCGCACAAGTACATGAAAAGAATTTTATATATGTATTGTGATAATATTAAAATATCTGAAACCTTAAATAATTTTAATATTGATTGTACATACATATGTACATAACATAACATAACAAATTCCACTCATTAAACTATGTACTCGTATTTTAGTTTTATTTATTTTTTATACATACTTCATCTGCCTTGTTTTGTAATGTATGACCACACACACACACTCACTGTATAAATCGGTCACTTTTTATGCTTCTGTTTTCGCTCTTTCTTTATGCTTGATAAAGTGTTTCACTACAAATGGACTGAGCTACTGAGCCAACTGAATGAAATACTTCAGTAAAGTGAGCTGAGCTAAAAAGAGCGGTCACTCAAAAGACCTGATAAGCACAACTCTACTAAACATGTATTAGTGCTGTTCTGCTTTTAAGCGTTTTCTCTTCTTGGTGACCATTGTTCTAGAGGCGTTCAGAATACTCATCCAATATTATTTTTTCTCATCTCCTACGATTTAAAAAAAGAAACAAATCCATATTATAACTGTGGGTTAAGATATGGACTTTCCGTGCCATTAGAGGTATTAAATGTTATATCTAAATAAAGATGGCATAGGGAAGGAACTCGGTTTCAATTTAATGGTTTACTTTGCTCAAAAAATCTGGTGTCAAGTCCATTTTGTGAGAAAAAAGAAATTTTTATTATTTAACAGAGGTATGGTTTTTGTTAACAGAGCTCTATTAAACATGTTCCTGTACAAATGTTGTTTTATGCTATAATTTTTTCATTTAGTCAAACTTTTCCTTGTCGCCCGTTGTATATATTTTAAATATCCCTACACCAGGTGAATATGAAAGTAGTAATACTTTTGCAAATTAAAAAAAATATATATATTTTATTTATGTATAAGCATGCTGTATGCAGTTTGTATGTCAGCAAGTAATTGGATTATATGCCATATTTTAACATGTCTGTTTAACATAGTCACGTTAATCTTCTGGGATTAGATTTTTTTCACATACGTTCATATAAATATCACGAAATATTTACACTACGAGTCATTTGAAAGAGGATATAATATGGACATTTTTTTCCTAAAATTAGGCTCATAAGGGCAATAGTCATGGACGAAAGAAATCATCGACAACATGCACCAATATATTACAATTTTATTTATTATATATTCGCTCTTATATAAGCCAACAATCTGCTAAAATTATTAGTTAATTACTAGATTGAAACATATTACTAACCAATTAATTTAAAACGTGACCAATGACAATTTATATAAGGGCTTCATTAAGACTTTCAAAATAAAGCAACTTATTATCCATAGATTAACTGATGATTTATTCCAAGGACGTGTAGTGTATACCAACGAAGCTTTATAGAAAAATTCTTTTTTCTATTCATGGGTTTTGTTCCCTCACAAAAACAATGTGTAATTGTGTAAAAGCAGACAAGTACATACGTTTTTCATAAAGGATTCATTCATGGCATCGTGGTTTTTTTATTTTTCTTCTAACAAATATTGTATACAATTTTATTTGTGCCGCTGTTAGCTGTTGATTCTTATTCATTACCCCCACCAGTAAGTATACTTAAGCATGTACATAAGTACTTTTATACTTTTGGCTCAGACTTTTCATACGTGTTGATATAATTAAGTTGTTAATATGCAAAATAATAATAAAAATACAAGGAATTATATTACTTAATTATATGTTAACAATAAAAAATGTGTTCATTAACAGCCACAAGTATAATTTAGCCAATTACCAATGACTAATAATCAAATTATGCTTGATGATTTTGACATGCAGACATACATATTTCTTAGTGGTAAATTTATGGGGGAGAGAGAGAAAATAATATTATAAAAAACTATAATTAATAAATTAATTAATTAAATAATTATTTCTATAGAAAAAATTAAACATACATACATACATACATATATGTGACAGCGCATAGAGAAAGGGACCTAAGGGTAAAAAAAAATCAATTTTCACTTTTTTTTTATGATGTGGACAACATCTGAGCATCAAATGAGACCGATCCCATGCCCTAAAAGTGTTCCCTCCCAGGGATATGGGCGTTTTATTCAGTGCTGGTTCACCAAAGATGCACTTATTTAAATCTTTAAAATGGCTCTACTGAACAAAACAGGTTTTTACCCTTAGGTCCCTTTCTATTCTGCGCGTCACATATGATGTCTGTGACTGAATGCAGCCAATTAGTGACCGAAGTCACTGCTGTAGTTCAGAAATATTTTATAAAATTAGCCGAAGCTGTACTTGACCTATTAAAATTTACAATAAGAAAAATATTTCATATCATTAGGGTAAATTTATATGACAAATAGAAAATGTAAGTTTTTGATAAAATTTTTAATCACAAAAAGGCAGAAATCATATTTTGAAGCCTGGTATCACAAGTAATTGTTAATTTGACAGCCTTTTTGTAGAAATTACAACACTATTTCTTTTAACAAAAAGTTCGATTTAAAAAAAGGCTTTTTTACTTGAAAAAAAAAATAAAAAATTCAATTAAAAAATTAATTGAGTTTTGTTTAAAAGTTTAATATAATTAAAAGTTTAATTGACTCAATAAAATTTTTAAATGATTTTTGGTTTTTTCTTTCAATTAAACGTGTTTAAAAAAAAGTTTTTTTTGTGATACGAATTGAAACAATTTATTTGTTGCTTTTTTAACATATCTAGATACATTTTGCTGTTTCTAAGCAACACTTCAGTAGAAAAAGTTTCTTCCTAAACTTTTAGGATTGTAATTTTGTAATTCCCAATAACTTATTGAGAGTTTTTTTTTTTGTTTTTTTTTATAATCATTGTTGTTTTGTTAGCTTTTTTGAATTGTGGTTGAAGTGTACTGAAGTGTTGCTTAGGAGCAGCGAAATACATCTAGACGTGCTAAGCCAGCCAAACATAATATTTTTCTTAAATTCATATTAATTTTGATACAAATAAAATATTGGAAATAACTAAATAAAACAATTTAACAACAAGTTAAAAAAGGACTTTGTATTGTAATCTCTACAACACGCGATGTTATAACTTTTGACTATTAGACATTAATCTAGAGATGTTCAGAAAGTTCATCCAATAATATTTTCTGCCCATATTCTATCACTTAGACCTCTTTCCTGTAACTGACTGCATTGTATTAAATTATTTTACTAGAAAAAAAAGAAAAAATGGTATTTCATATCAATAATTTTATTTACACAATATCATTTCGTTTGCGTTCCCTTTAAATTGTCTCTTGTCTTAAATTGTCTTCTTGCATTTCATATTTTTATAAATGCATTTTTATATTTTTTAAAAATTTCATTTTGTATTAATTTTAAAATAATAATAACTTTCTGCTTTCCTATTATTTTTTATATATAAATATTGTTACCTTAATATAGAAAGGCCCTAACTCATTACTTTTTCCGAATTCGAGTTTTTTGTATATTTCGAAAGAAGAATGCAAAAATCTCGATCTCAAAAAAATTAATGATTTAAGGCCTTTCTAACGATATATGTACATAATTATATGTACATATGCATGTGTATACAATTTTCATTTAATATATTGTGGCATGAGATAATAACAGCAGCAATAAGTAGCACAAATGTTAAAAACCTGAAAAGAATTTATTTATATTTTTTTTATTTTCTGTCATGCCTTATTTATTGACATACACAAATGTCAATAGCATTCACAAGATTCAACAGCATTTTTCCATTTGCGTCGAACATTTTATGAGCGCAATCGATTTTTTTCAAATTCAACACTCCTTCGACATAAATATGGCTGGCTATGGAATTTTAAAATGAAATACAAAAATTTAGTTATTGTTATTATTGGCGAATTGTTATTTGTGATAAGATTTTTATTTATTTTGCGAAATATATTTGCATGCAAAATAATTTCGTTACGTTCAATGAAAGTAACATAAGACTTTTTATTATTTGATTATTACCCTGCAGGAGAACGAACTAGTGTCCAACTAGTATTTTAGTAGTACAGATTAGAGAGCTGCGTAAACAGTCTTGAAATGTAAAAACGTCATGATTTTTAAATGTATTCACGTGGCATGTATTATACTAAACCAATAATAAATGATGTCGTACTGTAAGCGAAGCACGATGGATGTATTAGTGTACGTGTATATCAGTGTTAACAAGCGAAAACGCCAAGACAGCAAAACAAAACAAACACTCAAAAGAAGTACTGTTGATTAGTATATGCTTGTTATTTTTCATATTGTACGTTTGAGTGTGTGTGTGTTATATGTAGATGGCAAGCTATTATGTGGTTAACCGCATACAACTAATGTTAATGCATGTGTGTGCCTTTGCATGTGCGCAGAAAAATAAAAGACCAAACACACATACATGCATAGGGTTGCCAGACGGCCTGGAATGGCCTGGATTTTCCAGTTTTTTAGACCCTCATCCAGTTACCAGCTAACATAGAATTTATCCAGTTAAAAATTATTTCTTAAATTTTGAAAAATAATTTCTTTATCAATTATATTTTTTAATTAATTACACAGCGGAACAGTGGTTTTATTGCTTCATTTAAAATAGCCGATCCTTATGTATTTTTATCTGCTGATTACGATGGCATCACTAGTTTTTCCCCAGCAGCTCTAGTTTTAAAGATATAGTGACAATTAGCATATGCTTAACTTATGCCACTTTTTTATAATTCACTTAGTATATCACGAATGGTACCCCAAACTTAAAAATACTTTCTGGATTATTAAATTTCATTAAATTCTATTTGAGTAGATGAACATTGAGCATATCATGATATCGTACTCTTATTACATGGATGTTAAAAATCGTGTCTTTTTGGCTTAGTTCTTAAATTTTTTTTTGTTTAAATTTTTGAAATTCAATTAACTGGTTCTTATGTATTTTTGTCCGCTGATTACGAATATAGTTTTATTATTTATCTATCACCTCTAATCTCACAAAAAAAAGACTTTAATTTTTGCTCTCTCATGCCTTCCAAAAAAATTTGTTTTTTATATCACATATCTGATTAATGCAATTATTACGTATAACAAATGTTGTATTGACCAGTCCAGAAAATTTTTGTTTTATTTGTAGTTATTATATCGAAATTTGCAGCTTTTACCAAAAAAAAAATTTTAAGGAAAAATTTTAATTTTTAATGCAAAATTATTGGGTCTAATCACAGTGTGGTATTTCGACTTCTACTACGACTATTTTGTACAAGACTAAAGAATATTGCTTTACAAACTCTTCGTATTCGAAATACGACACTCGTAATTAGGCTCACTAAAATAATCAGAACTTATCAAAAAATAGAGGCTACATTCAAAATCAGCGACGTCATATTATTAGAAATAATATTTTTTGATGGCGTAAGAAAAGAAAAATTCGAGATATTATTTTTTAAACATAATGCACACATCTCTGTAACTAGAAGGTATAAGAATATAAGAAATCTTTTTTCGTAACTAGCGGACAAAAATTCATAACGACTAGTTATTTAAGTAAAAAAATATAATAAAAAAGTTTTATGGACTAAACTATGCTCCTCAATGTAAAGCTATCGAAATAAATGAAATTGTTTTACAGATTAAAACTAATGACGGAATCGTAATCAGGAGATAAAAATACATAAGGATCAGCTTTTCTTATTAAAACAAGGCAAAAATGTCTGTTTTCTGGTTGTGTTTTTATATCTTCTAAGGAAAAATTTTTAATACTAAATAAAAAGAAACAATAGTGCTTGCAAATGTACAACCAGTTGTAATTTTCCCTAAGATTCATTAGTTCCTCTATTTTGTACATCACTGGCAATTTGCAACCAAAACAATATTTTCAAAAAGCATCCACATTTTGCTTTTTAAGCTTATTTTTAAATTGTCCAGTTATTTTTTTTGAAAATCCAGTTGAATTTTTTCCATTGTCCAGGTATTTGACTTTTGGTATCTGGCAACCCTATGCAAGCATGACGTTCGTACACGCTCTTATGCGTAGAAAGAAGCTAGTATCACAAATTCTTCCGTCACGAAGTGTTTTCTTCTTTACTCTTATACCTACAATACTCAAATAAATTTCTTGCAAACAGTGTTGTTAACGTTTGTTTTATAAGATTGCGTTGTAGTAAAGCATTTGAAATATCCCTCATGTCTTGAAAGTTCTTACAAGAAGTCTTATGCAGGAGACTAGTACAGATATCACCACCACTAGTTCCCAACTGTAAACCTTCCTATACTATCTTAATGCTCAAATTAGCATTGAGTGTGTTTAGAAAACTACTAGTACCATTGGTACTAGTTTAGGACTAGTTTATTACCAGTTCTCTTGTAAAGAAAAATTCTATAAAATTGGTGGTTTTATTCCTTTGTTACCCAGTTATAACTGCTAGTTAAAATTTGTAATTATTTATCAAAATTCAGGAATACAAAAGGGTAATTATAATTGTTTAATTATAATTATTTTTAGATCAAGCTAAAATTTTAGTAATTATATGATACCAATTTTCATACAGTGCAAGAGCTCTGTTAGACAGTTAAAATTTATTTTGCAATGTGGTGCGTTAGAACTACTTCATATACTACTACTCATCAGCACTAGTAATTTTACACAACAACTTTAACCCATTTTGCACTAGTTCTTGCTATTCTAGTAATTATACTAGTAGCTTTTAGACAATTATCGCCTATTCTCCTGCAGGGTAGTTTACAAAATATTTTAGGCCTTTGCAACAGTTGTAGTGAAGTTACTTGCCTACAGAAATGTATTAGTTTTCATTAATTTAAACAGAAATTTCAAATGATACGGACTATGGTATTTTATCTATGAAATGAAAGTAATCATTTTAATTTTTATCAATGGATATTTTACTTGTTCTCTATCAGGTAGTCACACTGGATTTACACATGGCAATTTAAGCCGTGAATAGAGAGGAGAAGAAGGTTAAAGAGAGAAACCATCATATTTTCCTCTCTCGCCTTTGAACTTTTCTACTATAATTGCGATGTGTAAACATACTTTTGCAGCTGTCATGGCGTATTATGGGAACACTCGTAATTTAATTGGAGTAATAAAAAAGTTTCATTAAACTTAGGAAATAATTTTATTGAAACAAGGAAATTTTTAATATTTTGAAATAATTCCTCTATATGCAAACTTCTCCGAGAAAAGGGACCTCGTGTGTCAAAAAACGGGTTTGGACTTAAGAGTGGATTCTGGTAACTAAAAGGGTATAGAATAAGATGAGGTCAGTGAGATTTCTGTTAAATCATAAACCATACCAAATCTCATCTCCACACTGAAGGTGTGTTCAAAGTGAAAATGCATTACGAAACTTTTAATTCGTTTTTCTCAAAACTTCATTTTCACACAATAGGTCCCTTTTCTCGGAGAAGGTCACATATATGTACACCAGTGTTGCCAGAATTTCTAAGGATAAAATCTGCAAAATGTAACAATTTTTTACGAAAAAATCTTCAAAATCTGCATTTCATTTTTAAAATCTTCAAAGCTATTTTCAACACAACTTTTTTCATAATTTATTCAAAAAATTTATATAAATATGGATCAAGGCGAATATCAGGTGAACTTATTACTACAACAATTTTACAGCACAAAAAACAACATGCAGTTTGCTGTGCTTTGATAGTTTGGTTCAAATTGCTCAATTTGGCATCAACACCCGATAATCAGATGGGCGGATGTGGATATGGATGTAAATGTTTAACATAAATTTTTTTCGTTAACCTATATTCATAAAAGTTAAACTCGGTTTAAAGTGCATTTTATTTAATTGTTTTAGAAAAAATTTTCTTAAAATAAGTTTCAAGCTCATTTTATTTTTTTATGAATAAAACCCTTTAATGTATGAAGAATGTGCATTTCGTTTCTGCTTAAGAAACTCATCAGTAGACTTCAACCAAAAAATTTTTGAAATAAGATAAAAACTACATATGTTTATAGAATGACTCTCAATATGTTATTAAGAATTACGTGCAACAACATAATGGGTAATATTCATAAAAATTATTTTGGGTTACAAAACGTTTAACAAACAAATATCCATGCAGTTGGTTTTTTAAACCTTTTGTGAACCAAAACTATTTTTTTGAATACGACAGAATAAGCTTACAAGCTTCAAGCAAAAATCTTTACAAGCTAACATCTTCGATTTTGAATCCCTTATTATTTTTTCATTACATTTTTACAATTAGCTGCCACATTGGTTGAAGTCTACTGATAAGTTTGGCGGCTTTTCCAGACGCGCAGTTAACTTTGCAAAATCTTGAGTTTGTTGAAAAAAAATATAGAATAAGAACTATTTTCTCTTCTCTCCTACAGACTCAAGACTTTGCAAAGTAAGCTTTGCGTGTGGAAAACCCTCTTTGCTTAGGAGAAACAAAATGCATATAACCAACAAACAAATAAAAATTCTTCATAGTTATGTGCAAATAATATAAAATGAATGAGAAAATAAACCAGATATGTAAAAAAAAAAGTCATTTAATTTGTTGCATAAATATCCAAAGGATTCGAATGTTGTTTTATTCAAATTTACTTGACTGAAAAATCTTTTGAAATTTTCAAATCAATGTGGTAAAAACACTATATTTTGAATAAACTTAGGGCCGCAAAATCGTAATCAGAATGAGCTCGTCTTATATCAGATATTCGTTTGCCAAAGTTACTTCTTCTTTTTCTTTAATGAAGCCTTCTAAGTTCAAAAATTGTAACTGTCTAAACTATGAGTCCTTCACACATAAAAGAAACAAAAAGTAGTAGCAGTATTAGGAAAAATGCAAAAAATGCACTAACATTGGAGTTGAAAAATCTGCATTTTTAGGCCAAAAATCTTCAAATCTGCATTTCGTCTTTTTGGAGGGCAAAAATCTGCAAAATCCAGATAAATCTGCATTTCTGGCAACCGTGATGTACATACAATTATTACAAAACTATATTCACTTCAGAGTTAAGGCTTGTCTATGTTGAAGAAAACATTTTCTATATATGTATATATTAGACCCCTGCAAAATATCACATACAAGAACTTTTAAGACACGAGGGATTTTTCAAATGCTTAAATACAGCAAAGTCTTTCACAACAAACGCTAAACAATATATTTTTGCAAGACATTTTTTCAGTTATTGCAGGCATAGGAGTAAAGAAGAAAATACTCAGCGACGAAAGAATTTGTGATGTTTGCTTCTTCCTGCTCATATCATGCCATAACCGCAAAAACAGCTTAAGCGACATAATTTTCAAACGTCAATTTTTGACAAAAATCGATCATTTGCGATCGTAAATAGTCGATTTTTGTCAAAAAAAAAACAAAAACACAGTCCTAAAAATGTGTCGCTTAAGCTATTTTAGCGGTCATGGCTCGATATATAAACGTCTTGCATGCACCTACACACACACGTGTGTACCCAGCTAGCATTTGGGTGATAATTTTTTGCAGAAATCTGTCATATGATTCTTCTCTGATTAATTACTTGGGTGATTGAAAAAGGATTCACTTATAATTCATCATCTTGATCAAACAATGATTTCTTGAAAATAGAAGAACAAAATGCAAAGAAACCGCAAAAAGTTTATTTAATGATTTAATACTAATAGAAAATTTGTCAAATATGAATCACCAAATCGTATCATAAATGATTCCTTGGTATGATTTATCTGTAGGGTACAGTTTTTTCATTATGGGAATATCATTTATGATCGAAAAATGAGCTCATATGCGGAAAAGATTCGATTATGATACAAAATGATAGCTGGGTTAAATGTGTAGCCACTACTTCTTTTGAATGTTGGTTATGAACAAGAAGTCTTCATGACATCGCTTGTAAGCACACATATACACGAACATCAATCCGTTCATCGTGCTTCGTTTATTAAACGACATCATTTATTATTGGTTTGGTATAATACATGCAACGACTATACATTTAAAAATAAAACGTATATACATTTCAAGACTACTTACGCAGGCCTCTAATACGTATGTATATAAAATTGTTGTGTACGTTTTTTAGTAACGAGTGGTCTCTGGAAGTATAAGAGCTGTAGAGCTGAAATTTTCGGCTCAATATCTGGTATGTTTTAGTTTTATTTTTATCCCAGCAACTGACCACTATATGGAGTAATTTGTAGTTAGGTAAGACAACGTTTGCCGGGCTCAGCTAAATATTTCAATATATTTCCCAAAAATACAAATATAAAAAATATTTTAGGTTTATTACAGATTTATTTGACAAATTTCCCATAGAAATACGTCAAAAAGCGCTTAATAAACCTGATTTATTTTTTATGAATAAGGCAGTTAAAATTTGTAACAATATTTATTTCCAATATTTCATTACATTTTTAACCCACTTCACACCAAAAATAAGGAAATTATAATACGTATATATTTATTTTTGTTTTATTTCAATAATAACAAAAATTAAAAATTTTAAAAACCGCCGACTTTTTTCAGAAAAGATGTTATATCTTCTAAGCGGCTGTACCAATTTTCTTCAAACATAGCTAAGAACCCTTATGATCAAATCATCTTTCAAACAGAAAAAACTAAATGAAAATCGGTCCAGCCGTTTGGTCTCTACGTGGACACGGACAGACACACAGATACACAGACACACACTACAAACTTATAACACCCCTTTTTTTAGTCGGGGGTTAAAAATAGCAACACTCATTTTTATTTTATATATATATGTAAGTTGTGTTGGGAAATAAAATCTGCTGAAAATATTTAGATGCCTTCAAAAATGTTTGCGTAAGGAAATTTCTATTTAACATTCATTGCATGTAACATTGATTTGACACATGTCATTCATTTGCAGACATTTATGTGTTTCTTTTATTTTAAAATATCAATTTAAATATGTATGTGCAGGCGGTAAAGTAACATTTTATGTATCAATATTTTTGCAATTTATAAATTCTGGGTTTTATTTGTTGTCAGGTTCCTGCTAAAGAATCTAAAGTTAGTTGATAGATGTTAATTAGTATTGTTAGTAAAGCTACATGGCTAGAATTCACTTATAGGTATTTCATTTCCGCAATCATGTTGTCAATTTTGGATTAAATTATTTGATAGAAGAGTATGTTATTGTAAGAATATGTGAGATCATACATTGCTTTCCATGCTTTTGACTTTGTGATTTCCTTATAAAAATTATGTGTTCGATGACTGGCATGCCAGTTATGCATCAGGTATTGTCAGTGAAATTTTACGTAATGTTTAGAACATTTTATTTATATTTTTGTATATCCGTGCTATAGTAGCACACTACATTGAGTGACAGGTTCAAAATTTAAAATTAAAAAAATAATTCAGAAAATTTACAACAATAGTAAACAACCGCTTAAGCTTTTTAATTCCAATGCCATGCAATTCAATTAAAAATATTTACAATTTTTAAACGCACTAATAATCCCAAATTAATATTTTACTTATTAAGTAAAATACTACAATTTGAAGCTGAAAAAAAGTCAGCCAATGTATCAATAGTAAAGTAAGAAAATAAAAAACATGTTGATTATTGAGTTCTTGTTTCAACTTTGTTATTTGTTATTAAGCTTCTCATTTGGTTAAATGAAAGTTAATAATATAATAACTCTAGTTGTTCTAAGTAGCTTTGGGTAAAGGTTCCCTGATGATCAGCATTAGCAACAGTGAAATGCGCATAGGATCCAGCTAAACCCCTCAATAATCAATTTCAATGTATTTTTAATAAAAAAAATATTTTACTTAATAAGTAAAATATTAATTTGGGATTATTAGCGCGTTTAAAAATTTTAAACTTAAAAAACACTAATTAAAAATATTTACTTACATATATAAATACTGCAAAAATGTCCTATTCCATAAAAAATTGCAATAAATAATTATATTTTATATTGTAATAAAAGTTGTTGTTGTTCGACAGATAAAACTATAATTCAAATCAATGTTTAAGAACACGCCTCGAGGGGGAAAATTAGGAAAATTTTGTGATACTTAAAGAAAATATCAGTTTTGACCGTTTTTTCAACAATTGTATTAATTAAAATTTTGGAAAAAGAATATTGGTCTTTCTGGTAGCTAAAAATATTTTAGACAATTACATTAAACAGTGCAACATTTTTGAAGTTATCGAGTGCAAGCTTCTTTTCATGTGGAATTTCCCAAAGTACTTGTCGAAACTAACAAAACACCATTTGGATTTTGCCATTTTAGCTTCTGTTCAGATTTTGTAGCCATTTTAGCTGAAACTTTATTTTTCCGAAGAATTTGTATTTTTTCTTAGGGCTACCAAATTTTCCATTCCCTATAATTTGCCTTTTTTTAGTTTTAACCCATTTCAATTCGAATGTATCTATTTGGGTTTTTATGTGTGCTGCTTCATAACTCCGTCATGTTTGACTGGGTTTAAAAACACTTCTCTATCTGAGCCAATATGGCCTCCGTTTTTGCTAGTTACCTTGACCACGTCCATGGAATTATTTCCTTCTATTTCACAAGCTTAAAAAGTTGGCAGAACCACATCATATATTTCCAGTTTGTCTTCTTTTAAATTCAGATACTCTATCATATTTGAGTTAATTCGGAGTTTCTAAATTTTAACGTAAATAGGTGTAGCACTTGCTTTAGCATCCGAACTCAATAGAAAATTTCTTTTTTGATGTGTAAACATCTATACGCTAAGGGGTAAAAATCTTTTGACTTTGATTTCTTTGCTGAGATTTTTTTGCTTTTCTTTCACAGCATTGTCAAATCGGTGTGAGCTATATATGATTGTATTAGTGTTTGAAAGAAGCAATACCAAGCAGAGAAACAAGTCGACTGGCTCGAAGCCGACGGTGCGCCGCCGCCGGTTATTTTTCTGTATATTTCCGTACACCAAAGGTGAAAATGAACCGTAAGAGCTACGGACTTGAAATTTGGACACAATGTGTAGACATTTGGCCACTACAACAACAAATACATGAGAGTTAAAAACTAAAGGGTGTTCCAAAACGAGCAACGAAAAATATTAAAATGCCATGTAATATACATACAAATACAATTAACACTAAATTTAAAAAAATTTAAATCAATGGGTGTTCCATCAGTTAATACAATTTTGACTTTGTAATTTTGACAACTTGCTGTATCTTGGAAACCGTAAGAGCAAAACTCTTGAAATTTTCAAAAACGGTAAAACTAAAAAATCAATAAAATATAAAATCGCCAATATGAAAAAATCGCCAAAATGAAATAATCGCCAAAATGAAAAAAACCCCAAAAAACCGAAAAAATATCGCCAAAATGAAAAAAAACCCCAAAAAACAGAAAAAAATCGCCAAAATGAAAAAATCCCGAAAATTTAAAAATCCCAAAAAGAAAAAAAAAACGTCAAAACGAAAAAAGGCGATAAAACTGAAAAACAATCGTTTAAACTAAAAAAACTTAAAAAAGGAAGAAAGCTAAATCAAAAAAAAAAAAAAATTATCAAAACCGAATGTGCGCGAGTCAAAGTCGCACTTTACTGAATTTATTTTAATTGCAATGCCTACACAACAACAAGAACACCAACAACTAAACGATGAACAACAGGAATTAAAAATTAAAAAGTAAAAGTAAAGGCATTTACCATAGATGAGCACTGCAGTAGCACTAAAGTTTCAGTAAAAACAATAAAAAATGTTTAACAAGTAAATTTTTACTGATTATTAAAATATTTTTCTACAATTCTACCAAGTGGCTAAATGTTTTTCATACAAAAGTTTCAAAATTTCAATGAAAAAACTTTGCCACTTGCTAAAATTTTATTATGATTACTGCCCTACGATCAGTAAATTTACTGCTTACTGCAATTTTGAATGCAGTACATATACATATAATGCAGTGTGCCCATTTACTAACCAAATAAGTTTAATAAAACAAACAAAAAACAACAAATTCATATGTATTTACAATATTGAAAGTTTTGATACTTTTAATTAATTAATTTAAAAATAGATACTAAAAGCATAAGTACTTCCAGCAAAAAAAAAATTTTCATTACTAGATGTTTACACATCTCCTCTGTGATCGGACTCACATTGCTTTTTTTTTCTGAGAGAGTATAGCTTCCAATTGGTCCCATTGAAAAAAAAAACACTTGGACGCAGGCACGCCCACAATTTCTTTCATTTGCTTTTGTGATATTCTACTTATTTGATTTCTGCAATCGCCTTTGGTTCTTGTAATTTCATAATTTTAAAGATTAAAACAATTTTTTATATCACGTGGCTCTACTTCACCAAACCGAAACTTACAACACACTTTGAGCTCTAAAATAGACATAATCTTCTATAACGGATTCACGTCCATTGAAATTTAAGTTTTATAAGTTATTATTTTAATTTAATACCCTCAGGGAAAAGCTGCAACTTAAAAATAAGAACGCGTTACATTAATTCAATAATTTTAATTATAATAGAAAATTTCTATCGAGATACTTAAAAATAAATAAAATTATTGCCCTAATTCTGTTTTACGATTGTGCCGTCTTGTCTATGAACGGAAAAAAACCGCAGTTTCATATATTTTTCCAACTATTGTATAATGCTTTTATTTAATTTTTAAACCCCGACTAAAAAAAGGGGTGTTATAAGTTTGTAGTGTGTGTCTGTGTGTCTGTGTATCTGTGTATCTGTGTGTCTGTCTGTGCCCACGTACAGGCCAAACGGATGGACCAATTTTCATTTAGTTTTTTCTGTTTGAAAGATGACTTGATGAGAGGGTTCTTAGCTATGTTTGAAGAAAATCGGTCCAGCCGTTTAGAAGAAATAACATCTTTTCTGAAAAAAGTCGGGGGTTTTCAAAATTTTTAATTTTTGTTATTATATTTTAAAAACATGGTAATAATATCTTTATTTTTCATTACCAAAGACAACAATCATTTTTGAAGAAAATAATTTAGAGAATTCAAAAACAAGAACTCAAAATTATTTTCAAATTAAAACGTCCTAAATCTTCTTACTGAATTAGGGCATAATACTGTAAATTAATATTTTTTCATATGGAAATAAGAAATTTCAACATGAGTAGACTTTCGTTGATGTTTTTTGTTAATTCAATATGGTTTTTATTGTTTTTAAGCTGTTTTTTCTCTGGTTGTACCTTACCGATTTTTAAAAAACTTAACACACACCCTGAGCCCTAAAAACCACACAATCTGGCATATAAAAAAATGGGCGGGGACATGCCCTTTGAAATTTACTTTTATATTTCACGTAATTAGCCAACAGATTTTCAAAAATTGTTTTTTGTTTGAAAGAGTTTACTTGCAGCTGGGTGCCATAAATTTTTTTTCGAAAATGTTCCATCAGATCTTTGCATTGAAATTGGTTTTTTTCGCAGAATTATTTATAAGAAGAGTTCGGAAAAAGTCTTAGTAGTCCATTAACTACAAACAAATTTTTCTGACAACTCTTATCAAAAGAAAATTTGAAAAACAGAAAGTGGTATAATGTTAGGTACTACTCATAGGCAGCGTGAATGTTTGACCGACTAAAGTGGCAAATTGACACTTTTTCGACTGCCTTTCCACTTTTTATACTGCCTTGCCACTTTTTGTCCGCCTTTTTTTAAGGTGAGTTATATGAAAATACATTAAAAATAAAAAGTTTAGTGTAGTTTTCTCGTTTTTTTTAATTTTGCCCCTTTGTTTTGATAAATCCCCTATTTGGTGCCACTTTTTGAAAAATGTCATCGGTCACCCTGCTCACAAGTATGCCAGAGTATAAAGAAGAATGAGTATCGATACACACAAGTACAAGAATGAATGGGTATGGGTATGTTCAAGTATAAAAATTTTTCGATATGTGCTAAAGTATTAAAATTTTTCTTTCTCTGATATATACACGAAGTATACACGCATTTTTCTGATGTGCATTAGTGTCAATTTGTATCAGTTGTTGTAGGAAAGTTCAAGTGATGAAGTCACTGGTCGCTGAACTATACCGACTTCAGCAGACACGAATCCTAATGTAACATCAGAGCGAACCTCCTTCATCGGTATTGTGTAGCAAAATCATCGGCAAAGTAAAAAAACCAATAAAATAAATACTAAACACAGCATCATTTGACACCAGAGGGCTCTACAACACTGCATTATTAAAAAGCGTGCAAAAAGCAGAGTTGTAAAAGAACGAAGCTTTCTTTTATCTCTTCCTTCCTTCACCACCTGTCTTCTATCACTTTCCCTGTCCGAAAGAAGGTAACACCTAGTACTAGTGGTAGGCATTATTAATTGCTTGAGTGTTACTTCTCTTTATAAAAAAAATAAAAATAAATTCAGTAAAGTGCGACTCTGACTCGCGCACGAAGGGTTCCGTACGAACACTAGATATGTAATTTAATACAAACTTCATCCTATATAATATATATTTTTGGGATTTTTTTCGTTTTTGGGGTCTTTTTGGTTTTTTTGTTTTGGCGTTTGTTCGGTTTTGGCGATTTTTTTAAGCTTTGGCTATTTTTTTAGTTTTGACACTTTATTATCTTGTTTTGGCGATTTTTTTCGGTTTTTGGCGTTTTTACATTTTAGCGATTTTTTTTTTATTTTTGGCGATTTTTTTAATTTTTGCGATTTTTTGTTTATATATTTTTTTTTTAGTTTTGGCGACATTTTCGCGATTTGGCGATTTTTTTCGATTTTTGGCGTTTTTTTTATTTTGGCTTTTTTTCATTTTGGCGATTTTTTCGAATTTGGCGATTTATTTTAGTGTTAGAATTTTTTTTTAATTTTGGCGATTTTTTTCGTTTTGACGATTTTTTTTAATTCTTGTCGATTTTTTTTTTTTGGTTTGGCGATTTTATAATTTTCGGTTTTTTTAATTTACCGTTTTTGAAAATTTCAAGTGTTTGCCTCTTACGGTTTCCAAGATATAGCAAATTGTCAAAATTTCATAGTCAAAATTGCATTAACTGATGGTCCACCCTTTAATCAAAATTTTTTTAAATTTTAGTGTTAATTGTTGTAGTCTGTATAAAAATACACTAATTTTACAATTTTCAAGTTTCAATATACATATGTTCATACAATTGTATGTATATTACATGGGATTTTAACATTTTTCGTTGCTCGTTTTGAAACACCCTTTAATTTTTAATTCTCATGTATTTGTTGTTGTAGCGGCCAAGGTTCTACATACTCTGTCCAAATTGCAGGTACGTAGCTCTTACGGTTCCTGAGAAAATACCGTGTGACGGACAGACGGACAGCGTAGCGAAAACAATAGGGTTCCTTTTCACCTTTGGTGTACGGAACCCTAAAAATAAATAAATAACATTTTTGAAAATGACACGTACTATAAAACTAAACAGAAAAATGTAAAATTAGAATAAATTATATTAGACTTTTTATTATATAACCTCTCACTAAAATCCCAATTATATCAAGAAAAATATTAAAAAGAAAATGAAGCAATCCAATGACTGTTTATTTTTTAAGAGAAACAAAACCCACTTATTGTTTCTCTTAAAAAAAATAAACAGCAGGCCACTGTGCTTTAATATATATTTCTTTCTTTTGCATATTTTACTTTCAAAAAAAAAACCTTCATTGCTAATATATTATTACCCTGACCGAAAAACATACCCTGAGCATTTTTATTTTCTTTCAAATCTGTTCATCATTATTTCCTTGAATATCAATATGCACAATGATGTCCGCTGGCCATATTTATAAGTTTTCACATAATTTTATTATACAACTTACTTTAGGAAGTCCAAGGAATATCCAAAATGAAATTAAAAAACATTTTATTGCATTTATTTTTTACATTAAATATATTTATATATATATATTTTTAGGTGTCTTAGTTTTCCATTTATTTCAGAAGGGACAGGGAAGAGGAAAAAGGACAGGAGATCTTTTAATGAATTTAAATTTAATTTTATTTTTTTATTCATACTCTTACTATCTGACTGCATAAATTACATTACAATTCATTTATATTTAAATATTTATATTCTTTCGGTTTGTATATTATAAAGTTTTTATTTTCATGTCCATCATCATCTCAATTATATTATTGGTTTTTATTTTCTTATTTATTTGTATCATTTTTCATATTTCTTTTAAGTTTTTTTTTTCTTTTTTTTTTGCTGTTTCATGATCTCATTCTAATGTTTAATATTATGTAGTACAAATTAAATGACTTGTGGGCATTCTGTGTTTATTTTTTTAAATATTTTATTTTCATTTATTATCATTGCTTTAGCAAAAACTAAGGAAACACTCGAGTATCCGGCTGTTTATTTGTGTGTGTGTGTGTGTGTGTGTGTGTTTTCTTATACTTTATTTTATATCTTTATACTGAAAATTTTGGATTGCTGTTGTAACATCTACATACTTCTTGAAAAATATATCTATAAGTATAATTTGTTTCTTGTATATATACGACTTAATTCTCTTATTTATTTTTTTTGTCAATTTATTTATATTGTTTTAAATTTTATATATTTTACACTTAATATTACAATTTATTAAGAGTCTTATTTCTAGTACACACTAAAACTATTTAATTTAGGCCTATAAAAAGAAACATTTATATTTATTATTAAAATATATTGTTATATGAAATGAAAAAATTGCTGCTGTAAGGAAAATCAATGTTATATAAATATTGTGTACATCAGTTTTAAATTTATAAATTTATGTGTTTACCAAATAGTACAAGCTTTTTAATCCTTTTAATATTTTTCTTTGTTGCCTATTTAATATCGGCTGTAAAATCTATTAAATTATTTAAAAAATAAAATTTTACAAGCTTCCTATGACATATTTAGTTAAGTTCTACTTAAGAATTATTTCCTTAAACTATTTAAATATTATTCAATATTTTCTTATATTTTTTAAGTAAAATTAAAAAATATATTTTAAAAACTTCAACAATGAATACTCTCTAGCTCTGCATTTTAGACTACAATACAATTAAAAAAATTGTTTTTATGGGAAAATATCTTGTCATCTACATGTATTCGTAAAAATATATAACATAAGCATTTGTAGTGAAATATATACGAACAATATTTTGAAAGACTGCATATTGTTTGGCAGAGAGTCGCTAAAACTTAAAGAATCAATCAAAACTGAAAAGAAATTGCAAAGGGAATCGGTAAGACGGAATAAAATGGCTACCCAGCTAAAAAAAATTATATATGGTCCATATATTTTTAATATATGAATGAATATATAACTATATATGAATATGTATGAATTCATGTATGGAAATGTATGGGATTAGACATGACAAAACTATAATATATGAACTAATATATGGACTAATATATGAAATGTATTATAATAGGGTATGTTCTGCATTCCACGTGAAATTAAAACGAGTGGAATTGCCATAGCATTATTTTTATAATTACATATTTCCAACAACAATTGTGTGGCAATTCCACTCGTTTTAATTTAACGTGGAATGCAGAACATGCCCGAATATATGAGCTCATATATGGAAATTTAATTATGAATCCATTAGAAAATACATACAGTATGCAAAAAAAAACCATTCTTGTATGATTTTTTACATTGTGGCCCCATTTAATATATCAAATAATCAAAAGGATAATCCAGTCGTTAATTATAGAAAATAACAGAAATCTCTAAATAAGAAACAAAGTTCATATTACTGCAAAAAATTATATTGAAAACTATTGTTAGACGGTTTTTTTTTTATAATTAATTACATTAGTTTTTAATTTGATTTCTGAAATTAAATTTTATGTACGAATATGAATTTTGTGTTTTTTAAATAATTGACTGTTGACTTAAAATAATAAATAAAATGGCTTTAAAAAAAATTTCTAGGTTTACGTAATTTTTTCTAAGTTTAAGTAAATTTTTACAAAAATCTAGTAAAAATTACTTAATATGAGTAAAAAATAAAAAGTTCATATCCTTAAAAGATGAACTACTACAAATACACACAAAAATTCTCACATTCAAGGACAAGATTACTGGCTTAAAGGAAATATGTACCAAATATTAGAAAACGGTTTAAAGGTTTAGGGAAAATGTATCCTAAGAACTAGTCAATATCGTCTTAAATCAAAAAATAAATTTTAGGAAATGACTTATTCCTGGTTAGTTCATAAAATTTGACTTACTTGAAAGATATAAAAAGATATTCTAAATTCGAGAAAAATATTTACCAGTTTTAAGTATTTTTTCTTTAAATTTTAGAATATATTTTTTATTTTCATTAAGCAAAAAATTTAAGTAAATGTTTCATATTTCCGAGGAAGATTTGAACTTGAAATATATTTTTTTGAAATAAAATAAAATTTTAAAACTCAAAAATGTCAATGCTTATTCTGGCTGCCCTGTTAGGCAATTGGTTAGAGTGCTGGCCTTTCAGTGGGAAGGTTGTTGGTTCAAGATTTGTCTCCTCTCAAGGTATTAATATGTATGTATGTATGGTGAATTAATTAAGAATAAAATAAAATATGAAGATGTAATAAAAAACATACCATGTGGTAGAGAATTTAATTAAAAATAAAAATAAGTACCAGAATTAAAGACATAAAAAAACTTTGAAAAATTTACTAAATTTGAGATCAAAGATGAAAAAAAAAATTGTTGCAAAGCTCCAAATTTTATGGGAAAATTTTTGCTTAATTTTAGAAAATTTTTACTCAAATATAAAAATATAATTATTATAAACTACATAGTTCATTCATGAACTAGAAAATTAGTAAATATTTTACTGGTTTCAAGCAAAAAACAGCTTTAGCGCCATACGACAACTTTTTTTTACTCAAATTTAGGAAAATTTTCCAAAGTTATAGTTAATTTTTTTTTGAGTGCGTTCAAACGTGGCAAAAAAAAATAATTATTACAACATATTTTCTCTCTGATCTTAAATATAAGATTTTTTTAAAAAAGTTTTATTATTATATTTTAATTTCTCATAATTTTCCTTAAAATCTAATTACATACTCATATTCAATTATAATAATGGCATTTAATCTTTCCCCTTATTATTATATTTTGTTTTATAAAATTTTTATTGTTGATTATTTTATTTTAATTACATTTTGTTTTTATAAACATTCTCACTTTCAGTCTTAAGCTAAAATAAACTGCTAGGTTTTATAAATAAATTTGTTAAAAACTAATGGCATTTTCTTTTCTGTAAAAAAATGTTACACTTATTACACTTTTCAATGAAAATTCGAAATAAACTGATTTTCTGATATATACATTTTATTAGAAATTATTGTATTATCCCTTTTTTGTTCAATAAAAAGTTAAAAAATGTTACACTTTTTCCAGAAAAGAAAACGCCATAAAATTCTATAAAAGAGATTTTTTGTTTATTTTTTTTTTTTTTTTTTTTTGGTTTTGAAGTAAATTTTTGTTTGTTAAATTTAAATTCGGTGTTTATTTTTTTCCAATACTAAACTACAATTTTAGGGCCTGTTCCACGATGTCACCAACGTTCGACTTGCCGTACAATTACATTCAAAACAAAAACAAATTTTAAAATGTTGTTTTTGTTTCCAATGTAACTGTGCTACAAGTCGAACGTTGGTGACATCGTGGGACAGGCCCTTAGTGTTTTTTTTTCTGATTTTCTATTAAAAAAAAAAGAACTAGAGAAAAATAGAAAATTTTCCTTTTGGACTAAATTTTTAATTGTCAATTATTTATTTATTTTGTCATTAATTACTTACAAAGCTCTCGGAAATACTCGTACTCTCCTAAATATTAAGTTACAAAATAAATAGTTCATTTCTGTCTAGAATTTCTAATTAAAATAAAAAAGGATGTTTCATATCAAACACATAATTCATTGTTTCTATGTACAAATTGTTTAGAAAATTTTATACACTTTTTGTCATTTTCCTCTTTTGATTTAATTTTTACTTAAATCTTTAACACTAACCCTACGAGTTTTAAATCTCTTTATAAGCATTTTTATTTTATACAAGCACATTTTTTTTTTTGGTTTTAATTTGCATAAACTTAATTTGTATTGAGTCTTCATTGACATATAATTAAGTTTAATTATATTATTCTTGTTTAAAATGGGGTGTTTGTTTTTATTATTATTATAAATATTTTTTTAAATTTATTTTAATGAAATATAAATACAATGAAACACCAGTATATCGGAGGTTTAATTTTATTTAAGGAGTTTCTTTTTGTATTTATATAAATAAATTAATAAATTAAGTAGGGAAAATAAATAAAGAAAATGTGTATCAAATGTGACTTGCAATTTTTGTTGCAGCAACTTTTTACTTTTTAATGAGAAAGATCGAGAGATAGTGTATACAATTTATATATTTCTATTTTAACACTCTCCCATATACTCACGAATTACTGCAACAAAAAAAAAAAACTGTAAGTCCGGACCGGGACTATGGTAGAAAAAATAAATAATTTTTTCCTTCATTTAGAAAACTAAAAATGAGGCATCTATGGATTTTTCAAAAATAATTTTTATATATTTTTTAAATTGTTTTATAGCTGACATGTTGCAACGAGTTTCTGGAATTTTTAAATCACTTCATATTTCAAAAACTTTGTTTTTTTTTAATTCTCGTCATCATTAAAACTAAAATAAGCTTTAATAATTATGAATATTGACGTCAGACAATTTCTGTTACAAAAAGTCCTTTTCAAAATCATTTTAATATTCCACATAAATCGTTGAAATTATTGGGCCTTATTACGAGTGTCGTATTAAGACTTCGACTATGAAGATTTTGTACTAGACTTAAGAACATTGCAACTTTTTGATGTGTAAACATCTATACGCTAGGAGGTAAAAATCTTTTGACTTTGATTCTTTGCTGAGATTTCTTTGCTGAGATTTCTTTGCTTTTGCTTTTGCTTTGCATTGTCAAATCGGTGTGAGCTATGTATGAGTGTATTAGTGTTTGAAAGAAGCAATACCAAGCAGAGAAACAAGTCGACCGGCTCGAAGCCGACGGTGCGCCGCCGCCGGTTATTTTTCTGTATATTTCCGTACACCAAAGGTGAAAATGAACCGTAAGAGCTACGGACTTGAAATTTGGACACAATATGTAGACATTTGGCCACTACAACAACAAATACATGAGAGTTAAAAATTAAAGGGTGTTCCAAAACGAGCAACGAAAAATGTTAAAATCACATGTAATATACATGAAATTTTAAAAGTTAGTGTATTTTTATACAGACTACAACAATTAACACTAAATTTAAACAAATTTAAATTAAAGGGTGGTCCATCAGTTAATGCAATTTTGACTTTCTAATTTTGACAACTTGCTGTATCTTGCAAACCGTAAGACCAAAACTCTTGAAATTTTCAAAAACGGTAAAACTAAAAAATCAATAAAATATAAAATCGCCAAATATAAAAAAATCGCCAAAAACAAAAAAAAAATCGCCAAAACGAAAAAAGCACCAAATTAAAAAAAAAATCTCTAGTACTAAAATAAATCGCGAAAAACCGGAAAAATCACCAAAATGAAAAAAATCCTTAAACAAAAAAATCGCCTAAATAAAAAAAACCCAAAAACAGAAAAAAATCGCCAAAATTAAAAAAACCCCAAGAAACAGAAAAAAATCGCCAAAATGAAAAAATCGCCAAAATGAAAAAAATTTCGAAAATTAAAAAAACCCAAAAAGAGAAAAAAAAGCGCCAAACGAGAAAAAGCGATAAAACTGAAAAAAAATCGTTTAAACTGAAAAAACTTAAAAAAGGAAGAAAGCTAAATCAAAAAAAAAAAATGATCAAAACCGAATGTGCGCGAGTCAAAGTCGCACTTTACTGAATTTATTTTAATTGCAATGCCTACACAACAACAAGAACAGCAACAACTAAACGCTGAACAACAGGAAGTAAAAATTAAAAAGTAAAATTCAAGGCATTTACCATAGTTGAGAACTGCAGTACCACTAAAGTTTCAGTAAAAACAATAAAAAATGTTTAACAAGTAAATTTTTACTGATTACTAAAATTTTGTTTCTACAATTTTTATAAATTGCCTAAATGATTTGTTATATGTTGAGGTGCATTGAATTTTCAGTAATCAGTAATGCCCGTATTCATAATGAAATTCTACCAAGTGGCTAAATGTTTTTCATACAAAAGTTTCAAAATTTGAATGAAAAAACTTTGCCACTTGCTACAATATTATTATGATTACGGCCCTACGATTTTACTGGTAATGCAAATTAAATTTCATTAGCAGTAAAAATTTTACTGAATTTGTTTAGTAATCAGTAAATTTACTGCTTACTGCAATTTTGAATGCAGTACATATACATATACTGCAGTGTGCCCATTTACTAACCAAATAAGTTTAATAAAACAAACAAAAACCAACAAATTCATATGTATTGACAATATTGAAAGTTTTGATACTTTTAATTAATTAATTTAAAAAAAGATACTAAAAGCATAAGTACTTCCAACTTAAATAAAAATTTTCATTACTAGATGCTTACACATATCCTCTGTGATCGGACTCACATTGCTTTTTTTCTTTAATCTAGTACAAAGTGGTTGTAGTCAAAATACGACACTCTAATTACGAGTGTCGTATTTTTTACATTATTTTTTATAATTACAAATATGGAATTTTTTTCTTTTTTAAGAAAATTCAAACAAATATTAAAACAGTTCTGGTTAGAATTACAATGAATGCAGTCTAGCCGACATAAAAAAAGAATTTATTTCTCTCATTTTGTCCATTATAATTTTTGAAGGCATATGAGCATAGAAACTAACGACTTTTCCGGAATTAATTCTGTTACAGCAACTGCTTGTAGCCACAAACCTTAATATTGTCGTTAGAGAAGGAAAGTAATGCCAAGGAACACAGAATGACATTCTCAAAATGAATTTGAACATTAAAAAAATTATCGGCATGTATAAGCATATACACAAACACGTGTCATTATAAAATACATTGTCCTTTACATACCCAAAAATAAAATTAAAAAATAAAAAAAAAATTGTTAAAGGATAAAGAAAAGATAATTCCATAAAATCTTTAACAAAATAATTTAAAAATACTAGTTAAAATAATTCTCAAATAAATCTTATATGTTAAATTTAATTGCTAAAATACTGTAATATATATATTATTTTTTACAAAAATATACGTGAACTGACCTAATATAAATGCATTCAATTACCTTAGATCAGTGGTCGGCAACCTATACCATTACATTTTACGATTGCGTGATTTATACTCTCCCCACGAACCGTTGTTGCCACTGAAATTTTATCTGATTTTTCCAGTTTAAAATTTTGAATCTCCAAAGGTAAACTTAATTTTTTCTATGGTCAGAAGAAACACCCAAGAAGAAAGATATCTTATGTTAATGCTACGTTAGTGTAATAGTGAAAAAATATGATTTTGTAGCAAATTAGCTTAGAATAATTTAAAAATATACTTGAAAATTTCTTCGCATGTCATGTTTTTCAGGCGTAACAACACACTTCGACAAACCAAACATTCTGGATTGCCAAAAAAAATTTCTGAAAATAGAAAAATTTTGTAAATTCTAATCACACATATTTTCTTGTTGTTGGGACAAATTTGTTTCTCTGGCAACGCTGATGTTTAACAGTATGCAAACAGTATGAAAGTTTAAGCTGGACATGTTAATGTCGTTTATTTCTCAACAATGCGTCTGTACACATACTTAATAGATGAGTAAATTAAAGGGCGTGGAGCCCTTAAATCGCCTATTACTGTTTTAGATAGATAGAAAGAAAGATTTAGTCTAAATTCCGATTGAAAATTGCAACATCTATTATTATAAATGTAAGATATTTTTATAAAAAAAAATATATATACTTGACCTACGTACCTTTTCACAATGTCTGGTTAAAAGATAACAGAG
The DNA here is from genome assembly GCA_949987645.1 of Tachina grossa. Lineage (NCBI taxonomy): Eukaryota > Metazoa > Arthropoda > Insecta > Diptera > Tachinidae > Tachina > Tachina grossa. The sequence continues at coordinate 37,612,629 of OX465276.1, read as the reverse complement.
ACTTTAACGGCAAGTTTTGTATGAAGAACTTGCAGTTAAAGTTCACGTTAACTCTTAACCATACATTGTGAAAAGGGACGCTAATCTGATAAAAATATTATCCATAAAAAAAGTTGTATACAATAATAAAGAATCAGATATTATTAGCTAAAGAACATACATAATTATACAAGCACGCAAAAATACAAGACGGTGTTGAAGTAAACATTCAAAGCATAACAGCAACTGTAATGTTATACCATCTGCTTATTATGAAAAATACAAACACACAAATATATACAACCACACAAGTATATATATATTACAAAGCAGACGACACCACACCAACAACAACAGTTAGGTTTTTTCGAGAATTGTTACAATTTGAGTTTAAAACTTGATTGCGCACTAATAATACCAAATTATTATTTTACTTATTCAGTAAAATAGTTTTTTTCGTATTAAAAATACATTGAAATTGATTATTGACAGGTTTAGCTGGATCCTATGCGCATTTTACTGTTGCTGATGCCGATCATCAGGGAACCTTTACCCAAAAATTTCTTAGAACAACTAGCGCTATTACGAGTATGTTAAACTTTCATTTAAACAAATGAGAAGTTGGACTTATATCAAAGTTTGAAAGAAGAACTAAATAGTCAACATGTTTTTTGATTTTCTTACTTTACATTGGCTGAACTTTCTGCAGCTCGAATTATAGTTGTAAGAAGTATGTAAAGAAAATAAATGTAAACATTGATTACAGCTGTTCAAGAATATAGTGTTGACACCCAAGTAGTTTTGACCGGGTGTAGTCAAGTTAGTAATTAGTGTTTTTTATGGGAATTTTTACAACAGTGTTGTTATTTTTTTTTTAATAATCAAGTAGATCAAAAAGTCGTATATAACAAAACAAAAAACAACTATTCCGAGTTGGTCGAATGCTTTTCGAAGATCTGTCAGCTGATGTTTGAACCCTGCTCAGGTAGCAAAATAGGCTCATGTAACAAAATAGTTACATGTTCTGGATAAATAATGGTCCGCCGCACGTAGCATTTATTCCCATTACGTTCGGTATAGGTATATTTATTTTAAGGCCTGCATTTTCAGCCTTTCTCTCTGTCTCTACCGCCTTGAGGCTTTCCATCATGTCGCATTGACTATGACAAAAATCCAATAGTTGCTATGAATTTATTTGTAGATGATATTGCAGATTATATTTATTAGAATATTAAATTATTATAAATAAATAGAAGACAAAACTTACAGTTTTATTGGTTGTTGGTGAAGCATCACAAGATATATATCGTTGCTGATTCTTTGACAACAAGTATTTATACAAAAAATGAAAAAACCCGACTACGACCAGCTTTCAAACTTTAAATATCCAAAATGGTCATTCCAAATAAAAATTCATAAGATTTTAAAATACCTGTCGAATGATACCCATTTTAATATAGTTATATAGGCGACTTTTTATTATTGTTTTTTTGTAGTGACAAAATGGTGTCTGTTGGCCGCCATATTGAATTTAGACAACTGAAATATTTTTAGTGACACTCCCTCGATAAAGACAAATCTATTGACGTAAGAATCATCAAAATCGGTCCATGCCGCAAAGGAATACTTATACATACATACAAACATAGATATGTATGTATATACATACATACGTACATACATATATAAAAAGGAACCCAACTGTTTTCGCTACTACGTCCGTCTGTCCGTCACAGGCTGTTTTCCCGAGAACCGAAAACACGTCAAAGAAAAAGACGCCGAAACTAAAAACACGCCAAACTAATAAAAAAAACGCCAAAAACCGGAAAAATCCCAAAAACGAAAAAAGTTCTTATCTGATAATTATTATAATTACAATAAATATAATTGCTTTAATTATAATTATTATAATAAATAAAAAGCGTAAGTTGCATTTTTTAATTAAAGCACTCAAAATATTTTTGAAGTTTAAAATAAGAAAACAATTGCACGATTATAATTTTATAATTTTTTATTATCGAAATAATTATACAAACCCTCTTTAAATTATTCCGTGCTACTGGAACTTTAAAACTTAAAGCTTAAATCCTAAAAAAAAATCAATTTAATTGTTGCTCTGACCTGCTCATTAGTGTCGTGTAGAAATCTCATTTGCGGTCCTGTACGTCTTTGGCCGACTTTGGTTTGTGCCTTCTTTTTATACTATTTCCTACTCGTGTTTTTTACTTTTTTAACAAGCACAATCGTTTTTTATTCTTGTCTTCTAAGAGATGTTGTTTTGTACATCATTCTTTCATTCTTTTGTTTTGTGTGTGAGTATGTAATCTTTTTCTAAGTTTTATTTCATTTTTAATTTTTGTTTTAATGTTGAAACTATCTTTAATTTATTTCACATTTAATATATATATATATATATATATAGAGTGTAGTTACATATACACACAAATAAATAAATATACCCAGCAAACACACCCAATCCAGTTCGTATAAAATTTGGGATTGGGATATGAATAAACTCTAATAACCTTAAATTTTATTACAATTTTCTTTTTTGTTTGGCTGAGTTGTGTAAAAGGTTATCTGCTTTCAAATTGTCCAATTTACCTTGTGGTTATGTAAATGGAATTTTTGTAAAATTATATGCAACATCTAACAACAGTTGTCACCTGTTTTCTTATTCGAAAAATTCAATGAATTCTAAATTTTATTTGAATATTTATGTGAATTACGAATAAAAAAATTTTCGAATAATATTAAGAAATTTATCACACAGAAAAAATTTTCCTCCAAACGTCTAATTTGAAAAAAAAAATCAGTTAAAAATATAATTGATTCATGTAAACTTTTGTTAATATATTTAATTTAATTAAAAGTTTAATTGACTCAATAAAATTTTTATTTGATTTTTGTTTTTTTTAATAAACTTTTTTATTGCAGGACAATTTTTTTCTGTGCATTTATGTGAGCATACACTTTTATTTTTAGACCAAACTCCCTTGAATAATTTTTCATTTTAGTATGGAAAAGTTTGCTCTTGTTAATCAAAATTAATAAATAATAATAGAATTTTAAAATTATTTGTGCTTAAATGACAACTCAAACTACTAAACAGGGAATTGAAATAACTTAATATAATACCATATTTATTTGACTTTTGTATAGTATTTAATGTATTAGTATTTTTTTATAAGTTTTTTTTTTTTGTTATGCTTAGTAGTACCCTTTGAATGCATTTCCTTCCCATTTAAGGAACTCGTCAGTAGACTTCAACCCAGAAATTTTTGAAATAAGCCAAAATAAACGTATGTGCATAGTAAGACTCTTAATATCATATTGAGAATTTTATATACAAACATAATAAGTTTGAATGCCTCAAAAAAACATTAAAGCAAACATTTTTATTAGATTAATGAATCCATTTTATGTTTTCCACAACCTTTTCACAATTAGATGCCACATTGGATAATAATAAAAACATTTAAAAGCCAAAAATTTTCAGCTAATGTTAAAAATTGTTTGGGTTGAAGTCCACTGATGAGTTCCTTAAGGCTGGGACTTACTATTCTATAAAATTGTACGGCTTACGACAATATTTAACCCTGATCTAATGAATTGTTATTGTGTTTTGAAAATTCTCATAAACTGTATCATAACAGGGCTGTATTTTCACAAAAGTCACATGATCCTGTAGCATCCAAGCCTTTAAGCAGGCTATAAAAAAAATACACCCAAAAGAAGAAGACGTAAAAATATTATGTGATTCTGGGACAAAATTTTGAAAACAGACAGTATAATTTAGCATTTTGAAATTTTTTTTAAATTTTTGCAAAAAGTTTTTCTATATAACTAAAAAGCTATTCTATCCTTCATAAAAAATCTTAAGACATTTCATAGCAAGTACAGTCGTTTCAGTTTAATTTTTTTCACCAATTTGTTGAGTAGTCGTATTAAAAAAATAGCTAAAAGTTCATTAGTTAGTTAGCACGTGTATAACAACAAATTTTTTTAAAAAGAGAACAACTATTTAAACTACAATATTTGGAGGCAAATTACGGCATTCGATACAGTTAGAAATTTTTAATTGTTTCCATATAAAGTCCATTGAAATATTTCGTTATTTCGTTCGATAACGAGTGCCGTAATTTGCCGCTGGTGTTTTTGTCTAGTTCAAAAGAACATTTTAATCAACATTATATTCAAACAATGATTTTGCGTGTGCTGGGTATAATAATTTACACACTGTTTGACCTAAAAAAAATTATATGTATGTATATATGTATAACAAAAAAAAAACACAAAAGTGTTTTGTATCTATATTTAAAATAAAACATTTGTATGAGCATGCCTCTGCATGTGTATAACATTATCCTGCAACTAGGATAAGTAAATGTTGTATGAACTATGTATATTTATGTTTGTATGTGTGTGTTAATATATTTACTGGAAATGTTAAAACCAACAAAAACAATAGTAAAATAATAAAATATTAAACAAGAAAACTATTTTTAAAGGGAAATTATATAAAATGTAAAATAAAGGACATTAAACATGCGTTTTCCCCTACTCGAAAAATTAATTTATTTATAAACCTTTGTAATATTTAAATTATTTATGACGTAAAATGTGTTTGCTTTTCTAAAATATATGAATTTATAAAATAAAAGAAAATATTTTTCTGTTTGTTAAAAAGAAAATCAATAACAACAATTTTTAAAAGCAGTTACATGGGACAAGATTTGAAAACCAATGAAGAGACTGCCAATGAAGAGACTGTTGGCAGCAAACGTCCGATGAACAAATTGCAGTGAAAACAACTATCAAATAATAAAATTTGCTTTTGTTTTCAATATACAGACACGAACTAAATTATTGGCACAGTGAACACTTTAAACTCCACGATTGATTTAATGGTCTTATCGAAGATTTTTTTTAATAAAAAAATATTTTTCTAGATAAAATGAAAAATTTTCTTTAAAATTCGGGGGTTTTCCGTCCAAAAATTCGATTATACGACTTATCAAAAATAAGAAAACAATAAAAATACCCACTTTTCCTGAACAAAATTATTGCCACACTTACTCGTGTTCTCTAAATATTACCGATCTAGTCATTTTTTTTTGCCAATTGCTGTTATTTATATTCAATAATAATACTCAAAGTTATCATATGTAAACGTCAAAAAGTCAACGTGCCTTAAATTAAAAAAAATATGTATTGATTTTATTCAAAATGGGCAACAAACAGAAGGAAACCACAGAATCTCAGCGTAAAATTATTCTATATTTGCACAATCAAGGCAAATCCTTGGAAATTGGATTGGAAAAATGATGGACAGAAGTCACTACACCATTCCAAGCATCGTGCAGCGTTTCAAGGAGTCCTCAACATTTGAAAGTGTTAAGCATTAAGGTCGACCTAAATGTTTAACCAGCCCAGAATGCAGCCAGATAATCAGAAAAGTTAAAGTAAACCCAAAAATATCATCAACACAGATAGCTGCCGAGATTAATTGGAAAAGATGTTCATCAAATTACGGTCCGGAGAGCACTACATGAGGCGAACTACAACTGTCGCGTTTGCAGAAGTAAACCTTTTATTTATTTAGTTAACCAAAGAAAGCATTTAGTATATGCCAAGGAGTATTTGCGTAAGCCAAATGGTTTTTGGGACCAAGTGCTATTCTCTGATGAAAGCAAATTTAACATTTTTCGCTCTGATGGCCGCCAAACGGTGTGTAGAAAGTCCGACACAGAGCTAAAAAAAAACAAAATCTGATTCCAACTGTAAAACATAGTGGTGGAAGAATGATTGTGTGGGGCTGTATGTCCGCTGCAGGGGTAGGCGAGTTGGTATTTATTGAGGGCATTATGGATAAAGTAAAATATATGGATATTCTAAAGGAAACCCTGAAAAAAGAGCTGAAAAATTGAATTTACCATCATCGTTCACTTTTCAACATGATAATGACCCGAAGCATTCAGCTCATGTTATGCGTATGTGGCTTGCATATTATGTTTCGCATGTTCTACCACATCCACCACAATCCCCAGACCTCAATCCGATTGAGCACTTATGGGAAGAGTTGGATAGGAGAGTGAAAAAGAGAGCAATAACGAATAAGAATGAGTTAAAGCAGGCATTGGTCGAATAATGGCAAAATATTGGGACAGACGTCACGGAAAAGTTGGTGAATTCTATGCCACATCGATTGGAGGCCGTAATTAATCAGATATGACTAGCAACTAAATATTAATATTCGCAAGTAACTACTATTTTATAGTTTTTAATGAAATGTGCCAATAATTTTGTTCAATGAAATTAAGTATTTTTTTGTTTGTTTTTTATTATTAATCAGTAATCGCATAAAATGTTGAAATTAAATAAATTGCATTTTGTGGAAAAGTTATCATTCTATCCCACAAAAATATTTGTTCATAAAATATGAATTTATCAATTCCCTTAAATTAATAAGTAAGTTCAAAATATTTACTGTGCCAATAATTTAGTTCGTCACTGTATGTATGTATTTACAATGCCGAAATATTTTAAATGTCATCATAAAAGATACCAATGTTCATTTTTAGGGGGTACACCTTGCACGAATTTCGCTTCCATACAACTCGAGTCGCTCTAATGTACATAAACTATCGAATCTTTTCTGTCGACATCATGGACGAGGCTGTAAGGCTCTATCGAACATAGTTTAGAATTTTCTTTAAGCAGCAAAATTAATTGTTGTTCTTTTTAATGCTAAAGCTTGCTTGAAATATTCAGCATCTACATCCTTGGATACAGCAAGCAGGTACAGCAAACAAAAGCAAAAGTTAATAAAACTAAGCCCTAACTTGTGGTATGGAAAATTTTTTATTTAATTGTACGCTCCAAAAAATCAAAAGCTGTGATAGCGCTGCTGAGAAAAAAAAAACATTTATATGCCTTTTCATAAGCCGAAACTCAAGCATAATTGTCCCATTAAAAAAGTGAGAAATATTTTCCTCTTCAATTATGTATATCACCATACCAAATTTAGTAATTATCGTCTTTTGAGGGACCCACAAAATGCCATTCTTCGCATACACGTAACTACGTATAATCCTAATTGTAGACCAAGCAATTCGTAGGCTCATATAAATTCTCTCATGGAACTATGACTAAATTTGATTTTAACATAAAAGGGCATCTCTATTTCTTTTGTGCGATAATAAAATAGTCGTGTTTATACGCATGTGTAGCCGATTAATAGTCAGAGTATTTTTATAGCCATGCATATGATAGTAATCCACTCAGTCTATAGATTTTCGTTGTAGTCGTTTGTATTGCGCAATTTAAGAAATATGTATGTATGGTTTAAAATCAATGCATCCATATGAAAACAGTTTTTATTTTTAGCTGTATGCATTTATAGTTGTTTCGCGGTAAATACTCAAGAGTACTATTGTCAGTTTCAGGTTCACACTGCAAAAATTAAAAATACGTAGAGGATAGTTAGAATGATATTTGACGTCACCAGCAAAATTTGGGACACATACAGCATATGATACATAATAATATTAAGCCAGCAGGTGGTACTTGGTACAATTTTAATCCTCATCAATAAAATTTTAGTCCAACAAGTAATATGAAATCAATACATAATTAGTTACATACTAATAATAATAAGATCCTCAGACGACTTGATCTGAAACTAAAATTGTACGATAAAATTCTTCTTATTTATTAAAACAGATCTCAATCTGCACATATAAACACCAATAGAATAGGGGGAAGATCTGGTCGAAAGACCGGCACTGCGACACCTAATGGTTCTTTTGTATTACAGATCTGTGAATTAGTTTAAATCAATCTCTGTATGACTCTCCTTATGAAAGTCAGTACAGATATTGAAGAAGCCGGCCTAATATCATCTGAACACAGAAACTCACATAATACGATACACTCACAAAGAATGTGTGTCGTCGTCTCGTCATCCTCCAAGCATAAACGACACAAAGGGGAATGAACTTGTTTACTTTTCCACAGAGGATAGTTCAGTCCAAAGTGACCAGAAAGAAAACCAATAACAAGCCGTAAATTATTCCTGTTTAGGTTCAGGATGCCATTATATGTAAATAGCTGCATCAAAGCTTTGGACTGCCTTAAACCAGAAGAAAACATCCAAATTTCCTTAGCGATCGAAGTGTCATCTTCTTTGATCAGAGATGTTATAAACACCAAAATAATTATAAATAAAAAGTCTACAACATTATTAAACACATTCAACACATTCACCACGACTTTAAATACCGCTAGCTACATTTATAGCCTTTTGGCCATTTACTTTATTATTTTGAAAACGGTAGCAGCATCGTCATTGCCTGATATTCAAATAAAAACAAATTTTTCTGTGGGACCACGTTCAAATATCCCGTATTCATATACATATATAATAGACTCCTGCACAAGACCATTTACAAGAACTGTTAAGACAAAAGTATAGTGTATTTGATACTGTAGTGTATTACTACTTACCAATTAAAACAGCTAATAAAAAGCGTTGTAATTTTATTGCACTTGAAAGAAGAATCAAAACAGAAACGCCGACAAAATTTTAAGGAAATCGAGACAAACATAAAAATACCCATATCTTCCATCTCGTGACACTTCTGTATGTTTTGTGGCGAAACATTTGTTTCAGTTATTACAAGTATAGGAGTAAAGAAGAAAATACTACGTGACGAAAGTATTTGTGATGCTTGCGTCTTGCTACGCATGGGCGCATACACAAATGTCATGCATGTGCATATGCACACACGTTGTGAGTGTGATCTTTTACCCTGCAAATAATATTGGAGTACGTGGTCCAATCTAGATGAAACAGACTAGTTAAATCATGGTCCCATGTAATGCAGTCATGGATCATGTCGTTTTCATACAAGCATTCAATGCTGTACGATAAGTGTTCGTGTTTAAACGAATATGATCGTTCTTCTTAGGCACTCACAACTTGTATGCGAGTAGTCTATAACTATTCCATATGGAGTAGTTTCGGGGTTAGTCCGATGTAATGCAAAGTTGGACCATGTAGTCCAACCCTAGGACATCGCAATGTTAAATCGACCACCTTTTTTTCATATATTTGGAGTAGTTTTGTGGTACTCCTACTCCTACGACTAGTCTTTGAATGGATGTATGGAATAGTCGCATTATTTGCAGGGTATTTCTCTACGCACAACAAACGCACAAATGCACTGACATTAGTTGTATGTGCTTGTTTTAAAAAACCACCCTTAAACACACAATAGCTTCCCATTTACATCTTACACACACACACACACACTCAAACGAACAATATGCAAAATAACAAGCATACACGCAGCAACGCTACTTTTTTTGAGTGTTTGTTACGAACAAGAAGTGTTCATGATATCGCATGTAAACATTCATATACACGTACTTCAATACATCGATCGTGCTTCGCTTAGTAAACGATATCATTTATTTTTAGTTTAGTATAATACATGCTACGACAATTCATTTAAAAAAGAAGACGTATTTGCATTTCGAGACTATTTACGCAGCCCTCTAATATATAAAATTACTCTTTTAAAATGTGCTTATATCATGCTTAAGTATAAAAGTTACTCAATTAATACATTTACATCAATTCCGGAACTTTCTTTCAATTAAATAATATGAAATAATTGTAAGCTATTATGCATTAGCATTTTGTATTACACTGACAACACTCTATTTGCTCAGTGTAGCCAACAAAAATAGAAATTAGTTTAATTGTATTATAACGGCAAAATCAGCATAGACAACAACCTGCTGGCGTGTTGCTTTGCTGTTGCACAGTGGGAGACTTTGTTAAAAAAAAAAAATGAAATAATTCTGCCGTTTCTAAACGGGCCATCCGATTCATATGCTATTTGATGTTTTTGATCTGTGGATTTTTCTATCCTAGACCTGAAAAAATATTTATGGGTTATTAAATATTTGAGAAAAATAATTAAGTTTTTGTGTTTTTTAGCAACCTTGATTCACTGTTCTTCTAATGGAGAAATCACATCTTGTTCGATTTAGAAGAAGAAGCTTATTATGGAGTAAGAATAAAATTAAAAAAAAAATTGGTATCAAAAGCACAATTAAGCCAGAATTTATACGCAATTTAAAATAAAATTTTGAAAAAAAGTATTTTTCTACGTTTTTGCGGATAAAAGTGGGTTAATTGTTTTACTACTATTCTCTTATGTTTGTTAAGCTCGAGGTTGTTTTATTTAATTGTAATTAATTTTTTCGATATTTCGTTAACAACCCATTAAAATTAATTACAATTAAATAAAACGACCTCGAGCTTAACAAAGATAAGAGAATAAACTGAAAAGGTCAAATAAATATAATTAAAATGTTTTGCTACTAAAAAAATGTTTGCAAAAATACAAAGAGCATGATTTTACTTATTCAAAAGGCAATACTATAAAAAATATTAGAAAGAAATTGTTTGTTGAAAATTTTCATTATTGAAAGAACCAGATCGTTTCAATGTAAGTTATTTTTTCTCAAACTCCAAAGCTGGAACAAAAACTTTCATCATGCCACCTTAAGACATGATATGTTTTTAAATATTTTTCAAAATATTATCTGCACTCGGTCAAAAGTAAGAAAAATACAGCATATTTGCTACTAAAAAAAAATATTTTTTGGGATTTTGCGAAAATTTTTTGGGCTAAAAGAGATTTTCCCAGTTTGGGCAAAAATTGCTAAATGCTACATATAAAGGCTACAAATCCTTCAAAATAAACTCTTTAAGTTAATCCATAATCTTCCCACACATTATTCTACAGCAAGACTACACCAAATCGCAAACGTCGATTTGGTCGCTGTTAAGATACACAAATTGTATGAAAATTTCAATACCAGATGTTTTCATTCTGAACATAATCATATAGTTGAGTTAGCCCCCGCTTTAGATTAGTCAGTTAAGTAGTTATTAAGTTTTATCATAAAAAAAGAAAAATTTTCACAAGGTTTTTGAAAAGTTTCACCTTAACTTAAAAGTTAAGTATAAGTTAAGTATATTAACGATAACATGAAACAAAATTTTATTATTAAGTGGAAAAAGGAAAAATCCTTAAACTCTTTGCAAATCTATATATACTATTGTAAGTAAATTTTGTAAATATCATTAGACACAATAAACTGAAACTGAACTGAAACTGAAGAGATTTTTCCGTCAAAAATATTGATTTATACGAATTTTGTAGCATTCCTTTGTGTAAGACCTCTTTCTTCTTGGAAAACTCTTCAAATCTTTTTTGAAGTTGCAGGTAATTATAAAAATATCGTCAAAATAATAATTCTCATATAAATATGTGTATTCTATCCTTAACATTTTGAAGTCGGTAGCTTGCATTAAGGTTTGATATTTGGCTGAATATATTTTTTAATTTTTTTTAAAATGATAATAAAGCATTATTTCAAAGCCTAAAAATAAAATGAAAGTTTTATGAGTAAAAATAATATAGTTATAATTTCAATATAAAAAGAAAAATCCTAGTATATGCAACATGCATTGGAATTGCGCCGTGCCTTCCTTTTTAAGTTACTTAATAGGAGTTGTGAGGACTTACCTCCTGTTTCTAAGAACAAGGTAGTCAACTCGTTTAGAAAATTTTTATGAACATAATTAAATAAAAATTGTGATTTTCATATAAATTTTCTACTCAAGTCGACCGTACACGTTGTAGAAACGGCAGGTTAAGGTGCAATTAGACGCGATATGGCCATAATGCCACAGCCATAACCAAACCAAAATTCAATTAGTTTCTATGGTAATAGCTATGGCGTTATGACAAGTCATTTATAATCGAATATAGTGTTGCCCATTAGTTTAGTTCGAACGGCTGTTTTCTATGGCTATGTTTATGTCACGTCTGATTGCACCTTTACTAAAACTCATGAGTCATGTTATTTTTTGCCTCAAAAATTTCATGGCAAAAAAATCTAAGTATTATCATACTAATATACTTTGTTTTAGAAACTAATAATTAAAAAAATTTATAAAAAATTTTTTGTTTATTTTTTGTGTATTTAGTTTTTATTAATTATTCGTTTTTTCTGATTAGTTTATATACAATTAAATTAAAACTTATTTAAAAAAAAAGGTTATTGATTTGCTTTGGCTTAAGTTTTTTTTTATATAAAAATATTTAAATAAATTAAAGGCTAAACTTAATTTTGCAAGCAATAAAGCATATTTGTGAACAAAAAACAAAAACTTTTCTGTTTACTCTTCTTTTTGTGGCATTCTTAATTAATAATGAATGTTTGATGGGAAAATAAACTTAAACTAAACTAAAATTAAAAACCTGAATAAAGTGTTATTATTTTGTAAATGCTCTTAAGTTGATTTTTTTTTTTTTTGTTTTTTTTTGACATTTATAAAAAAGCACAACACAAATTATGATGGACTTAGTTAATAATTTTTGTTGTTTGCTTTTTTTTCTTTCTTTCTTTAATATTATTTTTTTGTATAAGAATAAGAACACAAGGTGAATTTTGAAATTATTACTTATTTAGCTTATGTTATAATAAATTTATTTTTGTTGTTTTCCTTTTTTTTAATTTTCTTTAAATTTAATGATTAAGTGAAAAATTTTCATGACCCCGAAATGAAATTAATTACTTAAATAAGGTGAACCCTTTTGTTTTTCTTATACATGTACATATATATGTATGTATGTGTTTCTTACATTTTTGAAAATCCTTTCGTGTGTGAATATGAATGAAATAAAAAATAAAGAAATAAAGCATGATATTAATGAGTTTAAATTAAGGCAAAGTATACCTTCTTAGCCAACTTGAGTGCCATAAACAATGGCCATTAGCAGCCATAAAATATTAAAGGAATGTTTGCTTATTGAGCCACTCGTAGTGGCCGATAACACCTGCACGTTACTGCTGCGTGCATCCATGAGATCTCTGGACAGCGGTAACTCGGTGGGATCACTCAGCTCTTCGTGACATGGCAGACGTTCCGGTTTCAATAGAAATAGACGCACTGGTATGGCTAAAGCTTGGACAGGCATCAAATCAGCTGCATCTAAATGATTGTGATTCTGTTGTGATGATGTGAGGACATCATTGTTTTGTGAGTATAAAGCATTTTGCTTCATCAATTCCAAGTCGTCTTCCATTTTGATGGGTTGTGTCAAAAGAACCTTAGAGTTGGCATCAAAATAATCATTATGCATGCCTGTATTACTGTCTGGTCCCCCGAATATGTAATGACTTTCTACCGGCGTATGACTGGTATCTTTGCTGCTGCTACTGCTGGCTTCTAAATTTCCAATACCCTGGTACTGTGTTAGAGCACGTTTCTTTTTCATTGCACTAGCAGCAGCATTTTCTAATGCCTGCTCATGTTCATTTCCAATGTCTGTTAATTGAATTTGACCCTCAAATTTGTTGTTACGTCTTTGGGCTCCCTGACGTATTTTCGTATGATGTTTTTTACTATTGGCACCAGTCATGAACTGGTCACTGCTGCTCAAAGCTGCATTTATGCCACCCACATTTAATAACTGCAACACATGATTGGGTACCGGTTCAATGAAATTGTGCAAATGTGGCTCTTGTAAATTGCAAACGAATTTTTCCAAAGAGTCACGCAACTGTGGATGACGTGTACGATTTTTCAATTCATACAGCCATTGCAGGCGACAATCACAAATGAAATTATTATCTGAAAATAGGAAAGAAAAAATAATGAAGACATTTCCTTAACGTATTTTAGGTTCTAGTTTCTAGACTTAATTTTTTTTTTAGTGTGTTTTTCTTTGCTTTTAATAACCAATTTAGTGCAGCTCTCAAACTCTCTCTCTCTCTGCTAGCTTCAGTCAATAGTTTCCTTTTAAAAAAATTCTAACTAAAAGTATACAAAGGAGTATAAGAGAAAAAAGTGCTCAGGACGTAAAACAATTGGCACTTTGACAGCAGAAAATTGCCAAATGTCCTTTCAGGTTAAATGCTTCGGACACACAAGTGTTGTTTTATTATAAATGTTTATTTATGGTTTTTCATCATTTTTGCAAATCTTTTTTTTTCTTTCTTTAGTTTCTTTTTTCTTTACAAATTTCGTTAATGTTTCAATTCAAATTGGTTTAAATAATTTTTTATAGGTACGAGGCTAGTTCGTTAAGATCAAACATATAAGAATTCTAATAACAATTATACAAAAATAAAAATATTATTCCCTCTTTATATATTCGAAACCAGCTGTATGTAGAACAAGTTCTCCTAGATTTTCTAAAAAAAAGTTTGATATTTGACAGTTTAAAAATTTATTTATTTTACTGCAACATCTATTGGGCAGTTAATCGAAGTTATAATTTTTAAAATAGGGAAAGCGATAAACAACATTCAGCTATCACTGTTTCTTTATAAATAGAACACAACACGACAAAAGTTTTTTTTTGACAAAAAAAAAATCAAAAATTCAGAAATCTATTCAATAATTTATCGTTTTAGAGCCAAAAAACGGTTTAAAACAAATATTTTTTAAGAGCTCTTTTTGTAAAAGGTACTTTTTTTTACAAAAAGTACTTTCTATAAATAATAATAATAATTTTAATAAAATAAAATTTTTACAGAAGATAATTTTACGAAAGGCTACTGCCTAGCAAAGCTATTTTTTTGCAAAAGATATTTGAAACAAAAGGTACTTTTACCCCAAGGAACTTTTGGAAAAAGTTCCTATAAAAGATACTTTTAACTAAAACGATACTCTTAAGAAAGATAATTATTACAAAAGGTATATACATATTTCAAAAGGTAGTTTTTACAAAAGCTACTCTTTACAAAAAGGCAATTTTTACAAGAAAGTAATATCTACAAAAAGGTACTTTTAGCAAAAGGTACTTTTGACAAAAGTTATTTTTTACAAAATTTTCATTTTACAAAAGGTACTTTTACAAGAGGTAATTTTTAAAAAAGCTACTTTTTACGAATGGTACTTTTACAAAAAGGTGCTTCTTATAAAAAGGTACTTTTCACAAAATGTTCTTTTGCGAAAGGTTCTCTTTACAAAAAGATACATTTTACAAAAAGGTACTTTTTACATTAAGGTCCTTTTTACAAATATGTACTTTTTACAATAAGTTACTTTTTACAAAAAAGAATTTTTAACATAAGTTACTTTTGACAAAATATTCTTTTACGAAGGTACTTTTTACAATGAGGTACTTTTTACAATGAGGTACTTTTTACAAATTGGTACTTTTTACAAAAAGGTACTTTTTACAAAAGGGTACTTTTAACAAAAATGTACTTGTTACAAACAGGTACTTTTTACAAAAAAGTACTTTTTGCAAAACGTAGTTTTTATTAAAACTGTTTTTGCGTAAAGTTACTTTGGCCAGAAGGTACTTTTCACCAAAGGTACGGAGTTTG
Organism: Tachina grossa; assembly: GCA_949987645.1. Lineage (NCBI taxonomy): Eukaryota > Metazoa > Arthropoda > Insecta > Diptera > Tachinidae > Tachina > Tachina grossa. The sequence continues at coordinate 37,597,221 of OX465276.1, read as the reverse complement.
TTAATTCAATTCAAAAATTGTTTGGGTTGAAGTCTACTGAAGAGTTCCACAAGCGGGAACGAAATGCATATAGACAATTGCTTAACCATAAAAACAAGTCAATTTTTTAAATTAAATAAATAATTACATGATGTACTAAATATACTTCAGCATTTCAAAGGTACTTTTACCAGAAGGTACTATTTACAAAACTATTTTTTTAAGAAAGGTATTTAATGCTAAAAGAACCTTTTAACAAGAGGTACTTTTTACAACAGGTACGTATGTACATTAGCTACTTTTTAAAAAAGTACTTGCAAAATACACTTTTAAAATAGAGATATTTCTTACAAAATTTACTTTTTGCAAAAGTCACAATTGAGAAGTGGTACTTTGTACATAAAAAAGTTGTTTTAATAAAAGGTACTTTTTTAAACATATTTCCCTGCAAGATTAGGTTGTTATATTGTTAAATGAATTTTTATATAAAGGAATTAAAAAATTACTTTATATAAGAAAGAGAGAGTAGAGAGGTTTAAAGAAGTTCAAGTTATTCATGGCAGATTGTAATTTGAAATGTCAAAAGGGTTGTCAGATTTTTTTCCACCTTTTTCGACAAATTGATTATAAAAATCGCAAAAAATCGCCAAAAATCAGTTTAATGTACTTTTTCTTAATATAAATTTGTTTTTAATATAAATTTTTGTAAACTAATCATATAAAAAAGTTAAGCAGAAAATCGTCAAAAACAGAAATAAAATGCCAAAAATTATTTTTTGAAAATTTTTCTTAGCCAAATTCAAAAAGCATTAATTACTTTAATTAATATAAGAAAAGTTATACAAATTAAATTAATTTTATTTCTAGCAGACGAGTTTTAGTAGGATTTATTTTCTGAATTACAAAAATTTTTGTTGAAAAATGGCCATAAAAATCACAAACAAATTTATTTATCGCCAGAAAAATCGCCATGTTGAAAAATTGCCACGTTTGGAGAGAAAGAAGTTTTTATTGTATTTTTATTTACATTGAAAGCAAACTTATACTGGATTAAAAAATATTAAGGGCCATTTTCATAACTTACCTTTAGCTAAAGGTAGGATTTTGTCTGCCCCATAAATATTTTTGCATTATTACAACTTAAACTTTTTATTGGTATTATTATCAATAATAATAATAATATTTAACGCATACAAAAATAATAAATGAAGTTATTAAAATGCTCGGCCATTTATCAGGCAGACAAAATCCTGCCTTTAGGTAAAGCCAAGTTGTCAAAATGGCTCTAAAATGTTTAAAAATAAAGGCTGGAATATATTTCATTATGTTCTATTCTAAGATAAGTTTTTCCTGCCTGCTGCAAATACACGAGTAATTATTTTAATTTTTGTATTGACAGTGACCCTCGTGGGCCTTTAACAATTATTATTCTGACCCTGTATTTTCCATTAATATTTCCATTTTTTGTGTTATTATATATTTGCTTTTGTTAGTTTTCTTATTACTGTTCATACAACTTTATATACATACATACTACATACATTCATACTCGTAAATACATACATATATAGTATTTCTTTGTTTGAATATAAAAATCCAAGCACACGACATGTTGTATTCACGTCACTTTTGTTGCTACTCGCTTTTGTATAAAGTAAAATGTATTGTTAAAGTGTCTTGTCTAAATGTCTTAAATGTCTTCATATTTACAGAATCCTTTCTTTTGAAATACTCTTGCACAAACTTAAACAACAAAAAAAGAAATAACTTTTGAAATGTGTATTATGAACAGAATTTTACACATAGAGAAAAATGTTTAAGTTGATGCAAGGAATCTTTTTTTTTTTAATTTTTCTTCCAAGTTGTAAAAGTAATAGACTTTAATTATTGACATTACTGGCTCAGTACGAGATGTATAAAACAAATCTTTTTTGAAGTATAGTTTGTAAGTTCTTTCTTTTGACATTATTTTTATATTCTCTGTGTAATCGTTTATGCCTTTTTTAGAAATGGCATCTAAAAACATAACCATTTACCTGCAGCAGTAAAAAATAACTCACATATAAATGCTAATAAAAGATGTTAGAATTTAGTACAAGGCTTTTAAGGCAGGTAAGGCCAAGGAAAATGGAAAGCGTGCTTTAAAATAAGTAGACAATTATTACGACCTTATTTTTGTTTACAGATAAATTTAACGCATTTACTTTAGTTCTATTGAAATGCAATCATTTCTACTTTTATCTTCACATAATAGAAAATTCGTGCTCACAATAATGTGGACATAATTACTAATTATGATGGGAACTTTACTTTTTGTCCAGGTACCTAAAATCCTTTAAAAATGGTTATCAAGATAAACAAGTTAATAATGTTCATTTTAGAAGACTGAACTTTACTAATTTTGATGAGAACTTTACTTTTTGACCAAGTACCGCAGATCTATTAAAATTTTTTATCAATATAAAAAAGTTAATAACGTTCATTTTAGAATACTCAACTTACAAGTCTGTTATTAAGGAAGTCACAATTAAAAAAGATACTGCAAAAGCTCACAATCGCTGTAAAAGCTCTAACATACAATTTTGTTCTTCATCACTTCTAATTCAAATGCTTGTTTTATTTTATAAAACCTATTTTCATGAACATTTTGCGAGTTATTATTATTATTATTATGATTTTTAGAATTATTATTGCTGGAATTCTTGATATAATAAGGAATTACAAAAAAAAAAAAATACTGAAAAAGCTCATCATCCCTTTAAAAGCTCTAATTTAAAATTTTGTTCTTCATTAATTCTTATTCAAATGCTGTTTTGATTTTATAAGTCCTCTATTCATGAACATTTTTTTTCTCTAATACTGTTTTTGTTTGCAAACTATTTTTCAATAATAAGCAAATTATTTCAAATATAAAAATTAACATGAGTTTTTTAACCTCCAATAAGGTTAAAACATAATTAGATTAATGCTCGTTAATATGAGTACATTTGTGATAATAAAATTAACAATATATGCGTATTAGTCTTTGATATATACATATAATGGGTGTTTTTTTTAGAGGTATAGAGCTTTGAATTGAAATTAAACACAAGAAAATCGTTTTAATGTCCATCACTTTGGCTTTATTGGCAGGATAATTTTATGCCATTAATATTTAAATATAATTTCGGGCATGTGGCCGCCGCGGCTGGCTCGAATAAAGCCAATTCTACAGGTCCAATTTTCAACCACTTTTTCGAGTATATGGGGCCGTATGTTGGCAATAACGCCACGAATGTTGGCTTCCAAGTCCCCTAACGTTTCTGATTTGTTGGCGTAGACGAGCGACTTCACATATCCCCAAAGAAAATAATCCAATGGTGTCAAATCACACGATCTTGGTGGCCAATTGACAGGTCCATTCCGCGAAATTATGCGCTCATCGAATGTTTCCTTCAATAAATCGATTGTGACGTGCGCTGTGTGGCATGTAGCGCCGTCTTGTTGGAACCACAACTCATCCACATTCATGCCATCCAATTCGGGAACAAAATAGTCGGTTAGTCGGCTCCAATTGCTGTGCACGGTGGCGAATCGATTCATTCGGGTCCTCTTCAACACTTTGCTCTACAGCGGCAATTGTTTCTTCGGTGCGAACTGTTCGACGTCTCTGCGGATGCGTATTATCACATAGAGTAAACGTAGTGCGAAAACGATCCATGGTTAACCGAATTAATTGCTCTGATGGACGATTATGTCGACCATAAAATGGACGGAGCTTGCGGTAAACTTCGCGAACTGAACCATTATTTTCGAAATAAATTTGCACGATTTGCAAGCGTTGTTCTTTTGTCAACCTGTTCATGATGAAATGGCAAACCAAACTAAATATTAATCACTTGACAGCTGACAAAATGGCCGCCAGTTAAAAAAATGATGCCAACTTAAAGTTCTATACCTCAATAAAAAACACCCTTTATACGTATTTACAATGACTGTTATTGATATTTAAATTTTTATTTTCTAAACGGAAGGTCAAGCACATGTAGCCTTTTTAGCCTATGTACTTCCTCACTACTATCTAGTAAGATAATAGCAAGCGGGTTAGAATGGTTGCTAAGCTTTTCGAGGTACCTCGCACTGTAGTAATTTATTTCATTTTTAATCTTAGGTATATGTAAATCTCTATGAATGGTATCATTAGTTACAAACCATGGAGCATCTACTACAGTGTGCACACTTCTACCGATATTCGGTAGATTCTACCGAATATGTTTGTGAATTTAACAATCTACCAATTCTACCGAACAAGGCCTGAAATCTACCGAATATTGTTATTTAGTAATTTAAGTCGATATATGTGTAAATTGCCTATTTTGCCACATAGCAGAGCGGTCATTTTCTGTCATGAAAATCATTAAAACAGAACAAAGAAATCAGTTAAAAACTGAAACTATAAGTAACCTAATGTTTGCCAAAGAATTATGCCTTGGGGATGAAATATTTGTTCCTCCCAATGATTTAATAATTTTTGCATAAAAGTCTAAATTCATAAATGGATCTTACATATACATAATCTTTTTAGTTACAAATGTTTGTCAAATAAAAGTTATTTTAGTAGCTTTATAAAACCTATGTACAAAAACTGAATTCCTGTTCTTTATGTATATTATTTTATATATGCATAGCATATCTATAAAAGGGTAAGGGCCAGCGTTGTCAACTCGGTGCCTTTCGCACCGGTTTTAGTGCTTTTTGAAATTTTCGACGCGGAAAATTTTGAAGTTAGTGCTCGGTGCTTTTTTAAACTAATTTTTGGTGCTTTTTATTTCTTGGCGGTGGCACTAAACCCCAAATTCAAAAAGAATTTTCCTTATAACTATAATATATATATATTTTTTTGAAAAAGTCTTAACATTTAAAAAACATAAGCACTGAAGTTAATGGAACATTTAAAAATATTTTAATAAGATTGTACAAAACTTGGTTGAAGAAATACGTGCATTTTATTCTCAAACTTTCACATTCTAAGCACAATTAATGGAAACAGTGTTTTGCCACACGACAAAGAAGACATAATGCAAGTATAGTCCAATATAGCGAAATAATTTCTAGTATATACAATAAATAGAGAATAATTCACTTAATGCAATGGATAAACTTTGAGTTCGCTATCGAGTTTTGGGAAGAAATAAAGTCTTATAACGACTAATTTGATATAAACTTATTTGGGGTATTATCGAAATTGCATTCCCATCAAACTTTAAGTTTAAACGCAGAAGTTGATCACGTTTTCGCACTTATTACTTTATTTAAGTCTAAAATAAAAGCTGTCTGAAACGAGAAAATTGTGTTGCTAATAGAGCTTCGTTCCTTTTTTCTAAAATAATAGTACATATAATTTAAGTTTATATAACTTGGTTAACTTGCAAATTACTTTTTTTAATTTTGTAACTTAGTTATTAATATTTCATTTGATGTGAAAGAATGTTTCCACAGCATTGGTTAATAAAAATCAAATTTTGAAAGTATTGATTTTAAAAAAATTAACTACTACTCCCATCGAGTTCAAAATCTAATCAGCAAGTAAAAAAGACTTGCCAAATGCTGCTAATTTGACTAATTTCAGGTGATTTATTTCTCCGTTGACGAAAAAAATTTAATTTTTCATAATAACTTAAAAAGGTTTCGTCAAATTGATTTTAGAATTCACTGATTCTCATAAAATCAAAATGTGTATCGAATGCTTCAAATTTGAAGTTTTAGGGATAAAATGCAAGGTCAACCGATATCTCTATATTTTTTATATATATACAATTTTTATAAAACAAAAAATTTTATTTTAGTGCTTTTTTACTTAAATTACGCGTTTTTTTCCTGGTTTCAGTGCTTTTTGAAATTTAAAAGTTGACAACGCTGGTAAGGGCAAATAACTAGGGATGACACTTTTTTTTATTGGAAATGCTTCATTGCTTATGGCAGTTTACTTTCCAATCACATGTGAAGTTTTAAATGCGCTTTTGGAACCTGTTTAAGCTTAAATTAGACGTGACATAGCCATAACGCCATAACCATAACCAAACCAAAATTCAATTGGTTTCTATAGTGAGAGTTATGGCGTTATGGCGTTATGGCGAGTCACGTATAATCGAATACATTGTTGCTCATTAGTTTGGTTCGAACGGCTGCTCTCTATGGCTATGGTTATGTCACGTCTGATTGAGCCTTTAGTTTGATACTCATTTCACTTACACTTTATATATAAGTACATATATTTTATTTTTAATGTTTCTTTGAATTGTTATTTTTTATGTTTCTCTGAATAAAAAAATTTTCTACCGAATTTCATTCAAATCTACCGATTTTTTTTATCGATTCTACCGAATTCAAAAAAAATTAAGTATGCACACTGATCTACTATCATTCTAAGAGTTTTTGACTGATATCGTTGGAGTATTTCTATGTTGGAAGTGCTTGCCGTACCACACAGTTGAATTCCGTATGTCCATATTTGTTTTAAAATAGTTTTATATAAAAGTACTTTGTTTTCTAAGCTTAGTGCGGATTTTTGTCCCAGCAGCCAATACATTTGCTTTGTTTTAATATTTAAGTAATCTCTTTTTGCTTTTATGTGTTGTTTCCAATTTAGCCTTTTATCAAGGTGCATACCAAGATATTTTACACAGTCAGTTCTTGGAATTTCTTCATTGTTTAGAAAAATTGGAGGATTGATGACCTTTCTTAATGTAAACGTAATGTGTTATGAACATTTTGAGAGTTATTTTGAAAAACAAGAAACCAATTATTTTTTCTACTCTTCATAAGTATCAAATAAGTCCATTTTATTTAATTATAATCATATTTTACTTTCAATTAAATTTTCGTTCCCATTTTTTTTAACTGCTCTGAAAAAATGTAAACACTATTGCTTGGCCACTCAAGGCTGTATAAAAAAAACATCTGCATAGTTTTTTCTAATCAATTGAAACAACTTCATTTGGTTTTTATTTTATTTCGCTTCACTTTCAAAATGAAATAATAACGTTTTCTTTACAATTTGTTTTACATATTTTAGTACGCATATTTTTGAAATTTTATTAATCTCAAAGAAATCCTTTAAATGCACAATAAAATTGAAGTTGCTGTGGTTTCTTTGTAAGAAAATAAAACAAACAAAAAACAACTTTTCACTATTCTCTTTTTGGGTTGCTAGTTTTTATTTATTTTTTTTGTTTATTACATCTAAAGTTGAACGATAATAAAACACATTTTAAAAAGTTGTTGACCCACAACAATGTTCTGGCAAGTGAATAAAACACAAACACAATTTAGTAAAGAAATAAAATTAAGTATCCTAGTAAAGTTTTGTATACGAAAAAATAACACACTTTTTAGAAATGTTTGCATATGATTTAATAATGTTTTTTTTTGGGTAAAATTGATTTACTTATGATGCTTTATTAAAAATAAAATTTAAATGGTAACTTTATCTTAAAATTTGGTTTTTGAAGGCTCAATATGGCAAACGTAAAGCTGAAAACTTAATTAACCCATGTGGTTCTGACAAAATTAGTTTTGCATATATTTCTTTTTTCTAAATATCTAGTTCTCTCTCTCTCTCTCTCTCTCTCCGCTATCACTCACAGTGAGAGACAAAATATTAGCTATACTAAAGTTTTGTCCCGATGAAATATATGAACTCAGCTTTACTACATAATTACAGAAGTATTAAAAAACCTATACTATTTTTTATCACAGAAATTTAACAAAAAGACACGTGGAACTTCAAAATATCCTTCTACCTTTTGAACTGAAATTTACCGGTTATGGTTACTACGCTCTCAATGTCTTAAATAAAATTTAACATGTTGGTTAAACACATTCGCTTACTTCAGATTATAACTGTAGCTAAAATGCAATTTTAAAAAAAGGATATATGGTGAGCTAGCTTATCCTTGCACGGATTAAAATAAAATTTTAAGGAAAGCTTATCTATTAAATTCTAGAAATTGTTATAGATTTTCATTGCATTCTATTAATAATTGCAGTTGAATTTAAATATTTTTTCAATTAAGGACATTCAGGAGCTGGTGTCGGATTAAAATGAAACTTATCACTGATCTTAAGCACATAATTGTAGCAACAGTTACCAATTTTTTTAGTATTCCAAAATTATTATAATTTATACCAAAATTATTTAGTATTATGATATTAGAAGCTGAAATCTAATTTTTAAAATAAAGGATATATGACAGGATAGCTTATTCTTGCAGCGCTAAAAGCGAAATCAACAGAATAGCTTATTTGTACAGTTTTCGAAATTGTAACACATTATTGCTGCATTCAGAAAACAAAAATAAATGAAATTAAATTTTTTTCTTAATTAAGGATATCGAAGATGTTGACACTGACCGAAATAAAATTAAGCACTAGGCTTAGATACATAATCATAGAAATATTTAGCACTTTTTCTAGCATTTTCATGATAAAAGTAGCTAAAATCAAATTTTTAAAATAAAGGACATACGGGAGGCTGACTTGTTCTTGCAGAGATGTAAGTGAAATCAGTAACAGTTTAGCAAAACTATACAGCTCTAGAAATTGTTACAGACTCGCGGAATTCAGATCATAACTGTAGGCGAAACTCATTTTTTTTTTCATTAAGGATATCAATGACGTTGACACCGACCTACATAAGACCTAGCACTTAGCTTAAATATATAATCATTGAAGTAGTCTTAAATTTTTCCAGAATTCTCATGATAAAAAAAGCTAAGACTTGAATTTTAAAATAAAGGATATAAGGGAGGCTAACGTGTCCTTGCAGAGATTAAAGTGAAATCAACAGAATATCTTAACTATGCAGTTTTTGAAATTAAAACGCACTTTTCATTGCATTAGCATCATAATTGTAGCTGAAATTAAGTTTTTAATTAAAAATATCAAGGAGGTTGACATTGACCTTTATAAAACTTACCACTAAGCTTAAATATTTAATTATTGAAATAGCTGCCAATTTCTCTATCATTCACATGATAAAAGTAGCTAAAGTAAAATTTTTAAAATAAAGGATATACGGAGGGCTAGCTTGTCCTTAAAGCGGTTAAAGTGAAATCAACAGAATACCTTAGCTATGCAGTTTTTGAAATTGAAACGCACTTTTCATTGCATTAGGATCATAATTGTAGCTGAAATTAAGTTTTTAAAATAAAGGATGTACGGAGAAGCAGCTTGTCCTTAAAGCGATTCAAGTGAAATCAATAGCAAAGCTTAACTGCATAAGTTCTAGAAATAGTTACACATTCGCATTATAATTGGAGCTGAAAGTGAACTTTTGTGATGAGCGATATAAAGGACATTGGCGTATGTTTTCCCTGACTTAAATAAAACTAACTAGACAGCTTCATTATCTACCTAAATGTATAATTAAAGCAAAAAATTGCATTTGTAGGGGCATTTTGATGACAATAACAGCTGAAATAAAATTTTTATAATAAAGGATATATGTTAGACTTTCACATCCTTGCTTTAAATAAAATTTTTATAATAAAATATAACAACAGCAGCAGAAATCACATTTTGAAAATAAAGGATATATGGTAAGCGTTCATATCCTTGCACTGATTAAATTGAAATTTACAGCTGCCGTTGAGGGCATTCTGCTACAAATACATAGTTGTAAATTTTTGAATTTTCTTGATCATAATTATCTATTAAATAAATTTTTTTATAATAAAGGACATAAAGGAGTTTGAAAAATTCTTGCATCAGTTTAAGTAATATTTTTTTACATTCCTTTCATTCCAATATTAGGTATAGCTGATATTGAAAATAAAGGATATATAGGAGGCTGGCTTATCCTATCGTGGATTAAAATGAAATTTCGATGGTAAGCTCAGCTCATAATTTTACAAGTAGTTACATATTTTCACAGCTCTGTGATTGTAATTACATATAAATAAATTTAAAAAGTTTTTATAAAGGATATATGTATTGGTGACTTGTGCTCACAACAACAACAAATAAAAGCAATTCCGAAAATTATTCCAATTTAAACTTGCATTCTAAAAGGAATTTTTTATTTTAAAGATGGTTGTTTTTATATAGATTTTCCTAAATTGTTAAATTTTTATTGTTGCTAGTTTCAAGTAATTTCATAAGTCTACTACATCTGTTGCCATTCTGCCAATTTCCTGCAGGGGAATTGAGTGCTGTGTAGAGAGCATACCCAATATTAGAGATCTTCCCAATTTTCAGGAATTAAATTTTTGATATTAATTAAGTTTTTGAGGAGGATAGCTTGAATAACTAAGCAGCTTCCCTATTTTAAATAGCAAAATTATTAGCTAAAAACTTATAGAACGTTAAGTTTGATTTACTTGTTTGCTCGTTTTTTTTTTAATTTTCACTTACCACATTTGCCATTAGGAGTCCTAATCTAGCCTTATACATTCTTTTAGAGATTTTTTTTTTTGAAGTGTCTGCTTTTAAACTGAGTGAATTACACAATTGTTAAGCCAAAAGAGGGCTTATATACATAAGCTGAATTTTTTATGTGTGCTCTAGTATTATTATTATGGTTGACAATAGAAGTACGAATAAGTAAGTAAATATTTTACAAAAGAAAAAGATAAATATGGGCTCACATATACATATATAAAAAAATATCTGTGTGCAACTTATACACACACATACAAGCATTTATATAAAATGCAAAATGCAAAAATATATACATATATATATGTAAGTTTTAATGGTCAGGAAAGGACAAGTGCATTTGATAATGGAGAGAGGATTTTTAAGAGGAATCACTTATAAAATTTAAATGAAGGGATCAAAACATGCTTCGTGGTACACACTTAAGCACCAGTAGGGTAAAACATTATGGCAATAGGAACTCTGCTAATTAATTGTAGGCTTAAAAGATTAAGAAAAGTTAAAATTATTTTATTTATTTGAACTCTCGGCCTTAGAAACTAAATTTGCTATAAATATTTATTTGCCAGGCTTAGATTTTTATGAAATTCTGGGCCACATAACTTGTAGAATCTATTATGAATTTCCGAAATTACTTTTTCCCCTTGCCACTTATATTTCTCTAGCATACATTAAAGTTTTAACAGCAGAAATAAAATACAAAAAAAAAAGAGAGAAACTAGTTGAAAACTAAATCATAGCCATTTACAACATTACATATACATACATATAAATAAGTTACTATGCGAGTTAACTGTAAACACATGAATGTCCTCGTATGTGTTTGTCCTTTGGACTAAAATACATTTTTAGCTAGTCATTGTTGTCGGTGCTGGCTGTCATAGTAAAAGTTGTTGATTGTGGCTTTTTATTGTACAAAAAATACATTTTAATGATAGAGAAGGAGAAAAAGAAAAAGAAATGCCCTGAAAAAAAACTACTAAAAATTTTGAAGACCTCTGCAACAAATTAACATAGGCAAACTGTAAACATACGCATTTGCAATTATGCATACGCACACATGCACAAATTTTCTTAACCAGCATGCACATACTTACGTTGTTGTAAACAAATATAACCAGAATAGTTGGGTTGTTTTACAATGTTATTTTAGTTATTTATATGCACAATTATGTTTGTCTACTTTTGAATACAATACAAAAATAAGCTGACATGTATGAACACTTTTGTGTGTGTACGTATATATGAATGTATTTGTACTCATAAATGCATGTATGTATTTACATATAAATATGAACATTTAAATACAAACACTAGATATGTTTTGTGCGAGGGTGATCTGAAGTAAAGGAAGCAAGTGAACTCTGCTGTGATACAATTGCAGGACGAAGAGCAGTTGAGGTTGTGGTCGACTAGAAAATTTACAAAATTCATGCTGTATTACATTAAATGTTACAAAAAGTTGTTTGAAATTGGATAACAAAAAAATTATCGTTAAGTAAAAAATTTCTGAAAGTCCTTAATTCTAAAACCTCAAAATTCTTTCATTATAATCATCGAAAAGCAAAAAAAAATTCACAACAACTTGTAGAATCACACACTTAATGTGTTCACTAAATTTCATTAAAGACGGTGCTCAAATATGCCAAACCGCCATATATCCTTTTTCATGAAAAAAAAACTAATTTCAGTAGCAATTATAATGAAGTTTCAAACTCTTTCTAAAATGAGATATAGGGTGTTTTTTAAGAGGTATAGAACTTCGAATTGAAATAAAACACAAGAAAATCGTTTTAATGTCCATCAATTTGGCTTTATTGGAAGGATAATTTTATGCCATTAATGCTTAAATATGATTTCGGGCATGTGGCCGCCGCGGCTGGCTCGAATAAAGCCAATTCTACAGGTCCAATTTTCAACCACTTTTTCGAGCATATGGGGCCGTATGTTGGCAATAACGCCACGAATGTTGGCTTCCAAGTCCCCTAACGTTTCTGGTTTGTTGACGTAGACGAGCGACTTCACATATCCCCAAAGAAAATAATCCAATGGTGTCAAATCACACGATCTTGGTGGCCAATTGACAGGTCCATTCCGCGAAATTATGCGCTCATCGAATGTTTCCTTCAATAAATCGATTGTGACGTGCGCTGTGTGGCATGTAGCGCCGTCTTGTTGGAACCACAACTCATCCACATTCATGCCATCCAATTCGGGAACAAAATAGTCGGTTAGTCGGCTCCAATTGCTGTGCACGGTGGCGAATCGATTCATTCGGGTCCTCTTCAACACTTTGCTCTACAGCGGAATTGTTTCTTCGGTGCGCACTGTTCGACGTCTCTGCGGATGCGTATTATCACATAGAGTAAACGTAGTGCGAAAACGATCCATGGTTAACGGAATTAATTGCTCTGATGAACGATTATGTCGACCATAAAATGGACGGAGCTTGCGGTAAACTTCGCGAACTGAACCATTATTTTCGAAATAAATTTGCACGATTTGCAAGCGTTGTTCTTTTGTCAACCTATTCATGATGAAATGGCAAACCAAACTAAATATTAATCACTTGACAGCTGACAAAATGACCGCCAGTTAAAAAAGTGATGCCAACTTAAAGTTCTATACCTCAATAAAAAACACCCTTTAGTAAAGGTTTTTATTCCGTTTTATAACTATTGTAATAAGTACATGCCGCAAACATACCAAATATCCTTAAATTACACAGTTAAATTTAAGTTGTAATTATGCTGGTCACAATTGAATTTAATTAGTAATTCCAATAAAAATGTAGCCAAAACATGTAAACATCATTCGGTTAAAATTAAAAATAAATTTCATATGAATCAATGAAAGGATATAACCAGCTGCCATATATCCTTTATTTAAAAAATAATTATTTCAAAATAAATAATGATCAAAATGCGATAAAATGTCAAAACTACTGTTAGAATGAATAAATAAATGTCATTATTTATCTTTTATGCTTATTGAAATTAAGGACATACCAAAGCTTCCATATATCCATAATTCAAAAAATTTTATATCAACATCAATTTCGATCCAACGAAAATGTGACAACATTCTACAGTTAAAATTTTTTTTTCAAAGTTTGATGTGAATCAAAGAAAGGCTATAACTACCTGTCATATATCCTTTATTTTATATATAAAATAATTTAATAAAAAGAATTTAACAAAGTGAATTTCATCCCAAAATGATACTAATATATTCTACAACAATCCCAAAAATTTTCTAGAATCATAGCACAAAAGTTTTTATTTATTTTTATGTTTATCTAATAATTAAGGACATGCCAACCTTTCTTATATACTTAAATGAAAAACTTTTATTTCAACAGAAATTAAGATTAAGCGAAAATTTTTAAATATTTAAGAGTTAAAGTTTTAAATAAGTTTTATATGAATAAATGAAAGGATATGGTAGGCTGCCATATATCCCTTAATTTTAGAAAACGAATTTAATTCCAAATAATATTAAAAAATTGTACAACATTCCGAAAAGGTTTCTAGAATGGTATAACAAATGATTTTATTTATTTTTATGCTTATCGAATTAAGGACATGCCAGGCTTCCATATATCCTTAATTTAAGAAATTGAATCTCACCAGCAATTACGATCTAGCGAAAATTTGTTAACATTACACAGATAAAATTGTTTAACAAATTTTATATAAATCACGGGAAGGACATGCCCAGCTGCCATATATCCTTTATCTTTAGAAAATTAATTTTAATCGGATATGATGTTTAAATTCGAAACTAGTTCCAGAGTCAGTGAATGTTCTTATTCATGACTTTCGAATTAAAGATATATGTACCAACCTTCCATTAATCCTTGATTTCAAAAATTTAATTTTCGCTGCAATAATGGTTTGTATCTATTAAATATTTTGTAACAATTCATTTAAACATAAAACAGAAATCATTAAACAAATTTTTTCAAAAAATTAAAGGACATGCCAGGCTGCTATACATCCGCTACTCTTAAAATTATGGTCAGAATGGAGCGAAATCTTACAACTATTTGTAGATTTATATAGTTAATGAATGTAGCAAATCTCATGAGAACCAGTGCAAGGATATGCCATCCCCCCATATATCCTTTTTTTCAATAATTCAACTTTAGCTGAAAAAAAATACCTTGAAGCTCGGTAAATGGTTCTAGAAGTGCATATGTACTTATAATGCCAGGATAATTTTCTTAAAGTGGAAGCAGAGATAAAATACAGTTAAAAAGCATAAGAAATTTGAAAAAAAAATTATTTTGGTTAAAAAACCAAATTTCCACACAAAATTCTTTTTTTTAAACTTTTTAAACCAAATTTATGTATTTTTTCTAAATACAGCTGAAAGTATTTAGGGAATTTCATCTAAGTCCATGAAAGGGCCTGCCAACATACCACATATCTCTGATTCTTAAAATTAATTAATTAATTAAGTCTAACATTTTACCTTAAATGGGTCTGATGAAATTCATTAGAAATAATGCAGTGATATGCCCTTCCGCCATATCGCTCATTTACTCAAACAACGTCATAACTCAAGAAAGAAGCTAGTTTGCCAGAAAACGAGTTGGAAGTTTTCAAGTAAGACACAACTTAATGAAAAAAGAAAATTTTATTTTTCTCTCACGAGTTGAGTAAATTCGATATTTGTATGAAATTTTTACACAATATGAAGAACGGCATGGGAATTATATATGCATCACTTACTCGCAAGCTCAAAAAATTAGATTTTTGAGTTATGACGTTTTTTGAGTAAATGAGCGATATAGCCTTTATTTTTTAAGTTGAACTTCAGCTAGTAGAATTGTTCGTTTTTTTTAATACATAAAAATAATTTTTGGTTAGTTCCATGGCATAGCACATGGACACTCGAAAATATTAAGATTTCTAAATTTTAAAAGTTTCTTTTCAGCTGCAATTACGGTCAGAACGAAACAAAAACTCTTACTTGCATTCTAGCAAGGTAGTCACAATCGGTGATAACTTTAATTTCAATCGGTGAATAGGGATAGGTTAGCCTCCCATATATCCTTAATAATATAAAATTTAATTAAGGTCCTTGATAAATTTATTTGCAATATGTTAAAGCCTTCCACACATCCTTAACTATTCGTGCGTTTCATTGGGCTTCAAAATTGTAAAACTTTCAAGATATGCTTCCTATATATATTTATCAGTTTGACTCACTATACTACGTTCATATTTCTATTAAATATGCACAATTTTAAGGTTTATGCTTAAAAGACCTCCAACAGTAAGAAACCTCAAAAAAAAAAAACAAGTTACCAAACCAACAACATAAGCAGTCAATTGCTGACGCACATGCATAATAGCACTCACACATCTCAACAAAATTGTCATCCATAATAAAATCTCAACTCTTTTAGTACATCAAAACATTATGAATTTAAATATTTATGAAATTGTCTCTGAAAGTTTGCTACAAAGTAATTGTATTTACATATCTACATACATATTTGTATATTTGCGTGTAAATTTCTATTTGCATGTGAGTATGAGAGAAAGTTTATTTATGTGAGTTACACAAACACACACACACACACACACACACACACACACAAACACATGTATGTATTTATGTAAATTTTATTGTTTATATATTTTTTCACTTAAGTGTAGCTTAGTTGTCGTATGCTTTTTGTGCAAATATATTTAAATTACCAGCAATTTTGCTTGAAAGTTTTTGTTTCTGTTTTTATATCCTGCACATACGTTTGGCTTTTCTGGTGTGAGTATGAAAATATAAAAGTTAGTGGGCTACAATTTACACGCATATTACCAAAAAATTAGCATTGAAATGAACAGAGTGCTGTGCTCAGTATTCATGCATCCACATACATGCATATGTACACACATAAAAATTCCGATATTAGTCACATGAAAAGTGTGGCAAAACTGTAAAAAGTAAACAAAATTTGGTTTGCAAAAATAGATATAAAATGCTAATAAACTTGTTTATGACGAAAAAGAGAAAAACTTTAAATTTAAATGGTAATTCCAATGAAAATCAGATTTTATATGAGCGGATTATTAAAAACTATTTTTTACTCAAGCAGGAGGAATTTTATTACTTTTAGTTGTTTACAATTTTAAAAATTACATTTTTATTATAATAAAATGAATTCAGTGAAGTACGACTTTGACCCGCGCACGAAGTGTTCCGTACGGACACTACATATGTAATTCAATACAATCTTTAGCCTATATAATAAATAGTTTTGGCATTTTTTTTTCGTTTTTAGGTTTTTCCGGTTTTGAGGGTTTTTTAGCTTTGGCGTTTTTTCGGTTTTTGGCGATTTTTTCATTTTGGAGTTTTTTTCATTCTGGCTATTTTTTTTTATTTTGGCACCTGTTTCGCGGTTTGTTGTTTTATTTTTCATTTCCGCGATTTTTTCGGTTTTGTCGATTTATTTTGTTGTTAGAAATTTTTTTTTATTTGGTGCTTTTTTGGTTTAGGCGATTTTTTTTGTTTTTGGCGATTTTTTTCTGGTTTGGCGATTTTATAATTTTGGGATTTTTTTATTTTACCGTTTTTAGAAAATTTGAAGAGTTTGCCGCTTACGGTTTCCAAGATACAACAAATTGTCAAAATTACGTAGTCAAAATTGCATTCACTGATAGAACACCCTTTAATTTCAGTTTTTTTTTTTAATTTTAGTAGTAATTTTTACAGTCTGTATACATTCACAGAAATTTTAATCACAAATAATTTCTTTATGGGGCTTAAGTTTCATTAAAAATTCACGTTAATAACAATCTCTGCCCATTTAAATAGACACGGGTGCTTATGAAGTACATGGCTGCACAGAAAAATTCGCGTTTACCCCAGCTAAAAAAGTCTAGTTTAATCTTTCTTCTCTTCTTTAGAAAAATAACATTAATTAATAAAAATATTTTAATAATTTAATAAGAATTTAAAATATTGAACTTAAGCCCCATTAAGAAATTATTCCTGATGGAAATTTTTTTTTTGGAAAAATTTAAAGCTTTTTATATTAATTCTCTATAGAAAAGTTGACTGCTTACAATATGGAAAGTGCACCTAAAAAACAAGTTTAGTAATTATTTCCGAAGAAACAACTCATTTAGATTAAAGCTTATGTTTTTGAATAGAGCTAGGATTCACTATTGCACACGCTCGCCTTAAAAATAATTTGCTAACTCATATTCAATCACAATCAGTATTTACTTAGGACAAATCTTTTAGCTAATAATTGAAGTATTATTGTATCAACTTGGGACAAGCATATTAAATAAATTGAGTAAAATATGACCTTGACTCGTTTGTGTGACTTTTTTTTGTTTTTAGACGTTTTTTTTAATTTTGGTGTATTTTTTCGTTTTAGCGTTTTTTTTCAGGTTTAGTTGAATTTTTTCGGGTATTGGCGAATTTTTTCGATTTCTTAGTTTTCTACGACTTTTCTTCTTTTGATGATTCATTTGCATTCTAGGCATTTATTTTTTATTTTTGGTGATATTTTTCATTTGAGCGCTTTTTTCATTTAGGCGATTTTTTATTTAGACATTTTTTTACTCTTAGAGAAAGTGACAGTGATAGAGAAGACAGATGATGAAGGAAGAGATAAAGGAAGGCTTAATTCTTTTACAACTATATATATATTTTTTTTTTCATTTTTTGCAATTTTTTAATAATGCAGTGTTACAGCGCCTCTGGTGTTAAAAGAAGCGTATTAATTTTTTTAAACTGTACTTAGTAGCTATTTTACTTCGCCGGTGATTTTTCTACACAACAAGTTGTGTAGAGGACGGTCTGAAGCCTGCTGAAGTCGGTATAATTATGTGACCAGTGACTATGTGCTAATTCACACGGTGAGATTTAGGACGTCTATTTTTCTTAATTCTCTTTTGAAGTTGCTACCAAAAATTCCTTGCATTCATACGATGTTTTTTCTTTTGGACGTCTAATTTTACTTCTCTTCACCCATATAGCCAATAAGTTAGAAGAGCAAGAATAAAAAAATACAATAAGATAGAAGAGTAACATTAAAACGTAACAACAATAACAACAAGAGCAATGTAATGAGAAATATGAAAAAAAACCATGGAAAACAGAAATCGAGTCATTTTTTCTACCCCTCTACACCGTTCTCTAACAAACAAAAAGTGACGTCGAAAAATAGACTTCATGAAAGTCTTCGTGTCAATTAGGTGTATGTCTTCATCACTTGAACTTTCCTACAACAACTGATACAAAGGGACACTAATGCACATCAGAGAAATGCGTGGTATTTAATGACTGTTGGTTACCGGGATCGAAACCATGAACTTCGGTTTTGTAGTCAACGTACTAACTACTGCAGCCAATGCTTGAATTTTTTAGTTTTAACGTTTTTGAAAATTTCAAGAGTTTGTCTCTCATGGTTTCCAATTGACACAACTTCTTACTTAAAATTATATTAACTGATAGAATATCCTTTAATATCTATTTTTTTTAACTTCCATGTTATTTGGTGTAGTTGGCATAAAAATGCACTATCTTTGAAAATTTCAAGTGTGTATATACGAGTCTGTATATTACATTAGGATTTCAAAAATGTTCATTGCTCGCTTTAAAACACTCTTTGATTCTTAACTGCCAAAGTCTTACATTTTCTATGAAAAATTCAGGTTCGTACCTCTTACGGTTCTCGAGAAAAGAGCCTGTGCACACAGACAGACAGACCGATGGACGTTGTGCCTTATAATAAGCTTATATTAAGCCAAATCTGCTCATTACTGCTAATCTTTCTGAAGGCTTTTTTCTTTTCCTTCTTCTTCATTTTACTATGGGTAGTATGAATAAAAAAAGTATTTGCTTTTTACTTAAAAATTTGTTTAAAAATAATAAAAAACACATATAAATTTGGGGTTTTAAAACAAATTTTTAAGTAAAAAGCAAATATTTTTTTTATTCATACTACCCTATGTATAATTTTTATTTTTAATAATTATATAAAAATATTTTAAATATGTCCCACTTCTCATATTTTATTCTCTGTTGGTACACCATCATTTATTTATATATTATTTTGTGCTAAAATAACTTTAACACTTATATCTTTGACAGCTGTCAAAAGCAAAAATCTCCTTAAAAATTTCATCCTTTGCAGTATCCTTTTAATACACTTCATACACTCCTGCTGCATACAACGAAAAATCCCATCACTTATTTTGTTGTTTTATATTTTATTTTTATTTTATTTTTTCCTTTCAACTTATATAGAGCACATGCATACATATTTGTAAAGAAAAACTGTGTGAAGAGCATGAAAAATGGTAAAAATTAAACAATTTATATACAAAAGCTTATAAATTTTAAGGACTCTTAATGGCATTTTAAAACGTTGCTTTTACTTTTACATTTTTTTTTTACTAAATATGTTTATAGTATATTTGTAATAATAATGGGGTATTTGTAAACAAAACATTTTACCTTAAAATATTTATGTACAAATGTGTATACAGCTGATTCCACAAGGCCACAAACAAATAACAAAAATTAAAAATTTTAAAAACCCCAACTTTTTTCAGAAAAGATATTATATCTTCTAAACGGCTGGACCGATTTTCTTCAAACATAGCTAAGAACCCTCTCGATCAAGTCATCTTTCAAACAGAAAAAAACTAAATGAAAATCGGTCCAGCCGTTTGGCCTGTACGTGGACACGGACAGACACACAGATACACAGACACACAGACACACACTACAAACTTATAACACCCCTTTTTTTTAGTCGGGGTTTAAAAACAAAATTATTGATTTTTTATTTATTTAAAAAGAAAAAACTGAGAAAATGCTTTATAAAGGGTTTTAAAAAAAAATCATACCAAATTTTTCTTATTAAGCCTTTATAATTTTTATAAATAATGCTGTTGGAATTTAAAAAGATCAATAATAAGGGGCCTAAGGAGTCCTTTAATCACAACGACCATTTTCGATGATTTTGAACGGTTCAGAGTGGAAAAAATTATATAATTATGTTTTGGTTTTAAGCTCTAGCCTAGGGATATGAGAAGAATCCTAATTTGTTCTCTGAAGGCATATCAAGGTACATTCATTACTAGATTAGACTTTTTGCCAGCTTAGAATATTTCTTTAATAGAATGAGCAGAAATACATATAATATAAATATGAATAAATTTTTGTAGGCGTGACCACGCCCACTTTTTTATAAGAAACGTCGTGTCACTCTTATAGTTCAACATGAGTGTCAAGTTTCGAAAGAATTACTAAATACACTAAATCGTAAGGCGAAAGGTTCCGCCCACTTTTTAAGTACGATTTTGTGTCATCACAAGAACCCAAGGCTTGGAAACTTTTGGCGTAAATCGTACTTCGTTATTAAAGAAAACTAAATCACAAAAGAAGTTCAATAGATTATATCGTTGGTCATAATTAGAAAGACCTAACTCAAATAACTGCAAGTTTACAGGAGAAGGTAAAACCATAATAACAAAAAGTGGGGCTATTCTATTCTGACGGGTGCAACATTTAGACGCTTTAAACGCCTTTTACTAATAGAAAGAAACACATTTTCAATTAAGTTATTTCTAGAAGGGGTAACATTTTTTTATATATTATTGTTATCTATTTACAAGAATTTATGTGAAACGCTCAAATACCCACGAGAGAGCTTTAAAGTGCATGACGGGTGCAACCAAATTGGCCCACTTTCATAAGATCATACCACAAAAACACAAAACTCTGTTAATTTTTAAACTTTTATTGTATTATTCTTTTTTATTGTAAAAGATGAGATATCAGACGATGATTATCAAATCAAACATCGTAGAGAAATATAATCCAATAATAAGAAATTTGCTCTTTAAGCCATGACGGGTGCAAATCTATGAATCTTAATGCTTCGAAGTGCACAACAAATTTATATTTTTAAATAAAGCTTAAAAGCTTACGTATAAAAAAATTATATTATTATAAAATATAGATATTTTACTTTAAATTGGCACCAAAAAAAATATAAAAAAATGATTTGGAAATTGATGTTAAAAGTTGTCTAGAATAAAATCGCCCAGTTCAAGTGCTTGTAAAACTGCTTTGTCCAGCTGCTTGTAAAATCGTTATTTTTTACAATATTGCAATAAAATTTTGTGACGAGTTGTAATTGTGTGAAATGTATTGAAAAATCACTGAAAAACTAAATTTCGTGAAAATACCAGTTAGGGCCTTTCTACTTGTGACCATCGATATATAATCCCGTAATTCCCAAAATCCCAGTTTTTAAACTTTTTCCAAATTTTCAACTGCCCATTACCCAACTTTGCGAATAATCTTATACATGCAATAGTGTTTAAAATCAGTTTTTGTTTTCAAGTTCTAGATTTGGGATTTAAGCACAAGTGGGCTATACCGAATACGAATGTCACAAGAAAAGTGGACAGCTCCAAGAGAATTTTCCTAAAATTTCTTGCTGTTTCCTTTAACGGTAATTTCAAAGTGCATAAAGTAAATTTTTTTGTCGTACCTTGCTTATTTGTAAGTAATAGGGTACAAAATTGCTGCTATAATTTTTTGAGCTTTTGAAACGTGTCCTTTTAAAAGAAAATTTTTTGATCTTTTTTTTTTTTTTTTTTTTTTAATGTATGTATTTATTTATTGTATCTTCAAATATGAACTAACAATAAGTACTCAAATCTTAAAGCTAGAAAATAATTATTAGGCCCGACCACTGTCGGACATAAACTTAGTAATAGTTATAAATAATACATAAGTAGTGATAATCAAAAAGGGGAAAAAAATATTTTCAAGTAGTCCCATCTGGAGTGTTGAGAATAAGAGCCCTTGTGTTCCTCTTTTTTAGGCGGATGTGTCCAGTAAAGATCAAAATATTACGTGCAAGCGGATTATGATGTGATTCGAGTTTTGTTAAATATTTGCCTGCGTATTTTGCAATTTCTTCAATCACTAGTGGCATATTCAAATCACGATGTATATTTGAATTTTTGATGTACCATGGAGCCGAAGTTATCATACGTAAAATTTTGTTTTGCCTTCGTTGGATTTTCTCGACACTGGAAGCTTAAGCAGTGCCCCATAGTTGAATTCCGTAGCACCGTATAGGTTTCAAAAGTGACTTGTATATCAAAAGTTTGCAGTCTAGAATGAGAGTTGAATTTCTGCCAATCAGCCAATGTACCTGAGCTAATTTTAGTTTCATTTGTGTTAGTTTAGAATCAATGTGTTGTTTCCATGTAAGCCGTCGATCAAGGTGTATACCAAGGTATTTTACATGTGAATGTTAAGGAACAATTTGATTATTGATTCTAATAGGGGAACAAGTATCTTTTCGTAGAATAAATGTTACCTGCGCACACTTCTGCTCATTTACTTCAATTCTCCATAACTTTAACCATAGTTCCAGTTGGGTAATATGTTCCTGAAGATATCGGGATGCCTCGTAAGGGTTTTCGTGCATGCTAAAGAAGGCTGTATCATCGGCAAAAGTAGATGTATGGATTTTAGTGCTAACAGGCATATCACAAGTATAAATCAAATACAAAACTGGTCCCAGTATACTCCCCTGTGGCACACCAGCAGATATAATTCGGGAACACTCATGAAGTCTCCTTTCACAACAATGAATTTCCGGGATAGAATATAACTTTCCAATAGCTTTAGAAAATTTATGGGTAGATATGTCTTCAATTTTAAAATTAGGCCTTCATGCCATACTTTATCAAATGCCTGAGAAACATCAATAAAGAGAGTAGAACAATACTTCTTTTCTTCAAATGTTCTTCTTATAACTTGAACCAATCTATGCGTTTGTTCAATGGTACTATGCTGACTTTTAAAACCAAATTGATGGTCCGGTATGCACCCACTATCACTTAGAATTGATTTGATCTCTTAAAAAATTACTTTTTTTTTTAAATGTTAAATAAGGGTAGCGTTGACTGAAATAGTTCGCACATTGACTTCAAAACCGAAAGTCCTGGTTTATAGCTCGGCCACCGACATTAACGTTCCTTTGTGTCAGTTATTGTAGGAAAGTTCAAGTGATGAAGACACTGGTTACGGAACTATACCGACTTCAAGGAATCATAATCCTGACATAACATCAGAGTGCCCTTCTTCGTCGATATTTTTTACCTAAATAATCGGTGAAGTAAAATAACCAATAGAATGGCTAATAAGCAAAGCTTTCAAAATTTAATGCAACTCATTGACATCAGAGGCGCTGCAACACTGCGTGCAAAAAAGCCGAGTCTTCTGTCTTTTTCACGGCTATTCCTTTCCTAAAGAAGGTCAAACCTAGCAGTAGTAGAATTCACTCATTGCCTGAATTATAGAATTATAAAAAAAATGTATTCATTTCAAAAACCAGAATTTACCTTTACTTAATAAAAATTTTTCTAATTACTTACAAATTCTTCAAATAAAATAACTAGTGTGGTATAATATAGATCAAATTACATTGATGAAAACTTTTGTGTGCTCTAAATTATATTTCAATGAAATTTCCAACTAACTATGTATTTCCCTTAGCAAGTCATTGATGCCCTACTTGCTGTGTAATTATTCTAAACTATTTT
This sequence comes from Tachina grossa, assembly GCA_949987645.1. Taxonomy (NCBI): domain Eukaryota; kingdom Metazoa; phylum Arthropoda; class Insecta; order Diptera; family Tachinidae; genus Tachina; species Tachina grossa. The sequence continues at coordinate 37,573,222 of OX465276.1, read as the reverse complement.
CTTCGAACTGAAAAACCTCAAAGAAATTATTACTTGGAATACATATTGAAATGTGGGTAATAAATATTTAATTATTATGCAGCATATTTATATTGTTTAATATTCATTAATATTCCATTTATTAACAAAAATTTCATTTATTTAATTAATGCATTTACAGCACTATTAAATTATAATTTTCTTTTGGTAAAATGAACTATTTAATGTTTATGATAAAATTATGAAAATTCTTATTAAGACCAATATAAAAATATTTAATTATACATACATATATTCTGATAATTGTTTTACTTTTAAAAATAATTTATGAAGTTAAGCGGAAAGTTTTAATGCAAAATCAATAAGAGTGTTTTTTTTTGAATATACACTGCGAATAACTTAGATAAAGAATTACATTTTAGCAAATTTTAAGGAATATTTTTCTGATGAACAAAAGCTTAACATCGATAAATCAACAACGTTTATTTTCTCGACTTAACCCAAGGCAAGTACCGCTCTTTTATTTTTCATTATCTTTGTAATGGGTGTATCGATCACGCTCCAATCTAGTGTAGTGTTAGTTGTTGAGCTATTTTTTGCTATGAGCAGTCGTCTTTTTATAAACGACTTCAAAAAAAGAAAGAGGTTATCAATTTGTCTGTATTTTTATTTTCTTTTTGAATTTTTTACTTCATAACTCGGTACATTTTAGACAGATTTTAAAAATTTGCAGGGACACGCCCACAATTTTTTTGATATGATTTGATGATATTCTGCTTATTTGATTACTGCAAAAAATAGCAAATGCCATTAATTCTTGTAATTACACAGTTTTAAAGTTGAAAAAATGGGCGGAGCTACGCCCATTAGAGTATTTTATTTTACTTTACGTGGTTCTACTTAACCGATTTTTATGAAACTTATCACACACCTTTAGCTCTAAAATAGACACAATTTTCAATTAAAAAAAGTGGGTGGAGTAATAACGGCCATTAAAATTTAATATATTATTTTAACTGGTTCTCCTTTACCGAATTTTTACGAACCATAACACACACCCTTAACTCTGAAAACACACAATCTTGCATTTCGACAAAATGGTTAGAGGCACACACATCAAAATTTAATTTATATTTCACGTACTTCTTCGTAACCAACAGACTTTAAATATTTTTTTTTTAATTTATTTCCAGTTTGTTGCCATAATTTTTTTTTTTTTTCGAAAATGTTCTATCAGATCTTTGCACTGAAGTCGGGTTTTTTTTGGACTGTGTGTTTTTGTCTTTAGCACTCGTCGAATTGTCGATGTTTAATATCAACGTGATGATTTTTTTAATTATTCAATTACGGCTAACTCTATATTATCTCTTTAATCGAATGAGACAATGAATTGCTCTAAGCTGACATAAACTGATGCTGAAACTTCAGAATTTTTTTAATTTTTTTTTTAATTTTAGTTGACGTATTTTTGCTTCAAAAAGTCGAACATTATTATACTTAGAAAAACATTTTCTTTAGGCCTCTTGTTCAAACTGATTTTTTAAATCTTTGAATTTTCGTTTTTTACATTGTTGTGGATGTTTAGTTTTTAAATTTTAGTTGTTTTTGATTTGTAAACATCTATACGCTAGGGGGTAAAAATCTTTTGACTTTGATTTCTTTGCTGAGATTTCTTTGCTGAGATTTCTTTGCTGAGATTTCTTTGCTTTTCTTTTACAGCATTGTCAAATCGGTGTGAGCTATGTATGAGTGTATTAGTGTTTGAAAGAAGCAATACCAAGCAGAGAAACAAGTCGACTGGCTCGAAGCCGACGGTGCGCCGCCGCCGGTTATTTTTCTGTATATTTCCGTACACCAAAGGTGAAAATGAACCGTAAGAGCTACGGACTTGAAATTTGGACACAATGTGTAGACATTTGTCCACTACAACAACAAATACATGAGAGTTAAAAACTAAAGGGTGTTCCAAAACGAGCAACGAAAAATGTTAAAATCCCATGTAATATACATACAATTGTATGTACATATATACACTTGAAATTTTAATAGTTAGTTTATTTTTATACAGACTACAACAATTAACACTAAATTTAAAAAATTTAAATCAATGGGTGTTCCATCAGTTAATGCAATTTTGACTTTGTAATTTTGACAACTTGCTGTATCTTGGAAACCGTAAGAGCAAAACCCTTGAAATTTTCAAAAACAGTAAAATTAAAAAATTAATAAAATATAAAATCGCCAAATATAAAAAAAATCGCCAAAAACAAAAAAAGTCGCCAAAACGAAAAAAGCACCAAATTAAAAAAAATCTCTAGGACTAAAATAAATCGCGAAAAACCGGAAAAATCGCCAAAATGAAAAAAAATCATTAAACAAAAAAAATCGCCAATATGAAAAAATCGCCAAAATGAAATAATCGCCAAAATGAAATAATCGCCAAAATGAAAAAACCCCAAAAAACAGAAAAAAACCGCCAAAATGCAAAAATCGCCAAAATGAAAAAAAAAATTGCGAAAATTAAAAAAACCCAAGAAGAGAAAAAAAACGCCAAACGAGAAAAAAGCGATAAAACTGAAAAAAAATCGTTTAAACTGAAAATACTTAAAAAAGGAAGAAAGCTAAATCAAAAAAAAAAATGATCAAAACCGAATGTGCGCGAGTCAAAGTCGCACTTTACTGAATTTATTTTAATTGCAATGCGTACACAACAACAAGAACAGCAACAACTAAGCGCTGAACAACAGGAAGTTAAAATTAAAAAGTAAAAGTAAAGGCATTTACCATAGATGAGCTCTGCAGTACCACTAAAGTTTCAGTAAAAACAATAAAAAATGTTTAACAAGTAAATTTTTACTGATTATTAAACTATTTTTCTACAATTTTATAAATTGCCTAAATGATTTGTTATATGTTGAGGTGCATTGAATTTTCAGTAACCAGTAATGCCCGTATTCATAATGAAATTCTACCATTTGAATGAAAAAACTTTGCCACTTGCTACAATTTTATTATGATTACGGCCCTACGATTTTACTGGTAATGCAAATTAAATTTCATTAGCAGTAAAAATTTACTGAATTTTTTTAGTAATCAGTAAATTTACTGCTTACTGCAATTTCGAATGCAGTATATATACACACATATACTGCAGAGTGCCCATTTACTAACCAAATAAGTTTAATAAAACAAACAAAAACCAACAAATTCATATGTATTTACAATATTGAAAGTTTTGATACTTTTAATTAATTAATTTAAAAAAAGATACTAAAAGCATAAGTACTTCCAACTTAAATAAAAATTTTCATTACTAGATGGTTACACATCTCCTCTGTGATCGGACTCACATTGCTTTTTTTCTTTAATTGTACATTATACAATCGGAATATCTTGAGTTCAATTAAATATGTATATTGAAGTAATTATTTCAAGTCCAATAAAACGACTCATATGGAAGCAAAAAATGTCAAATTAAGTAGGTAAATAAAATTATTTATTTTTATTTTATCTCAGCGTATATTCCCATGTGTTAAAATGCTCTTTTTAAATTTTTGTCAACATTTTTAAAACTAACCACATACCATAGTTCAAATTTTCAAAATCTATCCTCACGATTTTTTTATAGGTGCTTAAACACAAAAAATATTTTTAAAATTTACGATTTGCGGGCATTGATGAATGTAGGGTACATGTCCAAAATAAAAAATTATTTGCTCTAAGCACATTGTCAGTATATTGATTTTTGCAATATGGGATTGAAGAGTGAATGTGTTAAACAAAGTTTTTACAAAATTAAAAATAATGAAGATACTCTAAAAAACATAACTTTTTCAAGGAAATTTTGATTTTTTATCCATTTACCGATTTTACGAATGCAGATATTAAATTTTCTTTTTAAAATTTCACTTAAAATTTTGTCAGTTTTTTTGAATTTCAAATCCAACTTATAAAATTGTTAAGGCTTTATAATGGATTTACAAACCAAATTTAAAAAAAAAATAAATAAATAAATAAATAAGGCTTTAAAAAGATATGGACAAAATACTAAATAAATTCAGTGAAGTGCGACTTTGACCCGTGCACAAAGTTTTATTTTTTTAGTTTTGGCGCCTTTTTCGCGGTTTGGCAATTTTTTTCGGTTTTTGGGTTTTTTTTTCATTGTGGCTATTTTTTCATTTTGTCGATTTTTTCGGTTTTGCCGATTTATTTTAGTGTTAGAAATTTTTTTTGTGTGTAAGTATTCTAGGGTTAAAGAAGACATATTTTTGCAACGACAACATAGCAGAGAAGGCGGAGTTGTGGTAGGGGGTGCCATATTCTACTATGTCACTACCGCTTTGGTATTTGAAACGCAATAAATTCTTTGGAGCACCGTTTAATTCTTAAATTCAGTCTGCCAGACCTTTAAATCAATGAATTAATGAGCATAATGTAGAACTTTTAAATTGGCCTCCATATTCTCCGAATTTTGTTGCAATTTTTTGGACATGGACACTGATGAAGTGCGTGGCAGCACAGAGAAAAATGCAGTATTTCCCCCAGCCTGAATTCTAGCTTAACTACATGTCCTCCTTTTCCTTAAAAAATTACATTAATTGATAAAAATATTTAATTTTATACAAAAAGAAAAAAATACCAATATAAAATCACCATGCCAAAAGGTTGATTCAACTTCATTAAAATCACATTAATTTTACAAGAAATAATATGTTGTTGGAGTGTGTTGTTGTTTATTTGCTTTGTTCATAGCTGCAATACACTTTTGGGCTTAGTTGTGGATTTTGTTTTTGTATTGTTGTTGTTTTTTATGTTTGTAAACATCCGACAAACTGCTCCTGGCTGGTAGGCAGTGTACTAGTCTTGCATTCGGAGGATCGCAGGTTCGAATCCTGTAGTCAAGTCAAAGTATTTTGTTTTTTTTTAGCTTAAACTTTTCAAGTCAAAGCATTTTGTTTTTTTTTAACTAAAACTAAAACTTTTAAAATAAATTGTATGTTAAATGATAAGAAATAATGTTGAATTATAATTTATTTAAAGATGGTACATATTTAGTGTGTATCTTAAGAATATTTAAAGTTGTTGTGGCTGCAGGGGTAAGCACGTTTGCTACCACGCGATGAGTTCCGAGTTCAAATATTGGCCGGGGAAGCCAATTTAATTTACATACAAAAATTTTTCTGATGTCTTTGTCAACCACACGTAAGTTAAATAATTAATAAAATGCCGTTACTACATTAAATTAAATTCATGTTGATCTAACTTGAAATAACTTTGATTCAACATGATTCTTCATTTTGATTTTAACAGTACGTAAATGTTAATTCAACGTGAAATAAAGTTATTTCAAAAGGAAAAATGTTCTTTGACAATTACTATAAATCAAATTAAATTAACATGAAACACATATGAAGCAAAATCATTGCCGAAAAATATTAGATTAACCTTGTTTTAGTAGATTTTAGTTGAAATTTTTCTGTGTGTAATAAGAAATAAAAACATTGAGCTTGACTGACCTTGATTAAAAAATTATTCTTGAAAAAAAAATATTTTTTAAGCACAATGTCCTTAAAATTCGTATTTTATCGATAATTTTCCACATTGAGTTTTTCATACATTAAGCATTATGACAACAAATGTGAGCTTAATTTTTCCGCTTCAAATCAAACTATCACGTTTTTTTCCCAAAGAAAATTTAAGTTATAAAGATATGAGTTGGGAGATTAAAAAGAAAAGAAAATAAAAGAAAAGGTATTTCAAAGTTAAATCTGATTTATATTAAAAATAAATTGTAAATTATTTTAAAAAAAAATATTTCCGTTTTATAAATAACCTTTTATTCACTTATACATTAGTTATTGTGGTTGTTGCTTTATGTCTTGCTTTCAAATAAATATTGTTTTCTTTCTTATAAAGCATTTCTTTCTTTATTATTTGAAAATAAATTGCCATGGACTAAACGTGTATCATAAATTCTCACTCACCCATACACATGCCTCCTGATACGCCTGATATATGCGTATCCTAATAAATTTCTACTGTTCTTTATATGCGAATTTTATGCTGTCTCTGTTGTGTAAGTGTTGGTGAGTTTGACTTTAAGAATTCTAAAGACTTATAGGCGATGCCCTCAAATACATTTTGATTTTTTTTTTATTACATTTATTGATGTATGCCTTTAATGTTGTACAGTAAAAAATAAGCAATAAAACTTGGTTATTATTATTATTTTTCTTAGAAACTTTATTCACAAGAGTAATGAACAAAAATAAGCTATGGAGTTTATAAAACATCATCTGCAAGGGAATTAGATTAAACAGAAGCTGATCAAAATACATATTACTTTTTAATATTTACTGTCAAAGTATCTACAAATTAGTGCAGCAAGTGCAGTAGTACCCGCTTAAATGCGCCCCTTTGAAATAAGTTCGACTTAATGCACAAAAGCTGCTGACAACAAAAAATATGCCTATAAATTGTATTTTCATTTTAATACATCCCGCTTAAAAGCCTTCCGCGCTTAAATCAATTACTCGTACTTTTTAGAGAGAAAATTTTATATATCTGGAGAAAATCATTCGCACATATTTAAAAAAAAAATATTTGACAAGACTTTATTTAAATTGACATATGGTAAGAATAAAATAAGAAAGAACTAAGCAACATTAATTAATAAGGATATAAGTTTATGTCTATACAACACATACGTATGTATATATGTCAAGGCTGCCCACAGAGAGAAAACCGAGAGAAATGTATAAGCGTATGTGTATTCATTTGTATAAAAAGACGATTGATGTTCGGCACTCTGGCGCTTCTCTGGGCAGCCTGGATGTATATACTTACATCGTTTCTAATGTTCATTTATGATGCTTCATCTGAATATTAGACAGCAAATAAAAACATAAACAACATCTTTACATGGATATTTACTCTTGCCTATATATATCGTTAACTTAATACGAAAAGGCCCTAACTCATTTTTAATATTTTACAAGAGGAGGAAAAAACTAAATAAAAAAAGATGCAATATTGATATAAAATTTTTTTAAACGCAATATTATGTGCTTATGTAAAGTGTTTTAAATAAAAATTGCGTTTAAAAAAATTTTGTATCAATATTGCATCTTTTTTTACTTATTTTTTTCCTCCTCCTGTAAAATATTAAAAAATGAGTTAGAGCCTTTTCGTATTAAGTTAACGATATGTGCATAGACCTTACTAACGTTGGAAAATGTAAGCCAGAGATGGAAAATATGTTTTTTTTTTGTACCAAATGGAAAGCGTTTTTAGCGAAAGCGCAGCTAAACTCACAAAATAAAGAAAGGTCTTGGTAGCTTATGGAAAATTAAGACTAGTTAAATAAATTTTTTAATGGGGCAAATACAACAAAAAATTAAAAAATAATAATAAGCCTGGTACCCTGTTCACAATTTCGTGCGAAATGCTGCCAAACAACATTTAAAAGTATTTTGTATGAAATTTATGCGAAATAAGTTTCGCAATTATAGTACTCTGTTCTTGTTGCGAAAAATACGTAAAATATATCTGGCAGCATGTTTTTCCATGCAAAATGACTCTGGCATCATTTTAGTTTCAGCAGCGAAACAAAATGAGCAGTAGTTTTTTCGCACGGAATTTTAACAATGTTGCATACTTTTAAGCAAAAAAAAAAAGCGAGAAATTTATAAAAAAAACGCGAGTTGGGCTATATTTAATAAATAACTGTTTTAGTGTTCAATACAGTTGTCGAGAAGTGTAGTCTTGAAATTTTCAAAAAACTCTGAGACTAAAAAAATCCAAAAATTTGAAAAATCGTCAAAACCAAAAAATCGACTCAATGAAAAATCGCCCAAAAATATAAATGAAAAATCGCCCAAAATTTAAAAATGAAAATTTTTAAAATGAAAAATCACCCAATAAAAATGAAAAATCACAAAAAAAAATTAAATATCGCCCAAAATTAAAAACACCAGAGAAAAATTCAAAATTACAGTAATTTCATTTTTATATTAAAAAGAAAAAAGAAAAGTTATAGAGAAGTGTAAATAATATTCGTTCGCTCCCGAATTTTCTCCACAATGGCGTTCCCCGACACGGAACTGCCAAATAAAGATTTTCTGCCTTACAAAGTTTTCCATAGTAAGAACGTTCGTTTTCTTGCACTGCCGGCTTCGGCTGGGCTTAAGGATTTTTTCCACCATGACGTTTCCCGACACGGCGCTGCTTTATAAAGATTTTCTACCTTGCAAAGTTTTTCGATTTAATAACATTTTTCTGCACTGCCGGCCTTAAAAGAATTTTCTCCACCATGGTATTTGGTGTATTTTTCCCTTTAATTTTTAAATGTTTGAAATATTTTGGGGGATTTTTCATATGAAAAATTACTCAAAATTTGTATTAAAAATTTTTGGGCGATTTTTAATTTTTATTTTTTGGCACTTTGGTTTTGGGTGATTTTTCATGGAAACATTTTTTATATGAAAAATCGCCCAAAATTTCAAGATGAAAAATCACCAAAAAAAAAATTAAAAATTGCCCAAAATTTTTGGGCAAAAATGTTTATTTTTGGGAGATTTTTCATAGAGCCGAAAAAATCACCAAAAACTGGAATATAAATAAATTGCCAAAACAGAATAAAGTGCCAAAATTAAAAAAATCTCTAAAACTTAAATAAATCGCCAAGGAACGAAAAAATTGCCTAAAAAACTAAAAAAATCGCCAAAACAAAACTAAAAAAAAAAGTTTACCGGGAACTTGATTTTTTTAAAAGTGTCATCAGATAAGATATTCGATTATAGGTCTAAAATTCGTATAGTATTATGTATATTAAGTGTCCGTACGGAACCCTTCGTGTGCGAGTCGAAGTCAGACTCTTCTATTACACATCGAAAACTAGGACATAATACTGCATAATAAAGCTGAATTTTCTTAAGTCAACTTAAGTCCCAGTACACATTACACAAGTCTTATTGCTAAACTTATTCTGTTTTCCTCTTTGAACTTTCATCGGAGTTCACACAATGCAAGTCCTATTTCTGAGCACATGTTTCTCATGCATGGTTTTGTGTATGTATGTGTGCTTTTTTAACGTTACGAATGAGAAAGCAAAATGTATTGACAGCAGTGTTGTCAGTTTAGGGGATTTGTCCCCAAATTGGGGATTTTTTTCGAGATTGGGGATGACAATTTCGTGTTGGGGATCTGGTGATTTGTTGGGGATGATAACCAAAATTAAAGGAATTGTTTGGGATTTTTTTTATAACTGATGGTAACAAGAATGATCTTTGAGCTAAGAAATGTGTGTCTGGCAAGTCTAAAAATGTGTGTTTCTATTCATAGTGAATGAGTTCTATAGGTAATAAAGAAGAAGTATCAAGGCAGATTAACCAATATAATGAACACTACCAAAACAAAAATACGTAACAAAATGCAACATGACTTGTTGGAAGCACTTCTTAGAATAAACACACTTTAAAAATAATTGAATTTGTTGTGACAAATTTAGTCCTTCTGCTAAAATGCTAAAGCTTTTTAATACTAGTATTATGAACAACAAAATTTCTGAGGCTGATGAATCGGAAGATTTCGATTCTGAAATATTTGAAATGGTAAGCTTCGGCTAAAATTTTTTTTATACTTGTGTATATTAAACTATGTGTCATTTTTTCTTTGCGAGTTTTATAAGTACAAATTAAATTAATATGAATGTAAATATAGCTATCGATATAAATGTTATTTTTGTCATTATTTTTTTAATAAAATTAAAAAAAATTATCTTTTTCACAAAACAAAAAATGTTAATAAAAAAATCAATTTAGGGATTTTTGGGGATGACAAATCTAAAATTGGGGATAAGCTCTAGAAAAAAGCTGATTGACAGTACATGAACAGCGTTGCCACGACAAAAAAAAATTTTGTAACCACAATACAAAAAAAAAGTAACCAAATGTAAAAAAAAAGTAACCAAAATTTTTATGTATTTAAAATACTGTTTTATTTGTAGTTCAGTTGAAAAATATACATACATATGTTAATATATAAAATCATATAATATAAATTTGTATTTCAGTTTTAAAAGTATATCTTATTATAATTAACAATCAATAAAATCAATTTTGTAAAAAAATACTTCAGGTAAATTATTAGAAATTTCAAAAATTGGCTTGTTTTTATGGTTAAGCAATTGTCTATATGCATTTCGTTCCCGCTTGTGGAACTTCAACCCAAAAAATTTTTGAATTTAGTTAACAAACTCCGTATGTTTATAGTAAGACTCTTAATACTAATAATAAGTTTGAAAACCTCAAACAAAAATCTTTACAAAACAAGCATCTTTATTCAACTGTGCATCTATTTGATTTATTAGAAATTCCAAACCAAAAATGTTTTTAGTAACAACAAATGATATGTAATTTAATTACATTCGTTATCAAAACACAAGACTGTATAGATAAAGTTAAGTTTGGTAATATTAAAACAAATCTTTGGCAGACCAAACATAATGGGAATTGTTTCGATTGATGCACAATTCTTTAGATTGCATTATTGAGTTTACAGTCTAAAAATCGAGCTTATTCTTATATTTAGTTTTAACTAGACTTAGCTGCGAAAATATCCTTTCAGCAGATGTGTGGCAGTAACATTAAATTTTACATTAAATTAATTAAATCATAAAAACATTTTTCGTTCAATCCATTTGTATGTTTTGAAACCGCGTCCCAAAATTCAACTATGACCATATCAGCACTTACTTCTAATTTAGAAAATTTGCCAGCGGCGGCTGTTAGCCGACTCACAGCCGATCGGCTTCGTTCCCTGCTTGTTATAGTGAGTACACACTTTGCAATGTGTTTACGCAACACGTTTATATATCATGTTGCATATTTTGATACAGACTATGCAACCTACAATGCAACCGCCAATGCAACCCATAAACATCAAAACATTTTGATATTTACGAAACTTCGAATGCAACCATAAACAAGACTACACACTATGCGACCGACAATGCAATCTGCCTGGTTGCATAAACATGTTGCTAAGTCTGTACCTACCATTACGCTCTCAAACTTAAATAAAAAAATTCGCTTTTAACTTTTTACATAGTGTTTGACGTTTAAAGATTTTGCAACCATGAATGCATCTGATTTTTGAAACCAGGGGGTCTACTCTGTAATTCGAAACGAAAGAAAATGCTTTCGAATTTGTATGCTTATAACATGTAAATTCTAAAGCATTTTCTTTCGTTTGGAATTACAGAGTTGGCCCCCAGGCTTGATATGTTCAGAGACAGACATGTATTTTTTTAAACGCTATGTTGATTATCCAGTGTTGTCTTTACAACGTAGTAAAAACGCTTAAATTGTGATCTTTTATCAAGATAATTAGTTATATGCAAATTTAACATACCACATATGTACATATATGCTTAAAAAATGATTATTTTTGTGTTGAAAAAAAGTAACCAAAATGGAAAAAAAGTACACAAGTACACATTGGAAAAAAAAAGTAACCAATTTTGGTTACAAGTAACCAAAACGGCAAAGCTGTACATGAAGCTGAACACTTGTTTTTCACCCTCGTCTCTCTCTCTCTCTCTCTCTCTCTCTCTCAAACCAATCAGCTTAGCAATAAACCTTGCATAGTCCCTATTTACACTATGCAAGTCTTATTGCTAAGCTGATTAGTTTATTAGGAGAGAGAGACGGGGGAAAAGAAACGTTGCTGTTCCCCTCGTCTCTCTCTCCCTGAAACTAATCAGCTTAGCAATAAGACTTGCACAGTGTGATTTGGGACATAGTGCGAACGACGTCTAAGCGATTATTTTATATTGCCACATAAATATTGTTTCAATAGGCATTTGTGAAGTCTTTTTGTTCAATATTTTCTATTACATTTTTAACTAACTTTAATATTATTTCAATTTTAAATAATTTAAAATCTAAATAGCAAAAATTATACAAATATACTAAAAACATCTAGTTGGTTAAATTGTGGACTTTAAAGAAATAAATTTAATTTGCCTTTGAGAGATTTTTTTAGATTACAAAAAAAAAAAACAGCGTATCATGATTTTATGACACATTAATAAAAATTCTTATTTCTCTTTATGATTTTTACATTTATAAATAATTTATGTTGTTTCTTCATATTGCTGCTTTTAGGAGTATCGAAACCAAAAATCTATTAAATTTTCCATAAAACAAACTCCTTCTACCATCTCACACAAATGTGACGATATATTTATGAGTTTTTTTTTTGTAAGCTGTAAGTAGAAAATGATTGCATGCTTTTACTTTTACATGTGTACTCACTCCCATATGTATGCATGTACACATGTGGGCACATAAAAACCCAGAAGATTTTAATGCTTCAAAGTAATTTCATCTGGCTTTCAATTTTGTAAATTTATTGTGTAGAGTTTCATTAGAAACTCATTTAAATGTCGAACAAATGATTGATCCCATAAAATGGACAAATGACTTCAGAACATGGCATACGAGGAGACATTTATATTGCACAAGTGCTACGAAGAGTAAAACATTTACGTAAAGTGTGTACAATATACTTGCAATCATTCTCAAAGGATTTTTGGTAATAAATCAGAGATGGAAAATTTAATATAATATTTAAAAAAGAAGTGTTGTAGTGCACACACTGTTTGAAAATTTACTCTTAAATATATTTTTTTGTTAATGTATGTGTGTTTTGTATCACAGTTATTTTTGTGTTAATTTAATGTGCCAAACTTAACTCCCCGCTGGCAGCACTGTTACTCTCCATGTGCCATAATATTTTATCTTAAATTTTTGTTTTTATTTTTTTCAATGAGTCCGCAAAGCAGACATTCTTGTAAAAGAAACAACGAAGTTAACATCATGGTATTCTAGCTGTGAAATAATTTAACATTGTGTGTTTAAAAGTGGGGACTGGGGACTATTTAGTTAGTTTAAAATTTTTTAATTTAGTATAGTATAGTTTATTGGTTAAAAAAATCATATGTGTACGTTTATGCATATTTATAGTATGAATATTTTATTAAAAGTTTTTAAGGGCCTGTGCCAAACGGTAGCAAAGTACTAGTGTAAGTAAATTTTTGACACTTCTGATGTGAATAAAATTTCACTAGCCCTGGGGGCTAGTAGAATTTTTGACACAAAAGATAAATTTTTGACAAGCAGCAAATAAGAAGCATGGTCGCCTTTTACATACATTCTTAAATGTAGTTAGACTGTGAAAAATGCATTGTTTATTTTAATTTGTGAAAAATTTCGCATCATTTATATAATATTATATAATTATTTGCTACGAGAATATTGTTTTATAAAAAAAATTTCTTTAAAAAAAATTGATGGTAGTCGGCGGCTTGTAGTCAAATTTTTTGTTTCGCCGCCGCAGCAATTTTTTCATCAGCTTCTTTCTCTGCTAAAGCGAATTTGTCAAAATTTTACATTGTCAAAAAAGATATCATTTGGCACAGCAGAAAAATTAAATTTTTTCCCCACAGGCAAAGATTTTTTTACCATAGTACTTTTCTACCGTTTGGCACACGCCCTAAGTCAGAAATATAAATTAACATTAATTTCACTTGAAAGCATGAACTTTAACCAGGTATGGGAACTTTGATTTTATGCGTAATGTTTATAGATTTCTCGCTATAAGCAGTTTAGGTTAAAACAGTTTGAAAATTTAATTGAAATTAATTAAATATATATTTATCACTAAGACATATTTATTACTAAGATACACACAACTATTTGAAAAATATATAAAATCAATCATATGACTAGAACACGATTTTCCATGATAATTATTAACAACAAAAATACATACAATATTGTATAATTATACGATTAGACAACTCATACGATCTTAGTGCGAGCTTTTGCATTGAGCAAGCGTTTTTTAAAGCTGGGAAAAATATAAAAAAATGCAAATTTTATACATTGTGAAGCTTTACTTTGAAACAGTCAAAGTTAAATATGAATAAAATTTATTTTTTAACCCCCGACTAAAAAAAGGGGTGTTATAAGTTTGTATGTAGTATGTGTCTGTGTATCTGTGTGTCTATCCGTGTCCAGTTACAGTCCAAACGGCTGGTGACTTGATCGAGAGGGGTTTTAATTTTTGTTATATTTGTATTACTTAAAATAAACTATATTACATTTTCCAACCCTGCTACAGATATGCAAATAATTTATGAAAAATTTATGTATTTTCTTTAATAGACTGCATAAGAGTGACACACTTCTCATGTGACATAAAGTAACTGAAACACTTTTCTAAAAGTCTAAACCAAAAACATAAAAAAAGTATCATCAATTGATTAAATTTTGAAAGTAGAAATAAGCCAAAACTGTAAAATTTGTTGGAAGACAAAATTTATTGAAATTTTTTTCTTAAATTGCAAAAAATTCTTCATTAGTTATTTTCTCATTTCTTTTGGAAACTAAATGTTGGGAATACAAATTATTTCACAAAATATTAGAAAAATTTTTCAATCATATTGTTTGACTTGTTCCCTCTTTCTATTTATTATAATCAGGGACAGGGGTTTCATGCAAATGCATATTTTTTCCCTCAAAACTGATAATGGCAAGAACGAAATATCTTTACGAAACATTGAATTTGAGTGAAAATGGCATCGATTTGTTAGTGCATATTTTTGCATATTTTGCTGAAAATTCATATTTTTGCATAATTTGGTCATAAATGCATATTTTTGTCTCATATTTTGGTATAATTACAAGTTGTGTGTCATATTTAGTCAAAAATTCAAATTTCAAATTAATTCGCTTGCATTGTTGTAGAATTGTAGAAGGATTGTACAATCACACACACCTAACAAACTTAATAAAAATTGTCATTTGGTAATTTCAAGAGGACATTTTCTGCTATTGCAGCCGAAAGTATTGAAACAATTCTGCGGAAAACTAATAGCTATTATTCTATTCATTGTAATGGTTGAGTTAAATGAATATGTATATAACATTATATAAAAATAGTTATTTAAATTTGAGCCCATTACGTCTATAGACGTTATACAAGGCCTTTTCAATGCCAAAAATCTTTCTAAAAACAAATTGATAGAACTTCACGTTCGAAAATTTTTAAATGTAAATAAATAAATAACACTTTTCTTTTTTAATTTGCATATTGCTCCTTCTGTGCAATATAAACATATTGCATATTTGGAGTAAATAAAAAAATCGTTATATCATATTTAATCTTGTGTACAAATTTAATACAAAAGGCTTGTATTCGCAGCTCTTGAGAAAATAAAATATTTTTACATCTTTAATTAGTTGAATGTAAGCTTAAAACATTTTTTGAACAAAAAAATTTTAAAATATGTGCATATTTTATTGTTTTTAGTGCATATCTTGCGTTTTTAATGTCATATTTTAGGCGCCTAAAATACCTTTTTTAAATGCATGAAGTCCTTGTCCCTGATTATAATGTTCCTCTGCTTATGATTTATGCACGTACTTACAGTCCGTCTTTTTACCCGACTGCGCAACGTAAAGAAGGGTATTGTTTTTATCAGTCTATCCCAGCCAGTGTTGCCATATTTTATTTTAAAAAATCTTCAAGTCGACCAAAAAAATCTTTTTTTCTTATTAAAAATCTTTTTTTTAATAATTTTACTGAAAGATTATTAATATACCTAGACTACGATGGATATTGTGTGCATCCTAGATTCAAGCAAACTATTTCTTTTAATACAAGCGTGGTTTAGCAGAATGCGGCATACTTGATCAGAAAAAAAGGTTTACACTTATGTAGATATTTGCATGTAGACTTTTGTTTGCAATATACATTGAGAAAAATATCGTTGAAATCTATTCAAAGGATAAAAATAGTATTGCTGCTACTTCCTTTCATACTTTTTATGACGCAAAGAAGAAAATATGGAAGTAGTTTAGTAAAAAAAAACTAGTACTACAAAATGTGCCATTTATCAAATTTTCAAAAATCTTATATTTCCCTAAGAAATCTTTTAGTCTTTTTAACATTTCGAAAAATTTCAAATATAAGATAAATCTTCACATATGGTAACGCTGATCCCAGCAAAAAATTAATCGAGATTTCGAAGCAATTGCTTCTAAATTGCTTATTATTAAGTCTCTTTTGCATTTTTATAGCTTCTTTTTCTGTTTTTTTTTCTATTTTGGTTTCTTACATCCCTTCCATAAAAACATTTTGGAAGGTGTAGTTTAATATAACACAAAAATAAGCGCTTCGGAAGCGCGGAAAAGCACACAGTGCATCCCTTCTGCCTTACGAGGATGCAATAACGTAAGCGAATGACGAAATTTAACACAAACACTACGAATTCAGTCGGCTGTTCATACTCAAACTCTCAAAGTTTTTTATATATCATCCTCTCTTGCTTACCTGTATACGAAATAGAATTGTGTACAAAAATAAATATGTGCTTTTGTAGTTCAGTGGGTAGTGTTCTAGCCTAACATACGGAAATCCTGGGATCGACTCCTGATTCAACTCACGAACAAAAAGTAAAAAAAAAAGTAAAAAAAATAAAAAACGAATTTTTTAAGGAGACGAATATTTTTGCTAAATTCAGGTCACTCCGGCAGGCATGAAAGAATCACATTTTAGATCGACGTGGCAGAGCTTCTACGCGAGGAATCCCATACAAAAATCATGTAAAATTTCATGCATCGGGTAAGCGCTTGCATACTAGTGTCCTGCAGAAGACTATTTATAAGACCTTTCAAGATATGAGAGATTTTTTCAAATGCTTTACTACAGCGAAATATTATAAAAGAATCGCTAAGCAACACTGTTGGCAAGTAATTTTTTTCGGTGGTTTGTCTTGCCAACAGTGTTGTTTAGCGATTCTTTTAGAATATTTCGCTGTAGTAAAGCATTGGAAAAAATCTCTCATGTCATGAAAGGTCTTATAAATAGTCTTGTGCTGGACACTATTGCATACCAAGAGAGCACTTAGTATGTATGTGTGTATTATAAGTATGTATGTATATATGTATGTAAAAAAATTCGCCAAAACGAAAAAAACGCCAAGAACCTAAAAAAAATCGCCTATATTAAAAAAAATTTATAACATTAAAATAAATTTGCTAAATCAGAAAAATTCTCAAAAATTAAAAAAACGCCTATATGAAAAAAATCGCCAAAAAGGAAAAAAATCGCCAAAATGAAAAAATGCCAAAAACCGAAAAAAATCGTTAAAATGAACAAAAAATTACAGAATGAAAAAACCCAAGAACCGAAAAAATCGCAAAACGAGAAAAAGTGCCAAAACTAAGAAAAGTCCCAAAACTTAAAAAAATCGCCAAAACCGAAAAACCGCAAAAACTAAAAAAAACGCTCAAAAGCGAAAAAACTCAAAATGAAAAAAATGCCAAAACTATATTTTATGTAGGCTAAAAAAGTTCGTATTGAATTACGTATCTAGTGTCCGTACGGAAACCTTCGTGCGAGGGTCAAACTCACACTTCACTGAATTTATTTTTGTTTACCAAATGTTTTCTTGAAAAAAAAAAATACGTTAGCTCTGTTTGCGGGCATTTGCGTAACAATATTGTGCAGCATGTGTTGCTTATGTTATTCTTCTAAAGGGTCCGCCAGATAACTTTTTTTTTGAAAATGCTATAAAAAAAAACTACTGAAGCTTCGGCTGTGTAGTATGCAGCGCCGTCCTGTTGAAACCAAATGTTGCCAGTATCCTCCTCTTCAATTTTTGTGAACAAAAATTCGTTCAACATGGCCCGATAACGATCCCCATTGACTGTAACGGCCACTCCTTGCTCAATGGCTCAACTATGCCTCTGGACCGAAATCCGCACCAAACAGTGACTCGTTTTGGGTGCGTTGGCTTTTCAATGTATGCGTGCGGGTTTTCTGTGCCCCAAATGCGACAATTTTTCTTGTTTACATACCCGCCAAGATCAAAATGAGCTTCATCTGAAAAGATGATTTTTTTGGCAAAATCGGAATCTTCTGTAAGTAGATCGCAGGCCCACTTAGCGAAGCGAAAACGCATTGGATGGTCAGTTGGCACGTTCAGCGGAAGGATAAAACTAATTATCTGTCAAATCAGACATGAGCTAAGTGTTACCATTCACGAAATAAGCACTAGTTGAAAAAAAAAGTTAGATGGCGGACCCGGTACTACAAACATACTTTTTTTAGATTCACATTTATTTTGAGGCGCTTTAAATAAAACTAATAGATTTCAACTATTAATTTTCAATAAATTTAATATAAGTATAGATGACATAGTAGTATAGTAAGCATAGATTCAATGTTTCATGATATTTTGTCGTACAACTGTTAATATAACTGGGAATAATTTTAAGATATTTACACAAATATATATCCTTGCATTACCAACGAATTGGGAACGTGTAAAAAATAAACAATTGTTTTTTAATAGAAATATTCATTTCTTTAAGATTTAATTACTACAGTATATGCCTTTGTTTGTTTAAATAAAAAAGTAAAATAAAATTAAACAAAATCAAGAGCACATTTTGTGGGAAAAGGCAAAATATGTGAATAAATTTTTTATTTCTTATTAAGTTATAAATAATTTATATGATCTCTTATTTATATATTGGCCAATTCATTTTCATTTAGTATGCAAACATAAAAAGCCCTTAAAGAAGTTGTAAAACAATAAAATCATTGAACAAATTAATACTTTTGAATATTTGTAATATGTTTTATTTCTCTCTTCTAAGAATTTATTTACTAACATTTAAAGACACAATTCAAATACAGACATATGTATGTACATGTAGATATTTACGCTTGACCACTTGATTTGCAATTTTCTGGTTAAATTATATCTTTACGATGTATCTTTGCAACGAATTATTTAATTTCGTATTTAATTCTCAAAGACATGGACAACAATATTGTAGCAGTAAATAGTCAGTCATGTTACATTAAGTTACACTTGATTACATTTCAATGCCATTAGATAAGCAACAACAACAACAACAAAAATACACAATTTTCTACTACTAAAAGGTGTTTTTTATTGAGGTATAGAACTTTAAGTTGGCATCACTTTTTTAACTGGCGGCCATTTTGTCAGCTGTTAAGTGATTAATATTTAGTTTGGTTTGCCATTTCATCATGAAGAGGTTGACAAAAGAACAACGCTTGCAAATTGTGCAAATTTATTTCGAAAATAATGGTTCAGTTCGCGAAGTTTACCGCAAGCTCCGTCCATTTTATGGTCGACATAATCGTCCATCAGAGCAATTAATTCGGTTAACCATGGATCGTTTTCGCACTACGTTTACTCTATGTGATAATGCGCATCCGCAGAGACGTCGAACAGTGCGCACCGAAGAAACAATTGCCGCTGTAGAGCAAAGTGTTGAAGAGGACCCGAATGAATCGATTCGCCACCGTGCACAGCAATTGGAGCCGACTAACCGACTATTTTGTTCCCGAATTGGATGGCATGAATGTGGATGAGTTGTGGTTCCAACAAGACGGCGCTACATGCCACACAGCGCACGTCACAATCGATTTATTGAAGGAAACATTCGATGAGCGCATAATTTCGCGGAATGGACCTGTCAATTGGCCACCAAGATCGTGTGATTTGACACCATTGGATTATTTTCTTTGGGGATATGTGAAGTCGCTCGTCTACGCCAACAAACCAGAAACGTTAGGGGACTTGGAAGGCAACATTCGTGGCGTTATTGCCAACATACGGCCCCATATGCTCGAAAAAGTGGTTGAAAATTGGACCTGTAGAATTGGCTTTATTCGAGCCAGCCGCGGCGGCCACATGCCCGAAGTCATATTTAAACAATAATGGCATAAAATTGTCCTTCCAATAGAGCCAAATTAATGGACATTAAAACGATTTTCTTGTGTTTTATTTCAATTTAAAGTTCTATACCTCTAAAAAAAACACCCGATATTATTATTATTATTGTACAGCAGCAACACGTCTTAATTTATTTCCTTTCTTTGTTATACTACGAGTATTTTACATAAATTGATGGCAAGTGTTATTATTTTTATTATTATTATTTTGTTTTAAATTGAATTTTAGTTTGCCATTGAGGCAGTACGCAAATCATATGAGATGTTAAGTGATGCCATAATTTATTTAAAATCATGTCTAGTTAAACTCTATCTCTATTTCTGTCTCTATCCGTCTTGCTCTTTCACTCTCTAAGGAAACTGTTAGCAGTTGCATAAATAATTGATTGTTGCAAGGCCTTCCAGATATTTTCATACACAAACTGATAATTTAATTTGCAATAATTTAAAATTTATTCCTGTTGGGACAACAAAATATTCAAGTTAAAGTCTAAAGATACTTTGTTGAAGACATTTAAAAATTTAAGAGTTTTATATTTAGTAGTGCTGTACATACGAATAATAAATATATTAATTTTATATGCATTGAAGTGAATAATAAATTATGTTTGGCAATTTTTCAATTACTTATTGTTGCAAACTGATGATACCACAAATCAGATGCCATCTTTCAAAGACTGTCATCCAATTTCTATATTTTAGTATAAGTCATCGAAATAAAAAGGTATTGAGTGATTCATTATGAAATTAAGCACAGTGTCACCCACCTTATTCCCTTACTGCTAAACCCAGTAGTAAAGGGTCCTCCAATAGAGACTTACGAATTTTGAAAGTTAATAGCTGCGCTATACTTCAATTTTTTACAGTTAGTTATATTATAATTGTTCGAACTTCATTTGTTTCTATGTTTATGACTTGATTAGGCTCAAGTTCGAATCGTATAAATTTGTTTTAACAAAATTGATGCACTGTTCCGGCAATGCTATAATCTTCCTACCTCAATGGTGGATAACTTCAAGATCTGCCCATGAGACTGTGCAGGAGAATCCCTTAGCGAAATTTGCGTCATACAAAACTTAGATGAAGGTAAAAGATCATACATTTTCGTTTAAAGAGTCTTAGATCAGTTGGCAACTGTTCCTAATTTCCATTGAAAAATCATTTTCATCGAAGGGAAACATCGAAGTAAAATAAAGTTTTGCTCATGAGCAAAACAGAACAAAATTAAATGGTGCACTAGCTGTCATTGTTTTTGTTTTGTGTTCATTTTACTCGCTGGTAAGATCAACGCACAGAAAATAAACTTTCCTGCAATAAACTCGTTAATTAAAAAAAAAACAAAGATCAATTAAAAATGCAAATTAATTAAAAGTTTAATTGACTCAATAAAATTTTTAATTGTTTTTTGTTTTTTTTTTCAATTAAATGTGCTTATTGCAGGAAAATTTTTTTTTATTTGCTGAAGCAAACGCTTTTCTGTAAATGTGTTCGTATTCTGAACTATAAATTGAAACTTATGTGAATCGAGTATTTATTATGAAAAACCCTTTGATTACAAAAAGTAAATTTTTGGAAATTAAAAAAATAAATGGCTATTTTTCCTTAAAAAAACTTTTTTGTCGCTTTAACTCTTGTGACAATGCACAGTGAGGCCTATTATAAAATATATGGTAATAAATCTGGAAGTTATGTAAAATTTAGAGCATCTTTAGAGGAGAATTTAAGTTTTATAACACATGTCTTGACGGTCTTCCTGCTTAAAAAAGACATAAATTACAGATGTGTGTGAAGATAAATTTAAATTTAATTAGCAGAGACAAAAACCAAAAAATTTTAAACAGCTCATTTTGCAGTTAACAGCGGACTGTTAAGCACTTAACAGTCCTAGTAAAATAAAAGAGTATTATTTCGGTGGCAAAATCTAGGAACAGGGACTTATACTATACCAAAAAATTAATGGAAAATATGGTCCAGGAATAATGAAATTATACAACAGATTTAACAATAACACAGAAACTTAATTTTAAAAAAAGTCCTATTTTGGACCGAAAAATGGTCATTGTGGGAAATAGGAGATGAGTACATATATCCCACTATATAGAAATAGTGCTCCTGATGTTAAAGAGCAAATTAAGTGTAATATATGTAACAATTTTGGGACTTTCGAAAAATTTAAATTAAAAAAATTCCAAAAATATGACTTTTTTATTATCCGATTTTTAACGAATAAAATACTTTTAGCTAAGCTAAACAATTTTAAGAAGTAATCTACTTGCATATGCTATCGTATCTCCCATAGCTTAAAAGAAATTTGACTTAGGAAAATAAAATATTTGTTTCTTGACTTTTTTAGGGTTCCGTACACTAAAGGTGAAAAGGAACCCAGGGGCAAACTCTTGAAATTTTCAAAAACGGTAAAACTAAAAAAACCGAAAATTATAAAATCGCCAAACCAAAAAAAAAATCGCAATATAGCAAAAAAAAATCGCTAAAACGAAAAAAGCACCAAACTAAGAAAAATTTCTAACACTAAAATAAATCGGCAAAACCGAAAAAATCGACAAAATGAAAAAATAGCCACAATGAAAAAAACCCCAAAAACCGAAAAAAATTGCCAAACCGCGAAAAAGGCGCCAAAACTAAAAAAATAAAACTTCGTGCACGGGTCAAAGTCGCACTTCACTGAATTTATTTAGTATTTTGTCCATATCTTTTTAAAGCCTTAATTATTTATTTATTTTTTTTTTAATTTGGTTTGTAAGTCCATTATAAAGCCTTAACAATTTTATAAGTTGGATTTTAAATTCAAAAAAACTGACAAAATTTTAAGTGAAATTTTAAAAAGAAAATTTAATATCTGCATTCGTAAAATCGGTAAATGGCTAAAAAATCAAAATTTCCTTGAAAAAGGCATGTTTTTTTAGAGTATCTTCATTATTTTTAATTTTGTAAAAACTTTGTTTAACACATTCACTCTTCAATCCCATATTGCAAAAATCAATATACTGACAATGTGCTTAAGGTGGAAGTACATACCACGCGTTACGCGGCAACGCTTTTTTGGCTTGTTAAACGTTTAACGCTATACAAATGGAAAGTTATACAACACGCTTTTGAGTTTTTTTTTTTTTGTTGTAAAATTTAAAGCCTTTGCCGGCTATTTTTTGTCTTGCATTTTCGTTTTATTTTTCTTTAAATATTTAATGCATTTTTTATCCATTGTTTAATACAAAAATTAATTTCTTATCATTTTTGTGTATGTTAGCTTAAGAATCTGGTAACACTAGCTGTCATTTTGTATACAACGCATGAAAGTTGGAGAATGTTCAACTTTTTGCGAGGTACGCGCGTCGCGAACTTCTCTATGTAACTTGCCTTATGAAAACACACTATTTCAACTTTTTTGACAGCCGCATGTATCGCATTAGCGCATTGAACGCGAGTTATGTACTTCCACCTTTAGAGCAAATAATTTTTTATTTTGGACATGTACCCTACATTCATCAATGCCCGCAAATCGTAAATTTTAAAAATATTTTTTGTGTTTAAGCACCTATAAAAAAAATCGTGAGGATAGATTTTGAAAATTTGAACTATAACAGGCAGTTATGTGGTTAGTTTTAAAAATGTTGACAAAAATTTAAAAAGAGCATTTTAACACATGGGAATATACGCTGAGATAAAATAAAAATAAATAATTTTATTTACATACTTAATTTGACATTTTTTGCTTCCATATGAGTCATTTGATTGGACTTGAAATAATTATTTCAATATACATATTTAATTGAACTCGAGATATTCCGATTGTATAAGGTACAATTAAAATAAAAAAAAGCAATGTGAGTCCGATCACAGAGGAGATGTGTAAACATCTAGTAATGAAAATTTTTTTTTCAAGTTGGAAGTACTTATGCTTTTAGTATCTTTTTTTAAATTAATTAATTGAAAGTATCAAAACTTTCAATATTGTAAATACATATGAATTTGTTGGTTTTTGTTTGTTTTATTAAACTTATTTGGTTAGTAAATGGGCACACTGCAGTATATGTATATGTACTGCATTCAAAATTGCAGTAAGCAGTAAATTTACTGATTACTAAAAAAAATTCAGTAAATTTTTACTGCTAATGTGCATTACCAGTAAAATCGTAGGGCCGTAGCAAGTGGCAAAGTTTTTTCATTCAAATTTTGAAAATTTTGTATGAAAAACATTTAGCCACTTGGTAGAATTTCATTATGAATACGGGCATTACTGATTACTGAAAATTCAATGCACCTCATCATATAACAAATCATTTAGGCAATTTATAAAAATTGTAGAAAAAAATTTTAGTAATCAGTAAAAATTTACTTGTTAAACATTTTTTATTGTTTTTACTGAAACTTTAGTGGTACTGCAGTGCTCATCTATGGTAAATGCCTTTACTTTTACTTTTTAATTTTTAATTCCTGTTGTTCATCGTTTAGTTGTTGCTGTTCTTGTTGTTGTGTACGCATTTCAATTAAAATAAATTCAGTAAAGTGCGACTTTGACTCGCGCACATTCGGTTTTGATTTTTTATTTTTTTTATTTAGCTTTCTTCCTTTTTTAAGTTTTTTCAGTTTAAACGACTTTTTTCAGTTTTATCGCTGTTTGCTCGTTTTGGCGTTTTTTTCTCTTTTTGCGTTTTTTTAGTTTTCGCAATTTTTTTTTTTTCATTTTGGCGATTTTTTCATTTTGGCGATTTTTTTCTGTTTTTTGAGGTTTTTTTCATTTTGGCGATTTTTTCTGTTTTTGGGGTTTTTCTTATTTAGGCGATTTTTTCATTTTGGCGATTTTTTCATATTGGCGATTTTTTTGTTGAAGGATTTTTTTCATTTTGGCGATTTTTCCGGTTTTTCGCGATTTATTGTAGTCCTAGAAATTTTTTTAATTTGGTGCTTTTTTTCGTTTTGGTGATTTTTTTTGTTTTTTGGCGATTTTTTTATTTTTGGCAATTTTATATTTTTTTTGATTTTTTAGTTTTACCGTTATAAAAATTTCAAAAGTTTTTTTGCTCTTACGGTCTCCAAGCAAGTTGTCAATATTATAAAGTAAAAATTGCATTAACTAATGGAACACCCTTTAATTTAAACTTTTTAAATTTAGTGTTAATTGTTGTAGTCTGTATAAAAATACACTAACTGTACAAATTTCAAGTGTATATATGTACATACAATTGTATGTATATTACATGGGATTTTAAAATTTTTCGTTGCTCGTTTTGGAACACCCTTTAGTTTTTAACTCGCATGTATTTGTTTATTTGTTGTTGTAGTGGCCATATGTCTATATATTGTATCCAAATTTCAAGTCCGTAGCTCTTACAGTTCATTTTCACCTTTGGTGTACGGAAATATACAGAAAAATAACCGGCGGCGGCGCACCGTCGGCTTCGAGCCGGTCGACTTGTTTCTCTGCTTGGTATTGCTTCTTTCAAACACTAATACACTCATACATAGCTCACACCGATTTGACAATGCAAAGCAAAAGCAAAAAGCAAAGAAATCTCAGCAAAGAAACAAAGCCAAAAAATTTTTACCCCCTAGCGTATAGATGTTTACACATCAAAAGTATAGCCTGCTTTTAACTTCTTTTCTTTAGGGCAATTTTCACAACTTCTATAGGGCAATTTTCACAACAACTATAAAACCTTCATTTATTATTTTTTATTCATTAAATATTATTATTAGTGACAATAAAAAAATTGAAGTTGCAATAATGCAAAAATATTTATCGGGCAGATAAAGTCCTGCCTTTAGCTAAAGGCAAGTTGTGAAAATGGCCCTTAGATGATTTTGTCCACATTCGGCGAAATGAAAAGCGCTTTAATTATTATTTTTATTGTTTGAAAATGTACAAGAAAAAAATTAATTTTTCATTAGCCAGTTTAAATAAAAATATAAATATAAATATAAAAATTCTTTCAGAAAATTTATATTAGCAAAAAAAAACTTTAAGCAAATAATATATTCTTACTATATCCGTTATTGAACATTTTGCATATTCACAATTGAAAATAAACAATACCAGTGCACTAAAAGTGAACAAGAGGTATGAATATGCATGCATATGTTTAATATTCATGCAACTTGCTACATCTGCATAAACTTATGTATCTATGTAGTAAAAAATACTCACGCACACATTTAAAATGAGAGAATTCAATTTCCGTTCGGATATAAATGTTACACACACACATACACACACACACACATTCGTTTATATCACGTATAGATACAAACACGTACATACCTATTGACAGCGCAGCATATGTGCTGTAAAATGATAAATACGAGTACATAAAACTGTAACAGAAAAAAGAATACATACATTTCTACACAGAGAGAAAAATGGCATTCTGAAATTGTTAATGGTTGGCAGCGTGACCATTTTAGGATTTTTGCAGCTAAATTTAGCATTTTTTTTGTTGATTTAGCTGCAAAATTTTCGATTTAACAGTTAGCATTTTCGTTAGCATTTTTCAATTTTTTTATTTAGCATTTTCTAGCGTTTTTTCATATTAATCTACATAACTTTTAACAATATCTCTTATACGTAAAAGAGGCTGACTTCCAAAACGTCAACTGCCTTCCAACAAAGTGTAGTGTTTCATAACACTGCAGAACAAAACATTGACAATGCATACCCTTTCAAAACGTCGTTGAAAAGTATTTAGAACACCGCAAACAATCAATCAGCGCATCGGTTGCAAAGTTGGTGCTCATGGTTACAATGTTTCGCAACTTTGGATCTGTGCACGTTATAAGACTGTACAAACTTTGTACTTTTTACGTAAAAATTGAATAGACGAAAGCTTTAGAATATTTTACAAAAACCAATTTTTAAACGTTGTTTATAAATTAAACGTAAGTGAGAAACGAATTCTTCTCGAAGAACCGTCCGTGAATTAATATTTTTGGTTTGCTTTAAATACCTTATGTATAGTGACAAACTAGTATTTACTTAGCATAAGCCTGCAAAAATTATTGCTTTCCCGAAGCATATTTGTGAGGGATACAATGTTACAGAATCACTTGATGTTGCGCATGAATAAGGAATTTTTTCGTTCGATATGAGCCAGCTAGAATCAACACATTTAGCTTACTAAAGTGCTTCAAAGAAGTAATACTCAGATGCAAAAATTACTGGCTAGCAAAATTTTTTGTGATAACTTTTTATTTTGCTATAGAGTCCGCCTTACGTTAGTGCTTGTTGTTGTTATTGCTTCCAAATCACAATTTTTTCTGGGAAGTGACGAAATTTAAATAAGTTAAATTTTCTAGCGGTCTAGAAAACGTTTTTAAGCAGGGAAACTTTGCAAAGACAGAAATCTTTATTATGCTCCGCAGTTTCAGGAAATACCTTGGTGGAGAAAGTCCTTAACCCCGGCCAAAGGCCGGTAGTCTAAAAATCATTATTATTATACACGAGTTCCTCCATAAAACTTGTCATTAAAAGTCGGCGCATGATGTACTTTTTACCCACTATTAAATCCTAGCGTGATTTTTAATGTAATAATATTATGGGCCAAAAATCGTTAAGCGTATGTTTCATTTTCCCACTTATGCTAACTTCATGCCAGTTTTTCATTATACATAATGCAGTTTAGGTTCAAGAAATAATTTGTAATTAAAAAAAAATCTGTTTCATTCAAAGGAAATACATTTTATTTAACATTAGTAAGGCGATGTAAGCAGAAATTACAAAAATAACAACTTTAAAAGAAACAATTGGATTAAAAAAGGTAAATATTAAGTTTAAGCAGTATGGTTTAGCACTTTAATAATTTTTTAGCATATTTTAACTTTATTTTGAAGTCAATTTAGCCGCAAAAATTTTTAGGATCTGGTCACACTGATGGTTGGTATCAAATTGAGAACGAATCGTTAACAGTATTATGTTAACTTTCGGTATCAAATCTAGCTTTATGCATCAGTGATGGGAAATGAGATTTGCATTTCCGTATCAAAAAAAAATTTTTAGAGTACTTTTTTGGTGCCGAGAGTACCAAAAATTATTATTTTTTATTTAAATTTTATTAACAAAAAATTATATAAAATTCATTTACAAAGAAATAAAAAAGGAACACAAAGCGTGTAAATTAGGAGGCGGTATTTTTTTTTTAATTGTATAACAAACACGTAATCTACACGAAATTTTGAGAAAATTTTTCGAAGAAACCATGGGTCTAAAATCAAACCCTATACCGCACCTCTCGACATGAAAATTTATTTCCTCTTCAAAAAAATAGTTTTTAATTAAAAATCTTCCAATCCATTCTCCAATCATTATTATTTCTTCCACGGAAGTACTCCCTGCTTTTAGTTTTTTCATGACATAGCTTATATTTATCCATAATGATTAGTTCCTTCTTCTACTCTTTAAAGCCAATGTCCTTAAATAAGGCAGTAACCAAACAAGAAGCATCTCTATCGGAAATGCCAAATTTATCGCACACTATGACAAAACTTTAAGATGTCGTACTTATTAGTACGAGTATATGGTATTTTTTGTCTCGTATGTGATCTTGCAAATTCAAATTCCTATTCAAGGTTCATACTCGAGGCAGCTCTATATGAAGTAGTATTGGTTCTTTAGATTGTTGATCAACGATGCTCAGCACGCATTCCGGAATCGTATCTTTTCTGGTGGTATGTTGGTCAATCACGAACTCTTTTAGGTTATAAAGGAATCAACCCGCATCAGAATTGCGTTGCATTGCAAATTTCAATAACTTTTTAGCAATTTTCGGAAAAACTCTCATACAATTGTTTTTTTCCAACTTTAATTAATTTCAATCACTATGCAAACTAAAAACACTAAAGTTCTGAATAGGCAGAAAAATTTTACGAATAAGAAGATTGGATAGTTCCATTATTATGTGTTATATATTTAAAAAATTAGTCAGGAAACATGGTTTTTAACGCGAACTGTAAAATGCATAAATCAATCAAAACGAAAAAAAATTTTAAAAAATATTATTCTTTGTTTTTATGTCAAAAAAAAATGGTAAACGCAAATCGGGGCTTGACTGGATTTTTAATAATTGAATATTTTGTTTACTTTTAATAGATACTGTATATTATACATATATAGTATTGAATAAAAAAAAACTACTTTTATAGCTTAGGAAGAGAAATTTAATTCTCATGTCGAGAGGCGAGGTATAGGGTTTGATTTTAGACCCATGTTTCTTCGCAAAATTTTCTTAAAATTTTATGTAGATTTCGTTTTAGCTATACGATTTTTAAATTTTTTTCATCCATCCAAATCGACCCAGGCTAATATACATACATATGTGTGTATATAGGTAAAAACTTTGAAGTAACAATAAGAAGAATTTTTAGACTTTAATAAATCTTTGGCCTGGATAAGACTTGATACTGTAAGTAAAGTAAAGTCTGTAACTTTGTTTTGTTTTCATGAGATTTTGGTAAGAGAAATTCATATTCATCTGAGGCGTTTATAGTTTTAGCCACTGTAGACCAGAAACTGCATATATTTTCTGTTGTTAATGGTATCAGTTCGTCCATATCAGCCAATGCTCTATATTGGTAGCTAATAGTTATTTTCAAAATTTTGCTTTTTGCTGGAAAACATTTTAATTAAAAGTGGTATAATGCTGTTGGTTTTACCACATAAAACATTTTCAGGGGGAAACTTACTAAACCAATCTAACATTTCATTGTAAAAATCCACAAACAAATACAAAATACAAAATTTTTACAATTCCCTGTAAACTGATTTAAAACGGTTGTTTCAACATGATTTGTGGCTACATATGTATAGATCAACTTCTGTGCCACAAAAATCTCATTGAGTCAAATATGCTTTTCGTTTATATTTAATAGTAAAGGTTACACTTTTCTAAAATATCTTTGAGAATTTTAATTCTTTGCAAAAATATATGCATACGAGCGTTTTTTTTTTACTGCATTTCTAAGTTGGCCGTTAGAGTATCAAATGTGTTGCGGGAGTACTACGGTACTTTTTCATGTCAAATAGTATCAAAAAAGTACGATCGTACCAACTTTCCCATCACTGTTATGCATTATCAAATTAAGAACAAATTGTAAAAAAAAAATACCATAAGTTAATAAATCAAAAATAAATCAAGAACGATAGGTAACAAAATAAGAACTGTGTGCTATCAAAAGAAGAATATTTGCTAATGAAATGATACCGAGTTGCTCTTAAAAGATTGATATCAATTTTGGTATTTTTCTGTCACTTTCTTTTCCTCAGTGTACATACTTACGAGTAATATGGCCCATATTATCCTACATATTTAATAGTTTCCAATTTGCGTCTTCATTTATTTTTCAGCTAAAGCAGAAAGGATATTTCTGACTCAACTTGTTTCCTTTATTATTAACATTAATGTCACAAAGTCTTTAATTTATTTAATTTAAGAATTTTGCACTGCCTTACTGGGTTGTCTGTTTCTTTCATTTTATATTTTTATTGAAATTATTTTCATAAGCTACATGATATTTTGTCTTATATGTACATGTTCCTCTTAAATTTCCACATCGATAATTTGGGTAAACCAAAAATCATAAGAACGCTGAGATTTAATCTTAAAAACATCTAAGGATTACATATTAAATAAAATGCCATACATAACAACCATGCTACTACATACATACATATGTATGTGTGTTTGTGTGTGTGTGTGTGTGTGTGACTTCAATGTTTAGCAAAAAGATTTTTAATTATTCAACGGCAGTGCGTTTCAAACAACTTTTCACAAGATAGAATACTAGCAACCAGTCAAGTCAACTAACCAACCATCAAAGACTCAAACATCATTATTTTGGTGTTTCAAGTTTTAAATGTATTTCTAAGTGGAGTGTGTGTGTGTGTGTGTGTGTGTGTGTGTGTGTGTGTGTGTGTGTGTGTGTGTGTGTGTATTTATTGTGTGTTTTCTATAACACTGTGCTAAAAAAACAAATTGATGTTTGGAAATTTCTGTTGTATACATGAGAATAAAAATAAAGGGTCTTCCGACGGGAGCTTCCAACCATGTTATTCTAAAAAAAAAAAAAATCTGGCCAATTCGCCATTTCATTCACCATGAATGGACTTAGCGCTCATAAGATCACGAGCTAAAATGACAAAATGATTTCATCAAAAGAGATATTGTGTTCAGTGGCCATTGTTAACCCTACAAAAGGACTGACTACTTGACTATCCGTACGTCGATGGAATTCAGGATCTAACAAAAATATCGCAGCTGCACGTAAAAGTAAGCAATAATATCCGAGCCATAATATAGCACTACGCAAACGTACTCAGCCCTCCGCAAACGGCAACGTGACACATTTTGAATAATTAATTGGTACTACAACAGATAATTATTATAATAACGAAAGTATCGTTTTAAGTACTCTTGGAGTATTGACCGTGAAATAACTATAAATTCTTACAGCAAAAAATAAAATAAAAGCTCGTATGCAAACACTCACATACATTTATTTTTAAGCAACCAACAACTATGTTCATACACTTTTCTTAAACTACGCAGCACGCACGACGACAATCATACACATGAGCATACAAATACTCTGACTATTAATCGTCTACACATGCGTTTATACAGGGCTATTATATACACAAATGTATGTATACGATGGCTAATTATGAATAAATATCCCGAGTATCAAGCTTATATATTTTTTTTGTCCGATTTAATTTCCATATTCTGAGTATAAGCATACTCCGACTATAAGTACTACGGAGAGTCAATGCGCTTGCTACGCATGTGTCTTTTTAGTTTTAGTTGCAGCGTATTTTAGTTTTTCGCATAAAGGAAGTAGAGATGTTCTTGTAGTTTGGAATCGGCTGTAGTCATAGTTGCTTGAGAGAAAATGTGTGATCATACGAATTCTTTGCGCTACAAATAGGATTATACGCAGTTACTAAAA
This sequence comes from Tachina grossa, assembly GCA_949987645.1. Classification (NCBI taxonomy): domain Eukaryota; kingdom Metazoa; phylum Arthropoda; class Insecta; order Diptera; family Tachinidae; genus Tachina; species Tachina grossa. Next base: position 37,541,446 of record OX465276.1, on the reverse strand, counting down.
TTAAGACTACATATTTACTTTTTGAATACTCTTAAATTTATTTAAATTCAACCGATCCAGCAGCTGAAGGTAAGCAGCTATATACAATGGCGCTTGTTCGCTAAATGGTACCTAGAGTAGTTAAAAACTGACTTAAATTTTAATCACAGAAGCATTTCTGGAGGAATTCATGCGTCAAGAAATTAAATTGTCAAGTTTGAGACATTAGATTGAAAAAGTCACTGTTTGGTATTCATTTTGGGCTGGATAATGGATAAATTGGTCCATTAAAGGCCATTTCTATCAATCGCGAGCGCTATAGATCAATGATTATCAATATCTTTTGACATGGGATTTCAACATAGGGAAAATTACGGCATTCGATATACATAGATAAAATTTTCAAGCAATTTTAATTCTGTTTGTAGGGAAATTTCATTCCATATCGAATGACATAAATTGCTGCCAGAATGGCGCTAAGTACCCCACAGCTTATGTAAAATTGGTCAACTTACTTATAAATGATATAATGATAAACCCTGCGATCTTATTCTGTTTGACATTTTTTATGGGTTTTATTAAGTCGCTGATCTATCGAAATAAACCACAAACGACGGTCATGTCATTGGTCAAATTCAGCTGATATATACACTAAGGTCACGGCAAATTAGAAATTTCGGATGCTCACCACCCAACGAAGCCACGGCGGAAATGTCCGATGTCGGAACGATATAGGACATTATCCTTACATTCCATGGCCTCGATAGGCCTTTCAAGAGAGTTAAATATTTCATTGGTGTCTCACACACAATTTGTTTTATTTAAATTTAAATATGAACAGCAGGCTCTTAGTAAAAGATCCTTTACAGAAAAAACAGCAGCTTAAGCAAAGAAAAGTGAAACTAATCAGTTGGATTAGTCCTTGAACGTTAACGAATATTGTTGGAAATATATTAACGAAAAATTTAATGGGTAAAAAAAAACATTTATGCAGATAATAAGTAAGAAAATTTTAGGCTTGTGTTCTTTTGGTATTAAAAAAGACTTTCATGCAGATACGAGTAATATTGAGCAAAAAGTTTTCTTCTACTTAAAGTATAGAAATTTCTAATTGACGGCTTTAAGGAAAAATTCCTGATAGATCTTTTCAACTTCTATGTTTACATTACAAATAAGTTTTGGGATGAAAATATTTCTTCATATCATTAAATGATAGCAAGAGTTTTTTTTTATTTGCTCTAATAACAAATGAATAAAGCAAATCATTCTTAAAGCAAAACCTTTCTCCTCCAATATGTCCTAGTTTACACTATGCAAGTCTTTTTGTTAAGCTGATTAGTTTGAGGAAGAGAGAGAGATGAGGGCAACAGAAAAATTTATTTTACTCCCGTCTCTCTCTCTCTCTCTCTCTCCTAACAAATTAATCAGCTTAGCAATAAGACTTGCATAGTGTAAACTAGGATTATACAAAGTTTATCTTTTGCAATTCATCAAAAATCTAAAATCACACATACGAGTTCATACATATTTACCACAAATAGTTGAAGGCTTAGCAAATGCAGTGTGTGGTAAATATTACAGGAATACATATGTAATATATATGGAATATATATGTAAAATATTTGCATTTATTTAAAATGCTTTCCTTAGCATTGCTTAGACTTAAAAGTTCATTGTATGTAACACATTTAGATGTAGGTCATACAAAACCAAATATTCCCAAGTAGTTTTTTTATATTTAGCGAAATGAAAAAGGGCTGGCTGGCAGAAAATATTATATATTCACCACACACGATAGTCTTTCATTTTAAACCCATAAAGTGTTAAATCGCTTTTACGTGCACAAACCCAGCAAACATAAAGTCATGATATACAATAAATATTTTACTAACTAATTCATCAAAATCTATTTAAGGAATTAATTGTCTCATTTCAGAATTTTTGGAAGAAGTTTTCTTAACCTACGTCTACACCTGATATATTTTTATCATGACAAAACTCAAACTTTATATTGAAAAATAATTTTTTCTATGTTAGCTGTTTTTCCTATATGGAATTTCACATTTGTCATGATAAAAATATATCAGGGATAGATGTGGGGATATGGAGAAAAACTATACAATTATGTGAGTTGGCCCATTTTTTGCAGGGTGCTTCATACAAAAACTGAAATGAAATTCCAAAAGAGCAACAAAACATTATCTGTTCTGCTTACGTTTGTTTGTTTGTTTGTTAAAAATTAAAACTTGTTATTTGGTCTACTTAAAATACTTAAAATACTTACAACAGCTTATTAAAATCAAAACTCATAAATTATTTCTTTTCATCAAACTGTATTTCACAGAATAATAAAAAAAAATTGTCCTGGAAAAATTCCCACACACGTTGCAGAATAGTACCTTGAAAAAATTTAGGGCCTTTTCATTTAAATACGAACGATAGCTCCAATCGAAAATTTATATTAGAAACAAAAACAAAAAACTGAAATTTGTTTTTGTTTTCAACATAAATATTCGATCGAATCTATCGTTCGCATTTAGATGAACAGGCCCTTAGATTAAAATTAAATTAAATTTAAATCATTTAAAATAAATTTAAAAAAGTTTTTTTTAAGGTACAGCTACAACTCATAATTTATATTTCTTAATTTAATTGCATTACTTGACATAATGTGTATGAAGACAAGTTTTAATTAAATTAGCAGGGACGAAAACCAAATATTTTAGCATTGCCCACTTTGCTGCAATCAGCGCACTGTTAACCATTTAACAATTCTAGTAAAATTTATGAATAATATTTTGGGAGCGAAATATAGAAATGGGAAGCAATGATGTATAATTAATAGATAAACTGAATTTTAAAAAATTTGCTCTCTTAGAAGAATTAATGGGCATCCTGGAAGACTGAAGAATTCTAAAGGGTGTTTTTTATTGAGGTATAGAACTTTAAGTTGGCATCACTTTTTTAACTGGCGGCCATTTTGTCAGCTGTCAAGTGATTAATATTTAGTTTGGTTTGCCATTTCATCATGAACAGGTTGACAAAAGAACAACGCTTGCAAATCGTGCAAATTTATTTCGAAAATAATGGTTCAGTTCGCGAAGTTTACCGCAAGCTCCGTCCATTTTATGGTCGACAAAATCGTCCATCAGAGCAATTAATTCGGTTAACCATGGATCGTTTTCGCACTACGTTTACTCTATGTGATAATACGCATCCGCAGAGATGTCGAACAGTGCGCACCGAAGAAACAATTGCCGCTGTAGAGCAAAGTGTTGAAGAGGACCCGAATGAATCGATTCGCCACCGTGCACAGCGATTGGAGCCGACTAACCGACTATTTTGTTCCCGAATTGGATGGCATGAATGTGGATGAGTTGTGGTTCCAACAAGACGGCGCTACATGCCACACAGCGCACGTCACAATCGATTTATTGAAGGAAACATTCGATGAGCGCATAATTTCGCGGAATGGACCTGTCAATTGGCCACCAAGATCGTGTGATTTGACACCATTGGACTATTTTCTTTGGGGATATGTGAAGTCGCTCGTCTACGCCAACAAACCAGAAACGTTAGGGGACTTGGAAGCCAACATTCGTGGCGTTATTGCCAACATACGGCCCCATATGCTCGAAAAAGTGGTTGAAAATTGGACCTGTAGAATTGGCTTTATTCGAGCCAGCCGCGGCGGCCACATGCCCGAAATCATATTTAAACATTAATGGCATAAAATTATCCTTCCAATAAAGCCAAATTGATGGACATTAAAACGATTTTCTTGTGTTTTATTTCAATTCGAAGTTCTATACCTCTGAAAAAAACACCCTATATGTAGTATGCCACTGTACAGCAGTTTTGCTTTTGATGGATTTTAAAAAGAAGATTTACTATTGTTTCTAAAATAATTTTGGGACTTTAAAAAAAAATTATTTAGAAACAGTAATTTTTAGGAAATTTTATCGAGAAGATTGCTGGTCATAATGGAAGAGTGTCATAAAATGATTAGGTCAAATAATTTTTCAAGGATATTACATCTCGTGAAAAAATAGGCTATATTACGGTATACGAGTAGTATGTGATTTATTTTGAAGCTATTTTATTCTTTTATTGTCATTTATTCAAAAAAGTGCTAAGATATATTATAAGAATGTTATGACAGAATTATGACATCCCGTAAAGATTTTATGCCATTAACATAACTAGTATGGTATAAAAATTGTATGATTTAGTTATGTCATAACATAAACATATGTATGTGAAATATATATTTTACGATAGAAATAAGTCATGAAATAAAAAGTTTATAACACTATTATGCTATGGCATAAATATAGCATGATATAAATTTTCCATTACATAAACATGGTATGCCATATACATGATATTGTGACATTAAACTTGATGTGACATAAATATTTTCATAATACAAAATAATTTATTTCAAGAGATAAATTTGTTTTGTTGAATAACAAGTTATGACATTTTTATGTTAAAACAAAACTATGCAACGACTTATATATGTATGTCCTGATGAATTGATTTCATTGACATAATAATGTAATAACATGTTTCTGTCTTGACGTGCTTTTGTCATAATCTCTATGGCAAAAAGGAAAAAGTGCTTAAGTTGAGATAAGCTGATTTCTGATTTTGAGTTAATGGTACCTCCGTAATTTGCATACTTGAAAGTACATCTGGGCAAAATCTCAATTAATTTGTGCAATTTTTCAAGAAGTTATAGCGGTTTATCTTTTTTAGAATTCTAATCTCATTTGAAATAATAGCTTAATTTAGGTCATACTTTGCTTTATTTCAACTTGAATATGTTATTTGCAGTGTGTGGAACGATGGTTGTTTAAAAAAAAAATAAAGATTAATAGAGAATTTCGCAATTTAACTGTAAAAGAAATAAATTTCTGAATTTCGACTTGAACGCTTAAAAGTACTCTCCTGAAAAACAGTCAAATATGACTTAAGCACTTTTTCCTGATTGCCACAGATATATTAATGAAATAACGTACATAATAATGTCCTCAGACATATAGTTATAAAATAAAGGACGTAATTGTGTAAAACGCAACGCCAAGCGTTAAAAATTTTATATGGAAAAAATTTAAATTACAAAAACAAAATACATACAAAATTTATCAACGCTAAGCTATGCGTTTTACAAAATAAGGCCAAAAATATCTATGTAATTATATAATTATGACATCAATTTTATCCGAACTGTTAAGTGGTTTACTATGCGCTGTTATTCGTAGTTACAAAGTGAGACATGCTGAAATTTTTGGTTTTCGTCACTACTAGTTTAGTTTTGATTTTTGTTCACACACGTTTTGGTATAAAATTAATTTTAAACTAGATAAATGTTTTACATATACAAGAACTTCAGACTGGATTTTGTAAATACAAACGCTTTTTTCATTTTGAAGTTTGCTTGGAAAAAATATTTTTTTAAACGTATTTTCGTTATTTTTCATACAAATTTTAAAACTTTAGAAACGAAAATTTTTTTAAAAATCTGTCTATTGAGCTGATTTCGAAATAGGCACAAAAATGCTTAATGAATTTTATTTCAGTTAAATAAATATAATTTATATTTGTTGCCAGTTTTATCTCAGTAATTATGCATATCGAATTCCACCACCAAATAGAAAATTGGTGGTAATTCTGTAACTATTACATTAACGCTAAAGAGTAGCGGCCTTATCAGCGATGCCAACTTAGCGCGTTTCGCGCTAGATTTAGCGCGTTTTAACTATGCCAACCGCGCTTTTTTCCGTCTTAGCGCGTTTAATAAAAAAAGCGCTAAATTAGCGCGTTTTGAATAAAGTCAATAATATCATTTCAGTTCAATATTTGTTTTTTTAACTTTTTTTGTATAAATTTAACAATTTTCTAATATCCGAAACTCCGATAAAAAATTTTTAAATTAGTTAATGATTCAGCTGTCGCAAACAAAATTCGCTTGGCTGTGGTTAGAATAAAAACGCATTTTAATACTGTAATGACAAATATTTTGAAATTTCACAAATAAAAACATGTACTACATACAATGACCCAAAAAATGTACATAACGTACAAAGCATCTATTATAGCTGAAGTACAAAAAGCATTTGAATCGCAAAACTATTCGACAATTTATATGTTGTTGCAAAGTTTTATAAATACATATATTAAAAGTAAAAACTAAAGATTTCGATTATTTGGAAGGCGATTCTGATTCTGTATTAAATGATTTTAGTTAATTAAAACATAATGTCAAGGAAGCAATATTTCATAATCTGAAAAATTAATTGTATATACGAATACTAATACATACATACATACATCGACTTTCATTGAAATTTAATTTAGCGCGTAGAAAACAGCGTGTTTTCGCTATAAATATTTGACAATGCTGTAACTTAGCGCGTTCTAGCGCGTTTTGAGAAGGGTAGTAGCGCGTTTGGGTTATAAATAGTTGGCATCGCTGGGCCTTATGTATAATCAAAAACTGGTATGAAGTTGGCATAAGTAACAAAATTGAACTACGTGTTGACGAGTTCCTCTATACAATATGACATTAAAAATCGTCACATGATGTAGTTTTAACACACGATTACATCCTAGCATGATTTGTAATGTAAAATTGCATGGCAAAAGACGTTGCGACCATGTTGAATTTTGCCACTTATGCTAACTTCATGCCAGTTTTTGATTATACATAAAGCCGTAGGTAATTTCAGAACTTACCTGCTTCTTATCAGTAATAGTTGAGAACTATTTATAATTCACTTAGTCCTAGTCAGACTAGAGACTTTCAAATTGTGACTAAAAACTGTAATTATTTATATATTGCATTAACATGATGTTGAGAACTAGTCCCAGAATAGGAGGAAATTTCTGAATAAGATTAATTAAAAAAGAGATTCATTGTGTTTGCTTTCAGAAGTCAAATGTGCATGAATATCATTTTAAAACTCATTGCCTTATTCATAAAAAATATTTCAGGTTTATTAAGCGCTTTGTCAAATAAACCTGTAATAAACCTGAAATACTTTTTATGAATTAGACCGTTAAAGTTCTGTCACAAGAATAACTTTTTTGTACAAATAATGGAAAATTAAGGAAATAGAAAGCCAATAATAGAAGACAACTCTTTGTCGTTGATTTTGCTCATGTAGAAAAAGGATTAAAAAAAATCTGACCAGCTTCAGTCTGACTATGTAGGAAACCTCTGCCAACAGTTTTGTTAACCTTAATATTTTTTATTTAAAAAAATTGGAATTATATTTCATGACGTAATGTCATGCTAAAGGACATTTAGCGACAGAATTATCGATGTTTTTATAACAAAAATTTTACACTTTCATTAAAAGTTTGAAGAACAGTAATTGGCGTATAAAATTACCTTGTGTTGAATTTTCTTTATTTCATGTTCGCTGGGTAATTACGCCATGAGAAAGTATTTTTGCTTGAAATCGCTGCAACTGCTTTCAGCAGATTACTAATAATGAAAATACATGTAGTAGCTTACTTATTTATTTGCTTCAATACTTATAGTGGAAAGGAAAAAAAAAGCTTTCAATATATTTTAAGTTATAAATTATTCAAGCCTTACTCTTCTTTCTCACAGCATACACAAGTCCTTTATTTTGTAAAAACAAACTTTTATTAAATACATTTTACCACTTCATACATGCATCTACTTCAATTATGCTACTCATTCATGTTCAGCTTCTATTTCTTATTTAAGACACAACAAGATGAAAACTTCTTAAGAATTTTCATAATAATCTAGCACAAAGCTAAACATTCTTCAATTTTAAGAAGTCTGACAGACAAGGAATACTTGTATTCATAAAATAACGCCGAAAGCAGCAAACAAAACTGTAGAAAGAAAAATTAACTTGTTTATTTATACGAGTATTTCGGTTAAGCATGAACTTTTATTATAATCATCTATATCGTCAACACTAAACCGCATTAAAATGTTTAATACACAACAAAAATAAAATGTCTAAAGTTTTTTTTTTTTTTTGTTTTGTATGACTTTGGCAGAAATAATGAATTAGACTGGGCGGTGTTGCCAGTATCCTTGACATGTTTCCATACTTTTTTTTAATCTGCGCTTAGACGCGACAATATTTGGAAGGGAAACATTTAGTTTGATAGAAATTTACGGGTGGAGAAAAGAGAATAGTTTTTGCGCTCGGTACTCGGTGACAGGCTTTATTGTCATATTCTTTCTTACTTAAGGTACGGCCACACTTGTCAAACATTTGCCCAAAAAAGCGTAACCAACAAACACTAATGAAAAAAGTTTTGATCAAGGCAATTGGTTAACAAATTAAACATTTTCGTACACAACTAATAGACAATGTCATAGAATCCAACATTATTGGATACTCTTTAACTTGACAAAGTTTTGTCTGAATTGAAAGATTTTTCATTAGCATTTAGTGGTTACGTTTTTTTGGGCAAATATTTGACAAGTTTGACCGTACCTTTATACATACATACTAGAGGCCTGCGTAAACAGTCTTGAAATGTAAATACGTCTTGTTTTTTAAATGTATTCTCGCGGCACGTATTATTAATAATAAGCGAAGGTAGATGTTTAATTGAAGCGAAGGATTTTGTAATTGTATTTACGTAATAGTATTTTATAGATAAGGAAAAGTATTTCTATCCCAATCTGTCTGTCTTACGGTACGCTCAGACGAATTTATTAAATTTACATCACAATATCTCAGAAAATGTTCTCTTTATAATATAAATCCCAATATATGTATATGAACACATATTGCAATTCATATATCGTGGTTGATGGTTGTGCTGATTTTATTTAAAAATTTCATTTATGCACAAACAACTCATGACAATATTAATATTTACTTTTGCAAATTCATATAAGTTCCTTGTTTTCTCTATTCTTTTTCATCCAGTTCCTGGCAACTCTATTATTTAAGACGTGTTAGTAAATTGCGGAAACTTAATATTGTTTTCTCAACAAATAATACTGGCATTAATGTTTAAGAGTCTAAATTGTACGTATGGATAATTATATACATATATCTGTGTATATTTATTTCAACGCGTAAAAGTGGTGATGGAAATAAAATAAATGAGTAAATAACTTCAAACACATTAACTCTGTTTAATGATAATCATCAATTCTTAATGCGAACACACAAACTCAAACAAGAAAATATTCTACAAGCTTAATCACAGAAGGAGAGATGTCAATCAATTTTGCGTATAATTGGATTTTTAAGAAAGTTTTCATAACTGGTGACAGGAGTAAAAAACTTTTAAAAACTTCTGAAGCAGTAAGCTTTTATAAGGGACCTCTTTTTAATAAGTGTATTATTTTTTCTGAAAAGGTACTTTCTTATGAAATTTTATATTTTCAAATATAGTTTTTTAAATGTTTTCCTTATTTTTTAAACAAAAGCAAAGTTCTAACGAAGCTACTTTGGCTACAGCAGGAATTGAACTTGCAACCCTCGTATTACTAGACTAGTATACTGCCTACTGGCCACTATACTTTTCCTACTTCCCGAAAAGGAAATTTCTTTTAAAAAAAAAACGGATTTAAAGAAATTTACATGAAAGTACTTTTTTTAAAATTTACTTTTTTGAAGTATATTTTCCAAAATCCTTTGTTTTTAGAAGAACTTTTTTTTTTAAAAAATTGTTTTTTAACGTACTTTTTGTAAAATCTATTTTTAGTTTAAAGTTAGTTGTTTACAGAAATAATTTCTTATAATTACTTTTAGAGAGGTATTTTTGAAAGATGGATTTATTAAAAGGTCCCTTCTTTAAATGGCTGAGAAGTCCCCGTTTAAGGATATTTTTTTAATTACCTTTGCTAAAAGTAGTTTTTGTAAAAAGTATTTTAACATTTTTAAAAGATATTTCTTTAAAGGCCATTATTACAACTTACAAATAGTTAATTTTAGGATGTTATCTGACAGATAAATATATTTTGATTATTACAAGTAAACATTAATGTAAAAGTGACTGATAAGCTAACAGCAGGTTTATCCTCATGGTAACTTTCAAAGTGATCTTTAAGCATTTTAACAGTCAAAAGTAGCCGGCATCTACACCAATCTTGCCACAATACATCATTTGTATTACTTATTTTATCGGACAGTTGTAATAATGAACAAAATTAATGGTCACTTTATCGTTCACGTTAGCTAATGTTAAGGTTAACTATCAGGAACTTTATCTTTAGGTTGTAATAATGGCCCTAAAAGTACTTTTTTATAAGGTAGTTTTACATTTTCTAAAAGGTGGTTGAAAAAAGAAGACTTTTGGAAAAATTGGTTTTTTTGGTATTTATTTTAAGAATTACGTTAAGCATACATTTTTACGGTCCCATTCCGAAACATGCTAAGTCGATGTAACATGTTATTCTGGGAATATTATTTCTGAATTCATCGTCTATTAACTTAGATTCTGTAAAGTTTTGATAGTAATCGGACTATTCTATCAAAAGTTATGAGCAAAAATTTACTTAGCATAATTTTTCAAGTTTAAAAAATCTACCTTTTTAAATGTTTTAAGTACACTTAGCATGATTTAGTTTGGAGCTAAGTAGTCAAAAAAAAAATTAACTTAAATTCTTCTACAAACTAAAACATGCTATATGTACTTAGATGATCATTGTAGGTGAGAAAGGACTACCAGAAAGATGTCAAGTCTACTTAGACTAGTCCTCTAAGTAGACTTGGCATTAGTGGACAATCTTAAATATTCAAAGTCACTTTTAACTATGATCTACTACCAATTTATAAAGTTCAAATAAACTAAAAAGATTCTTTTGCAATTATTATATGATTACAAATCGTCTCAAGTTTCTATCTCATAACATTACGGAGATATCATCAATAAACTCTGAAGGCGTTTATCTTAAAACTAGCTTTTTGACTTAGCATGTTTTAGAATAGAGCCGTCGATTTTTAAACTATTTTTTAGAACTCCTTTTTTAAATTATTCTGTGGTAGAGTGCTCTTTGCGCAGTACTTTTTAAACTTTTTTTTTTGTAAAAGGTTCTTTTTCAAAAAATAGCTTTTTATACAAAGTACTTTTTTTAAAAGGTACCTTTTGACTGAAGGTAAAAAATTTTTTAGATGGTGCTTTTTACAAAATATGTAGTACTATTTTTAAAGTAATTTTTGATTGGTACTTTTTTAATAAAGTACTTTTTTATAGGGACTTTTCCAATAAAGTACTTTTTTTTAATTTGTAAAAGACATTTAAAAGAAAAGTCATAAAATTTGGTTAACATTTTTTTTCATATATTTATTTTTTTAAAGTAAGGTTTTTGTTAAAGGTAAATAAAAAATTTTTAACGTAATTTTTATAGAAAGATTTTTTCAATGTACTTTTTTGAAATGATTTTTCTAAAAACTACTAAAGTACTTTTTTAATTATTTTTTTTAAAAATGATATAATAATGTTTTCGGAAAATTAATAACCACTTCTGAGAAAGTAATATTGTTGTGGCACTTTTTAAACTGAAATTAACTACCATTTAAAAAAGAGTTTTCTCTTCAATCCTGACTGGCCGTAGTCCTTACAACTCTTGTTCATCGACATGACTCTAGAAAGAAATATTAAAAATGTACCGAGTAATGTTAAAGTTTTAGCATAAAGAAATTACTCCGTGCATCGCATATTATGGAAATATAATTCAATGACAGACAGTTGAAAAGGGAATGAATGAATTATTTATGTATAGACGTAAGTAAATATATTTTGTGTGCAGAACATTAGTTTGACAGAGTGTTTGTTGTCTTAGCGATGTTGAAAATTGCCAAAATAAATATAACAGAACAGAACAGAACAGACTCAATGATTGAGTGAATGAATATTTAATTTATTATCAATTTTTAAGGAAAACAATGGCTGTAGGAAAGTGGTTTTTTGTGTGCCGTATTCACTACACAATCTTTGTACTAAAAAAGTTAAAGAAAGCTAATTCGATTATGTGGTTGATATGGCTTATGTATGTTAAATGGTTAATGTACATATACAGTCAAATCCCGATAATTCGTAATCGCAAGGGACCGGCCATGTCTTACGAATTATAGGGGTTTTAGACTTAGCGGGGTTTCGATTTAACGGGGTTAAAATAAAATAAATACGAATTAACGGGGTTTTTCAATTTATTTACTAAAACGATAAAAAAGCATAAAAAATTTGTTAAAAATAAAATACAAAATAAAAATTTGTTGTTTTTGTAACACCGACAGTGTCTTATGCGTGCTCACACACAAACAAGCAGCAGCAAAATCCCACGCAAAAAAATAGCGATAAACAAAAAATCATTCTTTCCATGTTTTTGTTGTTTTTATTACGAATTATAAGTGGTAGTTAGCAGAAAACACTTACGATTTGTAAGAGGTAAAGCAGATTTTATTTGAAGAAAATATTACGAATTAGCGAGGGGACCAAAATGTATGGAAATTTTACGAATTAACGAGATTTTTCCAAGGGACCGCCAGGTTATTACGAATTATCGGGAATTACGATTTATCGGGGTACGAATTATCGGGATTTGACTGTAACACAGTTAATTTCTTTCTTACAAGATGTATACATGAACAAAATGAAAAAAATTTTGGATATTTATGTGCTTATGAAAAAATCATGTAAATTGCAAATGTAATGTAAATCGTACAAAGAATTGATTCATTTTGCCACTTTTTTTGTTTGTATATTTTTTTCGAAACTTTTACTAGAATTTCTTTGAAAAAAAAAGGAAATTGTTTAACAATGTCTGATAGCTTAATAAAACTTTAAATCTCCGGCAGAACTTTCACAAGACGTCACTAGGGGCTGAGAACTCCTTGACATTTTTTTTTTTTTGGAAATTTAAATCAGCTGTTTTTTTATTAAACAGCCAGTTTTATATTGCACAATTCCTGCTTCTGCTTCCAAAATAAAGTACCAATAAAAACATTAAAGGCCAAGAATTTTGTCTATTTAGTTTTTATTTTTTAGAGATTCCGAGGAAATTGTTAATAATATAAAAATAATACAAAGGGTCTTCACCTAAATGGCCCCTACGGATACGCTCGATGGACGATATTCTTTGCATGAAATTTCCCATCATCGATTCGGATATTTGAGACTAACTGTCATCGGCTTCTTTGCGAATTTCTTCCTCCCTAATTTTTCCATAAAGAAAAACGCCTAAAGGTGTTAAATTACAAGATCTCGAGATCTCTTCGAGAAATCACAAAGTCAGGAAACTTTTTACTCAAAAAATCTATGGTATCGTTACTTATGTAACACGTAACGGCATCTTGTTGAAAATCAATGTCTTCCAACTCTGTCCATAAAAAAAAGCAATGTGAGTCCGATCACAGAGGAGATGTGTAAACATCTAGTAATGAAAAAATTTTTTTTAAGTTGGAAGTACTTATGCTTTTAGTATCAAAACTTTCAATATTGTAAATACATAGGAGTTTGTTGGTTTTTGTTTGATTTATTAAACTTATTTGGTTAGTAAATGGGCACTCTGCAGTATATGTATGTATATGTACTGCATTAAAAGCAGTAAATTTACTGATCGTAGGGCAGTAATCATAATAAAATTGTAGCAAGTGGCAAAGTTTTTTCATTCAAATTTTGAAACTTTTGTATGAAAAACATTTAGCCACTTGGTAGAATTTCATTATGAATACGGGCATTACTGATTACTGAAAATTCAATGCACCTCATCATATAACAAATCATTTAGGCAATTTATAAAAATTGTAGAAAAAAATTTTAGTAATCAGTAAAAATTTACTTGTTAAACATTTTTTATTGTTTTTACTGAAACTTTAGTGGTACTGCAGTGCTCAACTATGGTAAATGCGCTTACTTTTACTTTTTAATTTTTAATTCCTGTTGTTCATCGTTTAGTTATTGCTGTTCTTGTTGTTGTGTACGCATTGCAATTAAAATAAATTCAGTAAAGTGCGACTTTGACTCGCGCACATTCGGTTTTGATCATTTTTTTGATTTAGCTTTCTTCCTTTTTCGCTACGCTGTCCGTCTGTCCGTCACACGGTATTTCTCAGGAACCGTAAGAGCTACGGACCTGAAATTTGGACAGAGTATGTAGAACCTTGGCCGCTACAACAACAAATACATGAGAATTAAAAATTAAAGGGTTTTCCAAAACGAGCAACGAAAAATGTTAAAATCCCATGTAATATACATACAATTGTATGAACATATGTATATTGAAACTTGAAATTTGTAAAATTTTTATACAGACTACAACATTTAACACTAAAATTTAAAAAAATTTAAATTAAAGGGTGGTCCATCAGTTAATGCAATTTTGACTAAGTAATTTTGACAATTTGCTATATCATTCATGGAAACCGTAAGAGGCAAACACTTGAAATTTTCAAAAACGGTAAAACTAAAAAAACCAAAAATTATAAAATCGCCAAACCAAAAAAAAATTGTCAAAAATTAAAAAAAAATCGCCAAAACGAAAAAAAATCGCCAAAATTAAAAAAAAATTTCTAACACTAAAATAAATCGCCAAAAACGAAAAAATCGCCAAAATGAAAAAAATCGCCAAATTGAAAAAAACGACAAAAATCTAACAAAATCGCCAAAGCGCGAAAATGTTGCCAAAACTAAAAAAAAATTTATATAAAAAAAAATCGCAAAAATGAAAAAAATCGCCAAAAATAAAAAAACCGCCAAAATGAAAAACGCCAAAAACCGAAAAAAATCGCCAAAACAAGAAAATAAAGTGTCAAAACTAAAAAAATAGCCAAAGCTTAAAAAAATCGTCAAAACCGAAAAAAAAGCAAAAAACGCCAAACCAAAAAAACCGAAAAGACCCAAAAAACGAAAAAAAAAGCCAAAACTATATATTATATAGGATGAAGTTTGTATTAAATTACATATCTAGTGTTCGTACGGAACCCTTCGTGCGCGAGTCAGAGTTGCACTTCACTGAATTTATTTAAGTTTTTTTTCAGTTTAAACGATTTTTTCAGTTTTATCGCTTTTTACTTGTTTTGGAGTTTTTTTTCTCTTTTTAGGTTTTTTTTAATTTTCGCAATTTTTTTCATTTTGGCGATTTTTACATTTTGTCGATTTTTTTCTGATTTTGGGGTTTTTTTAATTTTTGCGATTTTTTTCATTTTGGCGATTTTACCTGTTCTTGGGGTTTTTAATTTAGGCAATTTTTTTCATTTTGGCGATTTTATCAATTTGGCGATTTTTTCGTTTAATGTTTTTTTTTCATTTTGGCGATTTTTCCGGTTTTTCGCGATTTATTTTAGTCCTAGAAATTTTTTTTCATTTGGTGCTTTTTTCGTTTTGGCGACTTTTTTTTGTTTTTGGCGATTTTTTTAGATTTGGCGATTTTAATGTTTTTGATTTTTTTAATTTTACCGTTTTTGAACATTTCAAGAGTTTTGCTTTTACGGTTTCCAAGATACAGCAAGTTGTCACAATTTCAAAGTCAAAATTGCATTAACTGATGGGACACCCAGTGATTTAAATTTTTTAAATTTAGTGTTAATTGTTGTAGTCTGTATAAAAATTCACTAACTTTTAAAATTTCAAGTGTACATATGTACATACAATTGTATGTATATTACATGGGATTTTAACATTTTTCGTTGCTCGTTTTGGAACACCCTTTAATTTTTAACTCTCATGTATTTGTTGTTGTAGTGGCCAAATGTCTACACACTGTATCCAAAATTCAGGTCTGTAGCTCTTACGATTCATTTTCACCTTTGGTGTACGGAACCCTAATAAAGCAATTATCAAGTTAAATAAAACAAACAAAAACCAGCAAAGTCCTATGTATTTACAATATTTTAAATAAGTTTGTATTGCTTCTTTCAAACACTAATACACTCATACATATGTAGCTCACATCGATTTGACAACGCAGTGTGAATCTCAGCAAAATTTGTGATTGTATTGTTTACCCCCTAGCGTATAGATGTTTACACATCAAAAATTGTTATTCATCAATAGATAGCCATTATTCTTGTGGTTGCAGAAGCCAAAAAAATCCATCTTATTAACCAGATTAAAACATGCTTCAGTAATTGATGACTTTTTTTTATAAAATTGGGGATCAGTTCATTTATAAAGATCGACGAGAAATAGACAACCATTCAGCACATTGGGTTACAATAACAATATTATCAATTGTTATCGAGTTTTTACAAACATGTCAAATTTTTCCAAATCCTGGCCATGAAATGCACTAGGACGACCCGAAAATTTTTTAATTTTCAAAAAAAAATTTTGTGAATTTGAATAATTTCAATGAATGTTGCCGCCAAGGTATATCTAACCAGGTGGCAGCGTTACTTTAGCAGATAATTTTTTGTTATGTGTGCTTTGTAGCTGTAGAATGTCAAAAACTTCGTTTTGTTTTGGTTTGCGTATAATCATTTCTCTGCTTTTGACATTTTTCGGTTCCTTACACAACTATGGTTGCCGTATTTTTGTAAAACAAATCCTTGCACAGTCACATGTATAATTACACTATGGTTGCGGCCAAGGAGAATTCAGTATCAGGTGACGTTATCAGTACAACAATTTTACAACACAAAAAACAACATGTAGTTTGCTATGCTACAAAACCAATCTGTCAAAAGATATCTTAGCAAATTTTGGTTAAAATTGCTCAATTTTGCACCTGATACTGAATTCGCCTTGGTTGCGGCCATTGCTTGTCACGTGCAGGGTTGCCAGATTTCTTCCGACCCATTTCATTTCAAGATTTTAAAAATCCCCACATGTCACAAAAAATCAATTTTATGCAGTTTTTCATCATAGATCGATCAAGATTTATTTTCGATTTAATCGTTAGCGACAAATCAAAAATTAACACGGCAAACAAACTGAAAAATAGCCTCGTTTGGCGAAAAATAACCATATCTGACAAACCTGGTGACTTTGCAGGGTGATGCGTGACACCTGTTAAAACGTTTTATTAAAAATAAAATATTTTATTAAAATACCTTGTATTTGCATAGATATATATATATATGTATTTTTTCTTTTCCTTAAACTGTAGCCGTTCAAAGTGGCACCAGAGTGCCGAACATCAATCGGCTTTTTATACAAATGAATACACATACGCGTATACATTTCTCTCGGTGGCTAGCATAGCTTTAAACCGTAGCTGGCCAAAGTAGCACCAGAGTGCCGAACTTCAATCAGTTTCTTATACAAATACATACACGAATACATTTGTATACGAAGCCGATTGATGTTAGGCACTCTGGTGCTACTTTGGCCGGTTATGCTTTAAACCATTTAAATTTTACGTAAATTTAACTTCAAATTTATTTATTCACATTCTTGCGTTGGAAATTTTCGTGGTTCACTATTTGATTTCCTTAATTTATTTTTATGGTCTCTCCTCTCCCCTTTTTGGAAAATTTTAATTTATACCTTCAATAACCGAAATACTTAATTGTGTCATCAATATAACCAATGATGATGATAAGATTACTTTAAAATGCGTAACATTTTTGTTCAAAGCAAATGGTTGAAGTAACCTCGAGGAAAAATAGATGGTATGTCCTGTGAGATACTTGTACATTATACTGAAATAAGTAACCAGTGCTATTTAGCATTAAAAGGACGAACATAGCATTAAGTTGTTATTTTTTTTTCAAATTTAAATGAGTTTTTAGTTTATACGGAGTATATACAAAAACTGTCTCAGAATTGCTTTTCAGTTAATGTTATTTTCTAAATGAGGTCAAGTAGGCATTAGATAAAAAGTAGTGTTTGTGAAAGCTTTTTGGTTTTGATAAATTTCTAAAGTAACATTGACAGACAAGTTATAAATTTATTACCATATCATACGACAAAAGAGTTTTAAGACAAAAAAAAATTTAAAGCATAATAAAATATGACTTGGCAATTAACTATGCAGTGTGTAATAGAATATTTGAAATATATTTTTCATTACACTACGACCACACCAGCAATTTGATGTGTCTTAACACAAGCAATAACGCCGGCAGAATGATGACGTCCGATTGCTTGTGTTCAACAATGTATTTGGAGGTGGTGAACACGTATATTCAAATATATTTGCTTTTTATTCACATAAATACTTAAATTGTCAATCATTTTATCATTTTCTAATTTTAAATTGAACTTTTATTGGTTTTATGTAGTTAAAGATTTTGTTTTCCGTTTTTACGTTGAAAATAAATTAATATAATTTGTATGTGTTAAGAGATTGTTGCTCAGCAATGTATTTTAACATTTGTTGCTGAATATATATTTGAACACATATTCATACGGTCCACACGCTAATATCTTGTGTCGGCAATCGAATTTGACAGTTGCCATGACAATAATTGCCAAGATTATTGCTCGTGTGGTCGGCATGTTAAGCACACCATACACGTTGCAATTCAATTGTCAATTGAGTCTTTCAATTGAATTGATTCTAGGCCTTACATACTTCATAAACTAAATTGAAAGATTTTCATTCAATTCAACTCAAATTAAAGACAATTTTAAAAATACTTAACTTTTTCTTTGCAAAAGAAAACTACAAATATAAATTTTCATAGCTGATCAAGAGATTCGGACACGCACAGCACATTCGAATTGAAAGGCTTACTAGCCAACTTGAAAAAATCAAAATCTCTTGAATTTTCTGCAACCAGCTCGACAAGTGCCAAACCAATTAATTGGTAGAGCCATAAACGCTTTGACTTGGGCAACAACCGACTCAGTTGCCCATTGGACTGAAAGGCGTATGGTGTGCATTAGAGGCCTGCGTATACAGTCTTGAAATGTAAATACGTCTTGTTTTTTTAATGAATTCTCGTGGCATGTATTATACTAAACCAATAATAAATGCTGTAGTTTAATAAGCGAAGCACGATGTATCTGAGTGTTTTTAAGCGATGTCGCGAAGACTTCTTATTCATAACAAACACTCAAGAGAAGTAGTGTTGATGAGTATGTGCCTGTTATTTTGCATATTGTACGTTTGAGTGTGTGTATAAGATGTAGATGGTAAGCTCCCTGTCGGATTTTTATTAGCTAGCTCAAAATATAGGTGACTAACTAACTCTAACTCATTTACAACTAGCTTCTGAACTAACTTATAAATCGATGCAGATGTGACTCAGTAGCTTTTTGTAGAACTGTCTTCTTCCCGATAAGTATTGAACTAACTTTAAGCTAACTCAAAACTGATGCTGAGATAAGTGAGTTGTTTTTGTACAAGTAACATCTCCTCGATAAGTTTTGAACTAAATTTAAGCTAACTAAAAGCTGATGCAGAGATGAGTCAAAGTTTATCGAGAATATGTCAAAGTAAAATTCGTGTTTATGTTAACTCTGTGCCATTTTTTGTTTTATATGGCGCAATAGCAAAGTGTTAAGTATGATGGCTGACAAACAAAGTGATCACGGTTCGATACCAGTTCTCGTCTCTAAGAAATGTTAAATTCTTTCAAAGTTATGTTGACTAAAAATGTTAATCATTAGTAAGTCAAAAACAAGTGAGAGTGCTATATTCGCCTGTGCGGAATCTTATATACCCTTTACCAAAGTGCGTTTATGTAGTATATAGATACATACATAAGCACATACATAAAGTAATTTGACCTAGTTACTTTTATGTGCAAAAAAAATTTAATTTTCAAACCCTAGAATCATCAAATTAGATTTTCTCATTCCTTTTATCAATATAGTGGTTTTTAAAAAAATATGGAAAGTGTGTTAAGTGATAAAAAAGGGAATTCCAAAAAATGTGTTTTATTTAGTTATTTTAATATCTAGAAAAAAAGTTCAAAGTTTCCAACTCTGGAGATGTGATTTTTATCTTTATAATTTTTCAAACCAAACTTTTTATTCCAAAACGTAAAATATGTATAATTTATAAAGGAAAGGATAAAAATTAATTAGACTTAGTTACTTTAATATATCACAAAAAGTGTAAGTTTCCCAACCCTGAAAGCATCCTTTTTGATTTTTCTGATTTCTTACACCAATCTCTTTTTTTTAAGAATGTAAGATATGTTTAATTTATAAAGAAAAGGAAATTTTTTTTTAATAAGTTAATTTTATATAAGAAAAAAAATAAAGTTTTCCAGCCCTGGAAACGTCTTTTTAAATTTAAAATTTTTTTTTTTATTTGAAATACCAATTTTATTCGTGGTGAAGTATAAAATAAGTTTATTTAATAAAAATGAACGCTGATGATGAAGGTTTAGTGGCCTTCGAAAACGGCTGGTTGTTCCGTTCAACTATGTGTTGTTAGTCAGAATATTTACAACAGACTTTGGTGTTATTTGTTCATTAATAATTATCACATGTAATTTGGCTTAAAAAGCGATACGAACTTTAGCCTGTTAAAAATCATAAATATAGAAACAAATGGAGTGCGAATAATAATTAAAATTAACTAAAATTAATAGCCATGGGCCTGTGGCAAAAATTAAATAAAAATATACTTAATAGTAACAAACCAAAAAAGTTTGTCTTAAGTAGAACAAAAAATAAGCAAATTAACTAACATGTGTATAATCAGTAAAAGAACAAAACAACATTGGTAAGACTGTTGTAAATATAGAGATGGTAAAATTGAGCTTACAATACAAAAAAGCTTTCAGCAAATTGAAATACGATGAATCAAACAATTCACATATTCCATTTGCAATAATGCTAAGTATATAAAGCAGAAATCTACATCAACTGACACCACACACAGTGGACCAAACACAAAAGAACGCTGATGATGAAGGTTTAGTGGCCTTCGAAAACGGCTGGCTGTTCCGTTCAACTATGTGTTGTCAGAATATTTACAACTAACTTTGGTGTTATTTGTTCATTAATAATTATCACATGTAATTTGGATTAAAAAGCGATACGAACTTTACCCTGTTAAAAATCATAAATATATAAATAAAAAATTTGTTTACGGTAGTTAATTTTATATATCACAAAAATTATAGGTTTTCCAACCCTGGAATTATATTTTTTGATTTTCTGATTTCTTACATCAAGCTCTGCACTTAAAGAACATAATATATGTATAATTTGTAGAAAAAAGGAAAAATTTGTTTTAGTAAGTTACTTTTGTATAAGAAAAACAAATCAAAGTTTTCCAACCCTGGAAACGTCCTTTTAATTTTTTTGATTTTTTTTTAAATTTTTTTAAAGTTAAATACCAATTTTATTCATTTTGAAGTATAAAATAAGTTTATTTAATAAAAAAAATAATAAAAACTACTTTTCAGTAGTTATTTTGTATGGCAAAATGAAGTTTAAGTTTCCCAGCTCTGAAACCGTGTGCTCGATTTTGCTGATTTTCAATACAAATCTTATTTCGACGATTTCTGGCCCACCAGTCCAAGAACGAAGTCTCTAGCTTTTCTGGGAGCTTCGGAAAACCGATTTCACCTACAGACAGGCGGACAGACGGACATCGCTTATTCGCCTTCCCTATGCATAAGGATCCAGAATATATATACCTTATGGCTCGCTTATTAATATTCTGGAAATTACAAACGGAATGACAAACCTATATATACCCTTTACCATTTTTTGGTAAAGGGTATAATAATGGTTAGCTAAAGAAAGACCTTTTTTCTTCTTTTTTGATGCGCCACAAATTAAGTCATAATGGGCCAACCAGCGTGACCATATTAGCTTATTTTGAGCTAAATTTAGCTTATTTTTTTGGGAATTAGCTGCAAAATTTCCATTTAGCTCTTAGCTTATTTTTTAGTTGTTTTTGAAAACTCATTTAGCTTTTTTAGCCGTTTTTTAATCTAAATTGCATGTTCTCAAAAAATATGTTAAAGACATAAAAAAGTTATAGTGACAAAAATTAAAAATTTTAAGCGCACTGACTAAATGGCTGAATTGATTTTCTTCAATTATAGGCGAGATCAAGTCACTTTTCAAACGACAAAAACAAAATTTAAATCGGTCTAGCCGTTTGGATTCAACTAAATATATCTAGAAAAGATCTAATATCTTCTGAACATCTGGACAGATTTTTTTCAAACAAAGAAGCTAAGAACACTCTCGATCAAGTCACCTTGCGAACAAAAAATAAACTAATTCAAAATCAATGCAGCACTTTGGTCTGTACGTGGACTCGTACAGGTGCACAAATGTACAGACACACACTACAAACTTATCACACCATTTTTTGGATGAAGGAAGGTTAAAAATTATAATTTGTTAACATTCAAATATATAAAATTTTTTCATTGAAAAATAATTTAAAAATAAAAAAAGTAAATTGCGCATTTATAGGAAAAATGACAAATTTAAAATTAGGTGACATTGATTGCAATTTTGGAGTTACAATGGCAAAAGTTAAATTAATATTCCCTATAAGACTTTTAAAGATTTTCTTTGAGTTAAGTTGAACTTGTATTTAGCGGCATGAATTTACTTAAAACAAAAATTAGGAAATAGGTTTTCTGTTAATAAGACTAATTAATTTAAAAAAAGGTTTCGTATTTTAGTATAAATGTTTTTAAATTTTTGGAAAGTTTTTGCGTTATTTTTCTTTAAAACTCAAATATAATAATGAATAAATAATTTAATTAAAAATTATTCAATATTTTTATTTCAAATAATAGAAAATATGTTTTTTGTATGTACATATATATTCAACGTCATTTTAGCAATAAGAAACTATTGCAACGTGGAAGAAGCCGAAAAAAGTTTAGCTTTATTTTATGGCTTAAAATTTTAATTTTTAGCTTATTTTAGCTCTTTTTGAAACGTGATTTAGCTTAACTTTATTTTAAAATCTGGTCACACTGGGGCCAACCATTAGTTAGTCATTTCGCAGCTAACTAATAGTGCACTTGCATTTTATCAGCCAAAAACTCACTCTAAATTAGCTAACTTGAGGTTATTTGAAACTTATGCAGTGTTAGTGAGTACTGACTCGTTCTGAGGACATTACGTTTAAACACTGAATAGCGTTTAACATGTAAAATGAGTTAGCTTTTGAGTCAGTTGTCACTCGTCTCTGATTAACCATTAGTTACTTTTAAGTTAGCTCAAATCCCGACAGGGATATTATGTGTTAAAGGGTGTTTTTTTTTTAAAGCAAGCGCACACATGTATGCATTTGTATGTGCGTAGAAAAATAGAAGATCATACACACAACGTGTATGCGTATGTAGATGCATGATGTTTGTATAAGTGTCCATGCGTATGAAGAAGCAAGCATTACAAAATTTTTCCGTCACCAAGTATTTTCTTCTTTAAGGTAGAATTAGTAAAATCGTATCATTCTACTTTACAGCTTGCCGTATCGTTCAACTTTGTGCACAAGTTATAGAAAATGTAACAGTTTGCACAGCACATTTTTTTTTGCTGGCATTAAATACGGCGTTTTTGACATTCGTTATAGAAAAATCTGTTTTCTGCAGATTCCTACGTCAGCAGTGCTACCACCACATATTTTATAACCAGTAACATGCATTGTATATGGTACGGTTTTTGTCAGCTGACACGCAACATCACGATACGATTTTACTAATTCTACCTTTACTCCTATACCTGCAATAACTGAAAAAAATGTGTTGCCAACAATGTTGTTTAGCGATTGTTTTAAAAGACTTCGCTGCATTTAAGCATTCGCTCATGTCTTAAAAGTTCTTGTAAGTGGTCTTTTGCAGGGGTCTAGTGTACATTATGAGTATTTGCACCGAAGTATATTTCTTATATGAAAATAAATATTTCGTTTTTCATTTTTGCTTTTAAAAAGGTTGTGGAAAATAAAATAGATGCAAAATCGACTAGAGATGCTCGTTTTGTAAAGATTATTGTTTGATGCTCTCTTAAACTTATTTTGTTTGTATATTTTGATTCTCAATAATGTATTAAGAGTCTTACTATAAACATACAAAGTTTCTTAAATAATTTCAAAATCTTTTGGGTTACAGTCTACTGATTAGTTCCGTGAATTAGGAACGAAATGCATATAGGCATTGCTTAACCAAAAAGAAAAAAAACAGCAACATTTTCAAATTATTTAAACTTATACCTGATTTACATTAAGCATTTTTTCATGAAATTTCATGAATTTTGTTGCACGAAACTTTTTCTATTTTCTAATTGCAGAGCTATTAAAGAGAATTTTATGTAAAAAATGACGTAGAATGAATCTCTAATGCATTTTTGGCAACTTTTTTGATATAAGTTGTTACTCCAGGCCTCCTATTGGCAAATTAAAAATTTTCATGAAAAAAATTCTTAATGTAAATCAGGTATTAGTTAAAACTGCAAAAAAGAGAGGTTTCGATTTTTTTTTTTTAATTTTTGTATTACTAATTTTTGAAATTTACCCCTCACAGTTATTACCATTGTAGACGAAAGTCCTTTTTAGTTAATTTAATTATTATTGTTCGATAATTTGGCTTAAAAAGCGATACGAACTTTAGCCTATTCAAATCATAAATGTAGCAAGTCCTTTTAATTTTAATAAAGAATTTATATCTTAAATTTATCTGTTTAAACAGTGAAATCTAATATTAAATATATCACAAATCAAATTTAATTTTTCTTTCTCTAATAAATTAACTACATTCTGTTATAGAAGATTTCATTTAATCATTTCTACATGATTGATTGCACAAATAAATAATTCAATGCATTAATATTTCAAAATTGAAAATAAAGTATAATATAAAAATTTGAAATTCTTATTTGAAAAGAAATAATATGATGCTAAAAAACCAGAATTTAACAAATTGTCAGCTTCAAAGGCAATAAAATAAAAAGTTTGCAAACTCTATTTGCCACAATTTATTATAAGCAAGCATATACATATCTGCCTGCAAGGTCATGCTTATGCAGAGTGTTAAGAAAATTGTCTAGTTAAGTAATACTCAGTTGACCATGAAGCCTCAAGGAGTCCTATAAAGGGTGTCCCAACAAGAACACAAGATTGAAATTTTAAATAAAACACAGATATTTTAAAAAAATATCGTGAAACTTTATTATATCGTAAAGTAGACAAAATGAGGTCATGTGTGGAACAACAAATCGGGCAGATGGCCGCCGCGGCTTTGCTGGCACACACGCGATCTTTTAATGAAATTTTCAATGGCCGTTTTGCATAAATACTATGGTATTTTATTAATGCAGCGTCCAATTTCCTCTTTTAAGGCTTGAGTCGTCGTCGGCTTATTCGCGTAAACCATCGTCTTCAAAAAACCCAAAAAAAAAAAGTCTAATGGTGTTAAATCGCACGATCTAGGCGGCCAATTCTGGTCTCCAAAACGCGAAACAACACGACCGGGAAATGACTGATGTAGCAATTGAATTGTTTCTCTGGCTGTATGACATGTGGCGCCGTCTTGTTGAAACCAGATGCCCTCCACATTCATTTCTTCAATTCTAGGCACGAAAAAACTGGTTATCATTTCACGATACCGAACACCATTGACTGTTTGCGCTTGACCTTGACAGCTGCGACATTT
Organism: Tachina grossa; assembly: GCA_949987645.1. NCBI lineage: Eukaryota > Metazoa > Arthropoda > Insecta > Diptera > Tachinidae > Tachina > Tachina grossa. The sequence continues at coordinate 37,515,977 of OX465276.1, read as the reverse complement.
TCGATCGATCGACCTGGTCGAAGGCGCGTTGTTGTCTTTACAACACTAACAGACCCAGTTTCGGCAAATTTATCCATTAATCACTTTACAGTTGACTCTTTTGGAGCATTATTGTGACCCCAAATTGATCGCAAATTTGCGAACTGTAGCCGCAAAACTTTCACCATTTTGGTAAAACAATTTCACAATGAGAATGCGTTGTTCATTCGTGTAGCGCTTCATTTTTACTAACCTCGTACTCTCTACTAGCAAACAATAACAATTGTTCAAATGTCAAACAATGACACTTCGAATGGCGCCAAACTTAAATCTTGCATTCTTGTTGGGACACCCTTTACATATGTTATTTTATTATAGTTATCTCATTGTTAACGCTGTACACATTTTTAGCTGAGACCTTAAAGTCTCAATTAATATTCGTATAAAAAATAGGCGTTATCTCTGAAACCATGGGCGCTAGAAAAATAGTAAATATTTTTTCGCAATAAACGGACAAAAATTCATATAAATGAGTTATTTTAGTTTGAGTTTTACGGACTAAACTAAAAACACACGATTTTTAAGAGTAATAAATATATCCTGCTATACTCATCAATAGGACTCTAATCAAATGAAAGACATTTTTATTTAGATTGATAATCCAGAAAGTAGTTTAATGTATGGAGGACAATTCATGAAATATTAAGCGAATAATACAAAAAGTGGTGTAAATTATGCAAACAAAAAATATCACTTTATCTTAAAAAGTAGATCTGCTATAAAAAACCTTGTGATGCTATTGTCATCAGCAGATGAAAATACATAAGGATCGACTATTTTTCTTTTAAGCAACAAAACCACTGCTACGCTGTGTAATTAAACACGTGAAGATATATTCTAAAATGTATAACCCTCGAAATAAACTATCGTGTTTAACAGAGCCCTGTTATATAATAAAAAACTATTTTTTTTCTCAAGAAATAGACTTGATACCCGATTTTTGTTAAGCAAACTGGACCAGCAAACCTTTAATATTTCCAAAATCGTTTACATGCTGTAGCCGCAGAATTGTCAATTTTGTGAAACTCTCTCAAAGAAAATGCAAAAGTTGCATCCCTTGCATAAGAATGCAGCCAGACAAAGTACTTTATGTGGGCATGCCACTGCCTCTTTCTCTTACCAAAAGAAAAAGGTTATTTACTTGACCCCTCGACGATCGTCATGCTCGGGACAAACTGTCGAGTCCTTACGAAGATTATTTCGAGAATTAATATATTTTACAACATTTTTTCGGTTATAACTTAACTTAAAACTAATGAGCTTATCGCTTATTGGAAATGCAAGTGCTTACGAAAGCGAAGTCAACCATTACACGAAATGGAAATTTTGACTTATTTTGATCTTCGTTTTATTATTGAAAAGTAGTAGATTTTTGCTTTGCCAAAAACTCTTCATTAAAAATTAGTTGACGTTAGCAAACATTCTCTGCTCTAGTAGATAGATAGATATGAATGCTGATGAAGTGCTTGGTGGCACGGAAAAATACTGAATTTCTCCCCAGCTAAAGCTTAGTTTTACTTTTCTTGCCTTCACGTTACTTAGTCCCTATTTACACTATGCAAGTCTTATTGCTAAGCTGATTAGTTTATTAGGAGAGAGAGACGGGGGGAAAAGAAACGTTGCTGTTCCCCTCGTCTCTCTCCCTGAAACTAATCAGCTTAGCAATAAGACTTGCACAGTGTGATTTGGGACTTAATAAAAAAAATTTGTTTTATAATATAAAACTAAATTTTAATGAGCGTAGTTTTGACCTCTTTTTTAAGCACAAAAATATAGCATTCCAACAATCCAAATTTTTGGGCAATTTTCGTGGGAATGGGATGAGTAGAAGTGCATATAATATGAGCTGTAATTTTAAGATTTGGGTCGAAAAGGTTTGTAAGTATTCAAAACTATTGTTTTTTGTGAACAACGACGACTGAATGAGTTCAACCCAAGTCTATCTAATTAGTTTGTTTTTTTTTGGGAATTGTTACAATTTAAGTTTAAAATTTTTTTTAAACGGACTAATAATCCCAAATTAATATTTTACTTATTAAGTAAAATATTTTTTTAATTAAAAATACATTGAAATTGATTATTGAGGGGTTTAGCTGGATCCTATGCGCATTTCACTGTTGTTAATGCAGATCATCAGGGAACCTTTACCCAAAGTTTCTTAGAACAACTAGAGTTATTATGTTATAAACTTTCATTTAGACAAATGAGAAGCTCAACAACAAATAACAAAGTTGAAACAAGAACTCAATAATCAACATGTTTTTTTTATTTTCTTACTTTACCATTAATACAGGGTGGGCCAAAAGAAACCAAGGGGTGTAAAAGTTTAATAACTTTTTTGTTTATTAATTTTTTTTTATTTTTTCTTTCAGATTATATAGACAACACTTGGAGAATTTATAATGAATGAAAATAATAAATGAAAATCAGAAAATAAGAAATGAATAAATGAAATCAACTTTATTGAAAATTTGATTATGAGTGATGAAGCTCATTTTCATTTGAATGGCTTTGTTAATAAGCAGAACTGTAGGTTCTGGGGTTCTCAAAATCCAAGAGCCATTCATTAACGCCAATTGCACCCCATCAGGTGTACAGTAGGGTGTGGGATCACATCTGAAAATGTCATTGGGCCCTACTTCTTCGAGAATGAAGATGGAAGTGCTGTAACCGTAAATGGAGAGCGGTATCGGTTTATGATAGAAAATTTTTTACGTCCTGCTCTTAAAAACAGACCTGGTATGTGGTTTCAGCAGGACGGAGCCACTGCCCATACTGCCCGAGACACAATGGCACTTTTAAGTTAAATTTTTGGAGAGCGAATAATTTCTCGAAATTCGGAAATTATTTGGCCAGCGCGATCGCCAGATTTGACAGCACCCGACTATTTTCTTTGGGGTTTTTTGAAGGAGCGAGTGTATGTGAACAAGCCAGAGACAATCCTTGAACTCAAGGCAAACATTGTTGCAGAAATTCGAACGCTACAGCCACAAGTTTTGAAAGATGTTATGGAAAATGCTCTAAAAAGAGCCCATCATTGCGAAGCTAAGAACGGTGGTCATTTAAGAGACATCATTTTTCATACTTAGTGTAAAAAAATTTCCATTTTGTATATTATATAATCTGAAAGAAGAAATAAAAAAAAGTTAATAAACAAAAAAGTTATTAAACTTTTACACCCCTTGGTTTCTTTTGGCCCACCCTGTACATTGGCTGACTTTTTTTCAGCTTCAAATTGTAGTCGTAAGAGTATGTAAAAAGAAAATAAATGTAAATAACAACAACAGCTATTTAAGCATAGAGTGTTGCCACACAATTTGAATAAAATTAGCCACGCCTACTTTTCTAAAAGAAAAGTTGTGTCACTTTTAGAGCTCAAGATGTGTGCCAAATTCTAAAAAAATTGTTTAGGTCAGTAAAGGTAGAATTAGTAAAATCGTATCATTCTACTTTACAGCTTGCCGTATCGTTCAACTTTGTGCACAAGTTATAGAAAATGTAACAGTTTGCACAGCACATTTTTTTTGTCTGGCATTAAATACGGCGTTTTTGACATTCGCTACAGAAAAATCTGTTTTCTGCAGATTTCTACGTCAGCAGTGCTACCACCACATATTTTATAACCAGTAACATGCATTGTATATGGTACGGTTTTTGTCAGCTGACACGCAACATCACGATACGATTTTACTTATTCTACCTTAACCCGCAAACCATAGCACAATTGTGCGGATGAAAATCGTATAAATGCTTAAGGCTCAGTTAGCCGACTGTAATGTAAAGTAACTGCAACAGTAAGAAACAGCTGATCGATTTTATTATGTGAAAAGTAATGAAAATGGTTATAGAGATGTAATGTAACGTAACCTACTTTTCATATAAAAATATCGATCAGGTGTTTTCTACGTTACAGTTACTTTACATTACAGTCGGCTAACTGAGCCTTTATGCTCTTTCATTTAGTCGTCACTGAGCCAGCGACGAATTAAGTTGTGCACGCGTGTATCATTTTTTCCTGGTTTTTTGTTTAGTTTTTTTGAGCACACAGAACGAAATTAAAGTTCAAATTTAATAAATTTCTACAGACAAAAAATTGATAATATAATTATGGAAGCTGGGAAATATTTCGTGATTAAAAATGCTTTTGGCAATATGCGATGCATTTTATGTTATGTAATATTTAAAAATAATAGGGAAAATAGTTTAAAAGGCATTTTAATAGTATCAACAGAGCTGTGAATAAATTTAATTTTGAATTTATACACTAAATTGTTGAATGGTTATTAAATTTTTAGTTTTTATTTAAGTTTTTATTTTATTTAAAAAAAAAAATTCAAACAACTAATAACCACATCATGTATTTTATAATTATTACAAAACCTTTCTTCAAGTGCAAGTTTATTTTACTCTCATTTTTCTCACCAATACAAACATATTTTATTTTGCGGGACACTGGTTTAGGTAGAAGCAAGTGAAATATCATGTTAATAGCTAGAGCAAGAGCACAAAGTGTGTGACAAGTTTTGCAGCAATCGGATAAGTAAATGTGCATGAAATTAAAGGAAAACATTTAATGGGCGTAATCCCGCCCGCTTTTGTGTTAAAAATACTAGATGGAAGCTATACCATTTCAGAGGAGTTCCAGCCCTGCATTATTTAAAACGTGCTAAAAAGCAGAGTTGTAAGATAATGAATAATTCTATTTTTGACCGTATTAAAAAAAAAGGGAGGTTGAGGGTATCCTTAGCTCGTGCCCAGTCTCCGACAGTCATTAAATAACAACAACACGCATTTTTTGATGTAAATTAGCGTGCTTTTATATCAGTTGTTGTAGGAAAGTTAAGTGATGAAGGCATAGACACTGCTCACTGAACTATAACGGTTTCAGCGGCTACTAATACTAATATAACATCAGAGCGCTTTCCTTAGTCGGCATTGTGTAGCAGAACCACCGGCTAAGTAAAATAACCAATAAAATCTAATACGGCTCATTGACACCAGAGGCGCTGCAACACTGCATTATTAAAAACGTGCAAATAGCAGTGTTGTAAAAGAATGAGTTTTTTCTCTATCTCTTCCATCACCACCGGTCTTCTCTATCACTATTCCTTTCCTAAAGATATCTTCTTTAGTATATAGTAGTAGTAGGCATTGATTGACTGAGTGTTACTTCTCTTTAAAAAAAATTAAATTAAATCGTTCTATAAATGATTGAGTTATGTATATAGTAACAGACATACAATTGAATTTGAGAACTGTCTCCTTTTTTTCAGTCGGCTAATTATTATGTTCCGAAATAATTTTATCATAAAGTCTATTAATAAAGGTTTTTTTAATTTAATTAAAACATTAACAACTTATCGAAAAGTTTTATTTAACTTTTACTAAAGAAAAAATAAATTCTTTTTTTCTTTTAGAATTCCCAAAAAGTTTTTGCCATAAAATTACAATTTAAATAAATTTGTATTTGCTTAACAGAGACGCAAAAGGCAAAAAAGAGAGAAACGTTCTAGTCATTATTGTCAATATATGTATGTATCATCAAATTAATGATGGAAAAACATACTCAAGAAGACATTCGGCAAAATATCAAATTTATTCCTAATATGCCTTGATTTCTATGTACGTCTGAATGGTCACATTAAGGGGGCGTAAAATATCAATAAAAATATGTATAAAAAAATACTCTAATAAATGATTTGATTTTTTTTATTTCATTATAGACCAAATAAGATAAACCAGCAATAACATACACATACTTTTGTGTCTTATTTATAAATGAAAAACTTCCTCCAGCAAACAACAAAAAAAGAAAAGTTTTCTCAAATAAAAAAATCAAAATCGGAAAATCAAAATATTTATTGTAAGTATGTTTGTACATACATATATATGTATGTAAGTCTGTATTAAAGTCCTGCACAAGACCACTTACGAGAACTTTCAAGACATGAGGGATTTTGAAATGCTTAAATGTAGCGAAGTCTTCTAAAACAAACGCAAACAACACTGTTGTCAATACATTTATTTTCAGCGCACACACAAACGCACACATGCATTGACATTAGTTGTGTGCGCTTGCTTTAAAAAAACACCCTTAAACACATAATAGCTTATCATGTACTTACATCATTATGCAAAATAACTAGCATACACGCATCACCCCTACTTGTTTTGATTGTTTGTTACGAACAAGAAGTCTTTACGACATCGCTTGGAAACACTCATATACACGAACACCAATACATCCAACGTGCTTCGCTTATTATATGACAACATTTATTATTGGTTTAGTATATTACAAGTCACGAGAATACATTTAAAAAACAAGACGTATTTACATTTCAAGAGTGTTTATGCAGGCCTTTAGTTTGTATATTACGTGTGCATACGTATGTACGCATATTAGAGTTCTTACAAATACAACTATTTCGAAATACAATCACATTTGTATCCCCCAGCGTCATATTAACTAGTGAATGTTGTTAAATCGTTTGTAAGATACTGTTTTTTCTCAACTACTTGTATCTACTGCTCTGCTGTAATTTTATTTCTTTGTTGCTTTTCTTATAAAAATGTTTAAAAAAGTTTGATTTCAGTTTGTAGGCCTGAAATGGGTGGTTGGTGGCTGCTGCTGCTTGGAAGGCTGTTACAGTTAAAAGTAGGGGGAAAGGTAGCAGAGATTTGGTTGTACATGTAGTGGTTGTTGGTTGTTGCTGTTTAATGCTTATTTATTTATGTTGCCAGTTGTTTTGCAATCTCAAATATCTGCTTTTTGAATTTAATATCAAATGATTTGTTATTGCAGTTAAATTGAATATGTAGAGGGTAAATTCGAGACTGTTTTTTTTTTGTAGTTGTTATAGTAAGAAACACTGCTTATTGGTTTCGTTAAAGGGGATTCTGATTACAAACTTGATTTTCCTATTGCTGGCATATTTCAATAAGAAAAGGGAATCCTTTTTGATGTTATTCTAACGGAAGACTTAAACACATAATTTTATTTACTGCAAAATGAAAATTTGCTATAAAAAAACATAAATACACAGTGTGTTTGTAATTGTTTGTTGATTGAAAATTGTAAGAAAAAAATAAAAATGATTTATTCGTCTTATAGATTATTTATTCATTTCCCATTTATTTGCCCCGCTTACTTTACAGTTTTATTAAATTTTTTTTAACATATTAAATTTTTGTCTTCTTTCATTTTGCTCGGGGGGAGGAATCTATGATGCATGCAAATGCATGCATATTATTGGATCTACGCATTAATTCTCATCGTTATGACGAGTACATACACATTATAACAAGTTCACTTTAGAGAAGTTCGACTGTATCTGTCACTGGAGAGTGGAGATGGGTGCGTGTCGAATTTTTCCAACACGACACAATAAGAAGACGAATACCAAGACGCTCAACACGTACGAAACACGCACGCGAAAAATTTCGTCAGCACGATACTGCACAACAAGCACAAAATATTATTGGTATGATATTGAAGATCAGAAAATTTAATTGATATTTTCCAAGAATATTTCGAGAATTAACATATTTTGCAACATTTTTCGGTTATAACTTTACTTAAAACTGATGAGCTTATCGCTTATCGGAAATGCAAGTGCTTATGAAAGCGAAGTCAACCATTACACGCAATGGAAGTTTTGACTTATTTTGACCTTCGTTTTTTTATTGAAAGGTATTAGATTTTTTTTTCCAAAAACTCTTCATTAAAAATTAGTTGACGTTAGCAAACATTCTCTGCTCTATAAGATAGATAGGTATGAGTGCTGATGAAGTGCTTGGCGGCACAGAAAAATGTTGCATTTCTCTCCAGCTAAAGTCTAGTTTTACTTTTCTTGCCTTCTTTAAGAAATCACGTTACTTAATAAAAAAAATATTGCATTCTATTGTAACGTGCCGTCACAAAATTCCATATGTCATACATTGTGTTACGTACACCATGACTGCGTGGTACATACCAACTCAATTGATATAGGGTACATAATTACTAGTTTTGTTCACAGTTTTGGTTTAACATACATGTTGACAAAATATACCTTAGAAGTCTCATCAAGTTAGTAAGCGAAACGGTATAAGACTTCAAGTTTTATACTCAGTCGGCGAGCAGGTCACGATATCGTACGATTGTTTCTTGTTCCGAAGCAGCGTGACCGTTTGACCGACTAAAGTGGCAATTTGCCACTTTTTCGACTGCGTTTCCCCTCTTTCGACTGCCTTGCCACTTTTTGACTCCCTTTATTTAGGGTGAGTTATCTGAAAATACATTGAAAATAAAAAGTTTAGTGCAGTTTTCTCGTTTTTTTTAATTTTGCCCCTTTTTTTGATAAATCCCCATTTGGTGCCACTTTTTGAAAAATATCATCGGTCACCCTGTTCCGAAGTAGTTATATGCATGCTGTATTGTAGTTATTAATATGTATTGTATTTAGCCGAGTGTACGATCTTGCGCATTGTTCATGTATTCACCTTCGTAGTTATTAACCCTGTATTTAGTCGAGTGTACGATCTTCCGCATTATTCGTGCATTCACCTTCGTAGTTATTAGCACTGTATTTAGCTGAGTGTACGATCTTCCGCATTATTCGTTTCCCGATATCAACTGAAGCCGAGTGGGGAAAACCATCGAGATCGACACATAGTTGTAGTCCAATTTATATTTAAATATTTTATTAGTTAAGTTTAGTTTAGTTTCGTTAATAAAAAAAAATACTGTGTTAAGTTAAACAAGAAAACACCCGACATCTCAGAGTTTTAATTTACAAACGAAGCAGACCTTTGAAGATCCTGGAACAGCTGACGCCTACCTCAGCTGGAAAATAAAACTGTGTTACACTATAATAAATATCAATTGAAATTTTACTGGACATAATCCCGCCTTCTTTTTTAGGCACAAAACTATATATCATTCCAAGAGTCCAACGTGTTGGGCAATTTTCGTGAAAATGGAATGAATAGAAGTGCATATAATATGAGTTGTAATTTTAGATTTGGGTCGAACTCATTCAAAAGGTCGCGTTTCAAAATATGGCACCGAGTTTGGCACTGCCTGCTAATACTATCTGCCACCACAGCTGATACTATCGGTTTAGATACAGAACATTAAGCTTCTGAGGCATATACAATATCAACAAATATGCTGGTGTTGTGTGTTTGGCGATACAAAATATTAAATTTTTTTTCTCTACTGGAAATTCATTCATACATCTAAAATCGTTTCATGTTTTTCGTGTCGATTTTGCTCTACACGTAACTACCCGAACACGCAGGAAATCAGATTTTATGTTCGTGTAAAGAAAAAGAACACGACACGCGCCCATCTCTACTTGAAAGTACTGTTATTGAAATTTCGAATAAGATGAATTCCGTACACAAAAAATGAGCGTTTAAGATAAATTGTTTTTGTTTGTTTCTAGAAAACTGCTGCTTGACTTTGAAACAACAATTCATAACATATACATACATAATCAGGCAAACCACAAATATGCTCTAAAAAAAATGGTTTATGCGCATTCAATATGCGATAAAAACTTAAAAAACATGCTCTTTTCATATAAAATAAAAAAAGAATAAGAAAATAAATTAAAAAATTAACAAAGAATAACTGCGGTATTAAAAGCAATAATTTGGGTTTGAAGTACACGTTGAAAAGAAATTGCCATACAAATTTAAACTAAATCAAATAATACAATTGTTTTTTTTTTTTTTTTTTTGATACTCTAGTGAAGATTTAACTCAAAAGATATCACGATATCAGAATTAAAACTTTGGAACTGTTTTTTGGGTAAGTAAGGCCAGATTGACCTATGTAGATTTTCAAATAAAATTCGTTGCCTGTCAAATCTAAATAAAGTTTTATACAATGAAGGAACGTCTACTCGGGACAGAGTCCATTACAAGTAGCAAATCCGAATTTTTATTCAAACTAACGTCCGTAATAACTGCATAATATATAAGAAAAATGTATACACTACATTGAAGATTGGAAATGAGATTTAAATGGCGAAAAATGAAACTAAAAATTTTGAACAACACATAAACTTGTAAGCATATTTAAATAATAAAAAATCTATAATGTATCAAATTATGCTCTAAAAGCGTAAATCATGCTTTAAAAACTAGAAGAATATATGCTCAAAATATGCGTGTAAGACTGGTATATGCAAAAACATGCTTTAAAGGGTAAAATATGCAAAAATATGCACTAACAAATCGATCCCAAAATAAATAAAAAGTTATGAAAAGGATAAATATATTATCCCCGCATTAATAGGTGTGTTTCTTTACTCTACATTGGGTTCCCAATTTGCACGAAAAGCGTTCTTGTACTCGAAAATTGGGTAAATGAGAGAGGTTTTGTGAGAGTAATTTTCTTCTTATTCTTGCACGAAACAGCCCGTACTTTTTCTTCGTGTTAGTTTGGGCAAACACAAAATCAAGCAGCTGTTTGAAAAATAAACAATTACAAAGAAAAATTAAATTTGCCTAAACATTAAAAAATGGAAAAATGTATGAAAAATTTTTTTAAAACTTGTAGTAAACAAAGTTTTATAAGTTTTTATATGAAATTAATATAAAAAACCTATATAAGTATGCTGAATCATGTAATTAAATATGTACGTCCGTGTGTATGTACATAAGTACCCTCTAGTCAACCTAGAACCATATGTCTCTATGTCAATACTCTTTCTCCAGCGACAATTGCACTAGTTAAAATGCCGACAACTTTCCTTTTATGCGCGAGTAGAGATACGTCAGAGACGACAGTTCTAGTGTATTTCTGGTGATATTGTCAATGAACGCGTCAATAGTTTGTTTTTCTTTTTTATTATGTTGTGCAATAATATTAAATAAATATTTGTAGGCGAGGGTCACTAAAATTTACGAGTGAATCTTCGGTTCAAATATCTCCATATGGTCGTAAAAGAACTACTTTCTCAATAGCGCTAAGTCTACTGATAGATTTTGAATGACAACGCTATGTTATTTGTCAATAGGCATTTGCATTGGCTGGGGTACACCTAGTCAGTAGCACTATTGACAATGTCACTAGAAAATTACTATAAGTTTACTATTGACAACGAGAGAGGATATATCGATATTGTAGACTAGAGCCCCTAAAATTTACTAGTGAATCTTTGGTGCCAATGTCTCCATGTGGTCCTGAAAGAACTACTAAGTCAGTAGTGCTATAGTCTAGTGGTGGTGAATATTTTGCAGAGGTTGCAAAGTATGCCTTAATCCCCTTTTTGTAGACGAGAAGGGTTATGTAAAGTATGTGGTGCTGATAAAAAGGGGAAAAACTCAATTTTAATTGCTCGAGGTTGGGCAATTAAAATTTGAGTGTTGAGATAAAAAACCGGGTAATATTAATTTTTCTATATGCTGGTTTCGGGTATAATTCTCACCTGTTGAAAGCCTTATGAGAAGTAATAAGGTGATTTCTTCACTTTACAATTCAGAATTTAGGTTTATTTAATTCAATGGGTGAGTATTCAATAGAGTAAGTATAAGTTTTTAGTTTCAGGGCAAGTATAAGTTTTGGTTAAGGTAAGTATTTATAACTTCACAATTTCTCGAATTAAGCACAATGTTGTACACTAAGTATAAGTAGGTAAATACAAAGGCGCGTTGCATATTTCCATGACAAATTTAACGAAAACGGTTCTAATTAAATGCGATATACGATATAAGTATGTGACGGTTGGTACTAAATTTACAATGATGCCAGACTTATCTATTTTTACTTGACGATTATTCTTATTAATAGCTTATATTAATTGAATATAATAATATAAAAATTATGTTAAATTTTATTTCATTTATTAACATAATTTAAGTGTCCAAAGTGAATTTGGACAGGTGGGTTTTCAATGACAAGCTAATGTTAAATGTCAATAGATGATACCATTGGCTGGGGTACACCTGGTCAGTAGTGCTACTGACAACGTGACTAGTAAATCACCACAATTTCACTATTCGCGCTTTCTGCAGGGTATTTATTTAGTTATGTGTATACGTATGTATGTATATGCATACATGCATTGACGTTTATTTTCGTGTTAAAATTTTGGTTTTTCGCGTTCCCGTACTTTTGTGCATTTTTGTATATTATTGAGCGAAATTTTCCTCTAATTTTACCGAACTTTACCCAAAAAGTAAAGAAACAAAGTTAATATGTCACGCAAGAAAAAAACATGCTAATGCATATTTGCGGTTTCTCTGCATATAATAAATCGTGCCATAACCACCAAAAAAGCTTAAGCGACATAATTATCGAACTTAATTTTTTGACCAAAAAATGATTATTTGCGATCGTAAATAATCTATATTCGACAAAAAACGAAGTCCAAGAAAATTCTTTGCTTAAGCTTTGTGGGTGAGAGAGTGACGGCGGGAACAGAAAAGTTTCTTTTCATTGGTACCATTGACTGGGTAGTTCTTTTGGAAAAATACTCTTTGAAAAACAGAAATTATGCCGCAGACAAATTACCATTCAGATGCCGCCACCAAGGGCACTTTTTCCTTATTGCCAAAGAATTGGGACATGCTTCCAACTTGATTTGCATAGGCGTAGCTAGGCCTTTCTGGGGGGGGCAATGTCCCCCAGACTTGATTTTGCCCCCCCCCCCCCAGGATTTATTACAAAGTCTTTTTAAAACATATTCTTTTGCCTGTAATATTAAAAAATTCTATTTTTTATTTATTTTAAAATTACTCATGAAAATCACCAGTAATTTTTATACAAACTTTTCGAATAATCGCTAAATATGCATACTTTTATTATATAGATAACAAATACCCAAAAAACTATAAGTTTACAGCACTTCAAAACATCACAAATAGTAAACTCCATGTGAATTTATATTGCATGTGTGTAGATATGTATGTGTGTATGTAGCTTTCAACAAATTCTTAATAAAATTGTATTAGTGTACGTAGTTAGTAGCAAGACAAGTTGTTTTAAGGTGTTCTTAAGATTTTCTACTGTCAAATTGTTTGTAACAATAGCCACCAATTTTTATTTAGAGTAAAATTAAAAAAATAGCGAAAAATTATGATCTGCAAATACCTTGTATATATTCATATACTATGTATACTCGTACACACACATGTATGTATGTATGCATGTTTATGGTTCAATCGAGGGCTGCCAGATAAAATGATGGAAAAATCGCCGAAATCCCGATAAAATATAAAATAATCGTCATTTCATGTCCGAAAAATCGTCAGAAAATCGAACAAATCAAAATTTCCTCTTTACATAGGGTCTACACCTAACATAATATGTAAGATAAGAGCGTCAAATTCAATCGCAGAGCGAATCATGTTACGTGTAGACTTCAAATTAGTGTTATCTCAATCTTATAAGATTTTTTATAAGAGCGTTGTTATAAGAAATCCCATAACAACAATCCTATGAGATGAAGTGTCAAAAAAACACACGTATTTGAAAGTAAATTAGTATGCATGTGTGAGTGTTTATTAAAATAAATGAAAAACAATGATTTGGACAACATTTCTCGGATTTTGTATGCTTAAATGTGCTTAATTGATTCCTAAATTAAATTTTGTGTGAAAATGCGAAAATAAAATAACTAATTATACAAAAATAAAACATGTTAACTCGATGAAAATTTGCAATAAATGAAATGTTATAAGAAAACTGAAATTACGTGTTCCTGTTGTATGAGATGAAGAGAAAAATAGGCATTTTATTTTTGTTATTCTGCCGACGTTCTCGCAAATATTATGTTACAGTTAATCGCAGTTGTAGACGCTATGTTAAGCATGTATACATACGTTTTATTTTTATTAGAAAACAAAACAAAACAATTCATGTTCATATACAACTTTGTTAGACTAGTGGAAAACTTGTGAAAAATATTCCTAGGTCCAAATTTTGGTATCAGTACTTTTGATGACCGAAATTTTTGATAGGATATCAACTTACACAGGTCAATATATCGTTGGTCTCAAATGGAAAGGCCCTAACGCAAATAATTGTAACTTTACAGGAGAAGGTAAAACATAATAGAAAGTGTAATATTCAAAATGTAACTTTTTTGTACAACTGCTTGTAAAAGCGCTATTTTTTACACTCTTGCAATAAATTTTTGTGATGAGGTGTATTAGTGTGAAATTTATTGAAATCACTGAAAAACTCAACTATCGATATGTATGCATGTATATATATGCACATAAATTTTTTTTCAATTGAACACGTATACATACATACTTGCATATATATGTTTGTACTTATTTATGTATGTATGTATGTTCATTCATCACAACAATATAGTATTGATTCAGAACTTCAATATTGGAAGGGTAACTAAATAATAAATGGAAATTTTCTATTTTTATTTATGCAGCAACATATAATTTTTTTTAATTAAATAATAAATTATTAAGAAATGAAATCATGAATGATGAATGAAATCATTTCTTGCTTGTATCTTTTCAAAATATTGTATTCAAATATAGTATATACATAAATAAGTTTTCCATATGAACATATAAACTTGTTGGAAACCAATATTAATTTTATTATTATTTAAGTTTATTATTATTAGATTATTATTATTATTATTTATTTTTTTTCTAATACATACTTTACTTTTTGTCTATATGTTGTTATTGTTTTGAATGTTTTGTTTTTTTAGTTTAATTATAACTTAATTTTTGTTTTTGAAACTGGACTGTTAATTTATGTTTTAACTTGAATAAAAAAAATGTTAAATAAAAAAAAATTTGTATAAAATTTTTTAAACGCACTAATAATCCCAAAACAATATTTTACTTATTAAGTAAAATATATTTTTTTTAATTTCCAATTTCAATGTATTTTTAATAAAAAATATATATTTAACTTAATAAGTAAAATATTAATTTGGGATTATTAGTGCGTTTAAAAAATTTTAAGCTTAAATTTTAACAATTCCCATAAAAAACACTAATTAAAAAAAATTGTGTTTGCCCCTCCCAGAAAAAATGTCTATCTACGCCAATGGCAATTTGTTTAACGATGCCCACTAAACTTGTACCACTTGTACTTGTACTTATTACTACGTTCGATATTTTGTTGCATACTTATAGGCTGTTATAAAATAATTCACAGAGGTGACAAATTTTGTACAAAAGTTCTAAAAACTACAAGTGTGTTTATTACAGCTGCCAAATGCAGTTTACTTTTCGCTATTTTTTTCCAAGTTGAATATTTTAAGCAGTGCTTCCAATAACAAATAAATAAATTAAATATATATTTTTATTAATACCTATTCAACTTATTAATTCGTTTTGAAGTGATTTTGTGCAACAAAGCCGGTGAAGCCACTGGATAACAACTTTCGACAATGCTCCGCCACTTATTTTTGCAATTTTGCAGATATTGAGGTTAGTTTTTTCAAATTTGTCCATATAAAGTTTGTAGGAAAGCGAGCCCATGAAAATACATTTCCAATCCAATTGGAAAACTCAATAGAACAAAAATAATGAAACAATTTTGTTTTCACATAAGAAATGCATATAGCATACATATGTGTGTACATACATTCATACATATATGTACATATGTAAGTATGCCGATGAAGGATGTACTATAAGATTCGACACAGCTGGACATAACAGGTACAAGAAAAATTAAGAATTTTCGTTATGTACCTTCTGCTAGAATCTTTCTTAATAGTTGACCAATCCAATCCAATCTTCTTGTTTATTTTAGATAGTTAACGTACTCAAACTTTTATTGTTCTTGAACTGTTCTTCAGCTAATATGCTGTGAGCGATTCTTGCATATAATGTGTGCCATTTAGTCCTGGATTATCCGAAGTAGGTTTAAATAATAACACAAAAAAGGCATCAGATGATAGCTTTCAACCTGGTACTGAAGGGTGGCAGCATGCCTTTAGCCAACAATGACCACTTGTATGTTTTCGTAGTTCAAATCAGATAATTTTGTAGTTTTGAGCTCAGTAGTAATGGTTGCGCCTTACCCTGCCAGCATGCATTTGGGAGCACTTTGTTCGCTTATGGAAAATACATTCGTTGTTCTCTCGCTTAGTGTTTCTGATTATCTTAACTGAAGACTGTCAGTAACTTAAATGTATGTTTCTGTCGTTTTTCTGTTTCCTTGCCGCATAATATCCATAACTTTATGTCGCACATGTTGTTGGGAATCTATCTATCTATATAATTAATAGGCGAACATGTTTTTTGTAATCCCTTTTACACTGGTACCACTGCACCGATTTTAAAAAGATTTATATGGTTTTAAAGAATTTTCCGTACAGATGTGCACAATCTATATTTTATTGAAATCGGTTTAGTATTTTGGGAGCTATAAGCGTTTAAAGTTGCTACTACTACATGCACACATATTACACACGCATTTATTAGCTTACAAGTAAAAAAGAAACATAAAATGAGTGTGTGTGTGTGTGTTTGTAGTATTTCTCTTGACCTGAGATTTTTTTTCTCTTATTTGTTGTATGAAACCTGTAACACCTAAAGGAAGAGACTTGAATAAATTGAATTAGCTTGGTTGAAGGGATTTTGTTTATGTTTTTTTAATTTCATGTGGCTGTGTTTTAATAAATTTTTTATGACGTTTATATAAATTTTCTTTGAATCTTAATAAAATTATTTACATTTTGATTCTAGAATACTGGCGATTGTGTCGTCCGTTTGGTATATCTAGTACTTTTTATTATATGTCCCAGTAGGCTTGTCTAAAATTAAGTTTACTTAACTATATCTGATAAAAAAATTTATAAAATTCAAACACATTCCCAAAACATTAATTCATAAGTATAAGCACAATAAAATAACAGGCAGTTTTCTGCTTGACTATGCACATTATTTTGAAATTAAGCTGCACAAAATTTAAGGACTCATTACTGCAGCTCTCGGGGAATTAGGATTAGGAACTGCATAATGTTTCAAATTTTCTTTACCGTGTGATTTTAGGGAGAGGCGATCACAAGTGGCAACCAAGATCTTTTGATTTCATACCTTTTAGATATTTTGCTATGGGGTTGAGTGAAGATAAGGACTATGCCAATGGCCCAGAACTAATTCAAGACTTCAGAGATGAATTCGTGAAGTGATCAAAGATATACAGTATCATATGCGCTAATTGGCGCATGTAAAAGACTTCTATTTTATTAGACTCCATTTCAATATTAAATTGTTTCAAAAGTACAGCGTTCCTTGATTAGTATTCTTTAAGTTAAAGCTTAATAAATTATCAAAAGATGCTGGTATAGTAACTATATGCCAGTAATTATATGCCAGTCTAATATATGACAGGGAATTTACTTCATAATCTCCTTATTTATAAAAATTATTAAGGCTTTATATCGGCTTTTTAGGGAAAATTTTGTATGGAAATTTGTTTTAAAAACTCTTTAAAAAGACTTAATAAGTTTTATAAATAAAGCTGTTAATATTTAAAAAAATATATTTTTTTTTTAATTTCGAGTAAAATTTCAAAAAATTGTTAAACTTCTCATCAACTCTTCACATTTCGCTGCTGACGATCTCAATTAGATTTGAAAATAAACATCAAATAATTATATTTTTCACATGTATTGAAAATTACCTTTCAATGGGTTCTTCATCCCACCATCAGGAATCTTTCAACATCAATTCTTTTACATCAACTTAATTGGGACAACCTTGGGCCATAGCCTTTTTTTTTTTTTTTTTTTTTTTTTTTTGTTTGTACATAAGTATGTATGTATTTTCCCTTAACTAAATTAACTTGATTTTGGGTACAAATTTGTTTGCTAAACCATCATGGGGGACCAACATTTACTAACCACGTTTAAGACAACAATAGAGGCAATGAAATTTTGTGAAAAGTCTAAAATTACAAATAAAATAAAATAAAAAAAAAAATGGTCTCTTGTTTATCATTTTATAGTTTGTGTGACTTGGAAGGAAAAAAAAAATAAAGAAAGAAACACCTCAAGCTAAAATTTTCATTTACACACTTGCACACGTACACTTGAGTGAGTGAGTCCCTATTTTAAGTTTGCGAGTTTTTTTTCTTCTTTTGATTGTTTGAAATTTTTGATAACAATGTAAGGTAACAAAGTCAATTTGATTTTCCTTAAATGTTTTCTTTCTTACTTCATTGTTTGGCTCCTCTTTTCATTTATTCTGCCATTACATTTTTAAACAATCAGAACACTGTGCCTTTTGTTGGTATAAAATGCTGCAGCAATGCGGAAAAATAAACCATTTGATTTTTCTTTCATGGCTCTCTGCCGTTCTTTGTATGGGTGTGTGAGTAAATTTTTATTTTTTATTTTTTTGGGTTGCAGTGCTGTGTGTGTTTTCAAATTTTTGCCAGAAAGGTCTCAATTCAGCATGGATGCCTGGTTTAACAAGTGCCTACTTATGAGCTACACTTTCATACTTGTTAGAAAATAAACAAAAAAAAAATAAAAAGAACCAAAACAAGAGACGTAAGTTTAAAGACCCAAGAAAAGAAAAATATGGAAAAAATGTATAAACTTACAAAAAGAAAAACGAAAAGAATAGAACTTGCAGTAATATTGGTTTAAAGCGAATTTTAAGGGCAACGAAAATAATAAAAATTTTAATTTCAATAGTTTTTTATTATTCGCTGAAGGAGAAATAAATTCTATTTTCTATTATACGAGTAGTTATTAAATTTGAGCTGTATATTTTCTTTTGTCATCTCGCTGGCCTTTGTGCAGAAAAATATTGGATAACGAGCAACGAATATTGTGTATTTTCAGTAATTCGGAAATGGTTTTGCTCTGCTTTCAGGGTAATATTTTAATTATATATTTATTTTTCATTGTACTGAATGAAGCCAACTTAAAATACTGAGTTGTTTTGAATTAATAAGAATACAAATTGGTTGCTCTCTAAAGATTGAAGAGAAATCTGTGGCAAAATAACTTATCACAGTAGATCATTTCCTCGCATCGGCTAGTCCTTGTCTTCAAAGGACACTGAGTCCCACAGGTATGTATATATATAGGTAGACATACAGACAAACAGATAAACAAACAAGTGGATATATACACAAGTAGACAGGCAGACAGCCTGATGATAGAGTGACAAAGGGACAGCCAGAAAGACAAATAAAGAGACGAAGAGTCGTGACACATAAACAGATAAACAGGCAAACTGAAAAACACATAGGTAGGCCGATAGACAGAGCCGATTTAAATCATAATTATTTTATATTTCTGGGAGATCTGAGCACAAATAAATACACATACGTTTCTATTGGCATTGCCAAATATGAAGAACTACATATTTCAGTAGAGAAGTAAATAAAACGAGAAAAATATAATTAAGTCCCGGCTCACACGCGTCAACTTTTGTTGATCAACTCATAATTTTTGTTATGAAATGTTTAATTTCCTCCAATAAATCTGTATTTTTACTAATGGGAGGCTAATAATTTTTAATGTCACAGATGTCATAATATTTCTTTATGTTCTTGCATATTTCAATAAAACTAAAATAGGTTAAATTTTTTTTAAATTATCATTTATTCTGCTATTAATAATTTTTACTCTTTAAACTTTTAAACATTTTTCTTAAATTTCTTGCATGCTTTAGAATAAGATTATTTTCCTTAAAATAATTGTTAACTTTAAATTGTTTAGTATACACATATTTTTAAGTTTTTGATTGACCTTATAAAAATTTCGAATTGCCTTGTGAGTAGCAAAAATAAATGTGTTCATTTTAATGTTCCTCATATTCAGAATTGAGGCTAAATCCCGGTCCATACTTGCAATTTTTGGTCCAGCAATTCTTGAATATGTGTGAGAGTGTTGAAATAGAAATATGTATGTATATACTTTTTGTATTCTTCTCTCGCTCTTTTGCACTAAAAAATAAAAAGTTGCTGCAACAAAAATTGCAAGTCTGCACTAAGTTATTTTCTGGATACACACACACACACACTAAATATTTAAATATGTATGTCTGTATCAGTTAGTTTTTATTTTAACTTTAATGCATAAAAACGATTACACAGTGCAACACGAAATAATGTAGCCATATACGGGCACCACTACGTGATAAAAGACAAAAAAAAACCATCTCTCTACTTTTTAGTATGGGCCCCCAAAGATTTGGGGACTCGGTGTCATTTTTGCACTTTCTCAGGCTCATATCTTGCAAACCATTCGGAATTTAGATTTTATCTCTTAGCCAAAGTTGTAGCTCTTGTCATGAAGAACAAAAATTGTGCAAATATAAAATCAAAAAACTTCATCTCCAAGATCAAAATCGCAAAAAAAAATTTAAAAAACTAGATTTTTTAAAATTTTTTCCCTGATCAGGTCCATCTGTAGCAAATCATTCCTAGGAAGTTATATGTTCTAGAAATTTGTTTATTGATATCTTAGGTACATTTTTGTAGTTGATTGTTTCCTTGCATTTTGTACGGTTTGCTACCTATGCACGTGAACAGGGGAAAAAAGGTAAAAAAAATTGAATTTTTAAATTTTTTTTTTGCCATTTTGATCTTGAAAGTTTTTTTGATTTTATATGCTTACATTTATTGTTCTTTAGTATAAGGGCTACAACTTTGCCTCAGAGAGTAAATCAAAATTCCGAACGGTTTGCAAGATATGAGCCTGAGAAAATGCAAAAATGACAGCGAAGCGCCAAATCTTTGAGGGCCCATAAAAAAAGTAGATGACGTGGAGACACGGGTCTTCTCTTTTTTTGGTCTTTATGTCCGTATATGGTTATATTTCCATGACTAAAAAAATTACACACTGTTATTATTTCATTTAAGTTTTAAGCAAATTTACATATAGTATTTTCTATTGTAATTTTTATGTCATTACCACTTAAAAATAACACTTTAATTTATGTATCCTTAAACCCTTTTTAAATGCTTAAAATGTGTTACAAACCATTCGCCAAATACCAAATATCCCAAAGCCAGCGCTGTTGCATAAATGCAAAAAAAAATATATACCAACAAGTGCCAAACAAAAGGCCGTTCAAAGAAATTTATTAAAAGAAACCCAAACTCATTACAAAAATGTGAGCATAAATAGTCACTGTACACTCATAACTAAAAGTAAACTAAAAGTATCTAGAAAAAAAGAGAAAAAAGACAAAGGACTTTAAAAAAAAAATTCGTACTTGTTATATCCAAAAAAGGAAAAAAAAATTATAGAATATATGTATTTATACAAAAACAAACTAGTGACTTAATTTGCATGTATAAAATAACACTCTAGAGAAAAAATAACACAACACAAACATTAGTATATATTATTTTAGTGGTAGTGTGTGCGTGTGTGAGTGCTTGCCAGTGTCGTTGTATGCCAAGGGGAATATAAAATAAAAAAAACGGCTAAAATGATATAATTCTCTTGAGGACCAACATATTTTATATATCATAGTTAGTGTAGTGTCACTACATAAATAATATGTTATATTATGTATACCAGCAATCCTTTGGAGCGATATTATCTTATCTGCTTTTTCTAACTTACAAACCAAAATCTGGATTGGGGTCAAACTCGTTCACTAGTTCTTTTTTGACATAAACCGAGTTAAATTACATGAAATGAGATAAAATTCCATATTTTTTTAACTTGGCCAATATAATGCTTAATGCCGCCCGCTCCTTATAGTTTTTGCACAAAAATTTATGAAGCCATCTCACTGGTAGACTTTCACAAAAATTTTAATTCGGCGACTACAGATCATAGTAAATGCTGCATATTTGAGTTTTTGCACCACTTCAATGATTCACCAAGCATAGATCTAATTCCAAAATTGATACAAAAGTTTATACATATATGCTTAGGTTTCTGCGTGCATGCAGTAGACAATTGGCAACGGGATTTTTGGGAACTAAGTTGCCATGTAGCGTTTTACGGGGCCAAGCCGTGAATTATGCTTCGGGAGAGTTTCACACAAATCGTAATTCGGTCAAAAAGTTTGCAAAGACTGGCACGACTTACAAAAAAACAATGTTTTTTCAAAAATCCCTTTAAAGTAGAAGTGCGAAAAGGGCTCGTCCTTTTTGTCACATCAGATAATTTCGTTAAAAACTTTATTTAAACAAACTAACTAAATATAACTAACGTGTATGTGTGAGTGAAAAAAATACAACAACTAAAGTGTACATTGTTTAGATATATAAATTATTTTATCTAAAGAATATACTTACATATACTTTTAATACACCAACACAACAAACGCTTTGGTGTAAATATGAACTAGTCTCCTGCATAAGACATCTTATAAGAACTTTCAAGACATGTGGGATTTTTCAAATGTTCTACTACAGCGAAATCTTATAAAACAAACGTTAACAACACTGTTTGCAAGAATTTTTTTTAGAGTATTGTAGGTATAAGAGTAAAGAAGAAAACACTTCGTGGCGGAAGAATTTGTGATATTTGCTTCTTTCTACACATGAGCGCGTGTACAAACGTCATGCATGTATGAGTGAACGATTTTTTATTTTTCTGCGCACATGCAAAGGCACACACATGCATTAACATTAGTTGTATGCGGTTAATCACATAATAGCTTACCATCTACATGTTACACACACACTCAAACGTACAATATGAAAAATAACAAGCATACACTAATCAACAGTACTTCTTTTGAGTGTTTGTTACAAACAAGCTGTCTTGACGCCATCGCTTGTTAACACTGATATACACATACACCAATACATCCATCGTGCTTCGCTTATTGGACGACAGCATTTATTATTGGTTTAGTATAATACATGCGTCGTGAATACATATAAAAATCATGACGTTTTTACATTTCAAGACTGTTTACGCAGCTCTCTAATATGAACCCAAAGCCCCATACACGCAGATATTCGTTGAACTAAAGTACTCGACTATACTTCACTTCACACACAAACACACACACACACTCACATACACACACACTGGTGGTGTTTTGCACACATTTCGGTCAAATTTATACGTTTATGTATTTGCTGGAAAAGCAAAACCACTATAGAACAAATTTATAATGAATATTAAAAATAAACTAGGCCATCTGTTGGGAATGTTGCTGCTATTTCCTGCTAACTAAAAACTCTTTTGTTGTTAATGGCTTTGGATATAAATAACAACAACACCAACCAAATCGAAAAAATTACTCATCTCTGCGTGGGTTAATAAATAATTCATTGAAATAGAATAATGGACACATTTTTGGTTTAAACATGCATAAATAAAATACACTCACACACACACACACACTCATAATAATATTAAATGATTAAAGTTTCTGCAGCTTATAAGGACGCTGTTAAGTTTCCAGTGGTGTTGTGAGCTTTTTTTTGTTGAATTGAAGCATTAAAATATATCAAACCTCACTAATGTTCTCAATGGTAAAGTTTGAATATTTCGTTATTTAGGCACGTAAAAAGTGTTTTAAGCTATTTGAACAAAATTTCTCATCTAATATAATTTAGAGCGCATGAATGAATGAATTTTTATGTTGTTGAGATATGTATTTCTTAAAAGGAAAGGCCATAGTTTATCCTAACGAAAAATACCACACATTGAAAAATTTGTTTAAAGGTGACTCTATTTTATGGAACACGACTGTATGTATGGAAATGTATAGGATTGTACATGGGATTGAGTTGACATATGGACTTAAATACATGCATATATGTATATACTCAGCAAAAAATTTCAAAAAAGGTAATCGGGTTTGGAATTAAGCATTTTTGGTGGAAACACTTCGCTACTGGATGATTAATGATTTTAACAAGACGTGAGGCTAAAAATAATAGATTCTTGAGAAGTACTTACTTTTTCTATTTGTCAACATATTCACGTAATCTATTAAATCTAAAATAATCATTAACGTGTACAGCATTTTCTTTAAGTTTTATGTAATGTGACTCGTAAGCGAGTAATGAAATTTGGTAATCAGAAAAGTAACTCATTATATGGCAAGTAGTTCTGATGGTAATGTGTAATTTTTTGCTAGGTATATATATATATATATATATATATATATATATATATATATATATATATATATATATATATATATATATATATATAATTTCATAAATATTATTATAAACGAAATTACGAAAAGTTTGTAATTCACTATTTTTATAAGCTTATTCTCAAGTTGTATTGAAGTTTGATTATTGTGTGGTACACTGGGTTGTTTCTTATCTCTGGTATGTACTATAGGTCTGCACTGCTGCACTGTTTGCACCAGTTTTAAGAGTGTTGGTTCTGGTATGTACATATACATTTGTTATTCAGCGTTTTGTTTCTAGTCAGTGGCAGAACTGTTTCATGCAAGCTGTGGTCGTGCCGGCCTGATTTAAATAAGATAAACAAAAGAAACGAAACGAAATATTTAAAATATTTATTTAAATCCATTGTCCTTAGTATACTTTTCAATAACTCCCCAATATATTTTCCATTATGTTAAGTTGCGGAGACTGTGGAGGCCAATTTTGAATTTATACATGCTGCTCACGAATTTATCTATTGACAGCTCTGGCAGTATGAATTGCCGTCCACATAACAGCCTTTTCATTTCTAGGAAATTTTTTTACATTTATTACACTTTTCAATGAAAGTTCGCGATGAGAAGTTTTTTTTTAAATAGAGGTTTTATTAGAAATTATTGCATCCATCCGGATGGAAATCATGGTACAATTGTACTTTTTTTGGTACATTTTTGACCTTGTTGGTACCGTGGTACTACCGCGAGTTACTTGATACAATTTAAAAATGTCCATGTTTCACTATATATTAGTAACATTAATTTTGCCTATGTTCTCTTTAATTTTTTTGTGTGTGTTTTATTTTAATCTCTAATATAATAGTCGAATCTACGAATGTACCTTTATGAATGTAATATTTAATGATTTTTTGTGTTAAGTTTCTGTTTTTTATTGTAAACTTCTGTATTTTTATACTAATTTTTTTACGCTTCTGTTTTTATTAATAAATATTAAAAATTGGTACCGTCTTGGTCTAAAAAGTACATTTTATTTTCATAGTTGGTACAAAACCCAAGAAGTCATTTTTCCATCGATATTATATTTGTTTTCCAGAAAAATATTTATTCAAAGTTGATAAAATTAAATATCTTCGTTAACTGATTCAAAGTTTATATGCATTGGTTATACATTATTTTTAAAAATAAAACTATTATTGGAATATATTTCGAATTAAATATTTCCATATTAGTTTTACCAAGAATTTTATCATAAACATTAAATAGTTCATTTAATTAAATATTATTATATAATTGTGCTGTAGGTTTATTAATTAAATAAATGAAAATTCTCAATAAATTGAAATATTAATGAATATTAAACAATATAAATATGTAGTCGTAGTAAAATTTTTGCTACCAACATTTCAATATGAATTCCAAATGAATAAAATTATTCTATTAAATAATCATCTCTTTGAGGTTTTACAGTTCGTAGGAAGTATTTTAGTATAATTAATAAGCAATTAAGGCACCAATGGCTGGTATTGGCAATTGTTGGTAGGAAATTTCATTGAAATATATGTACTTTAATGCTAAATACATTTTCATCAATATGTATATTCTAATCTAAATATAATGAATGTAAACCAGCCAGTAGGTAGGAATAAAATTGAATTTAATAAAGAAATATAAGGCTTATTAATATTGAGGCAATGTTTCTTGTGTATGTGAAAGTCTCCAAGTGTATATGAAAGTTTTGCTAAACTATAACATATCTATGTATATCCCAACAAACCTAATTGAAAACATTTACGGCCTTATGGATAATCAAAAACTGGCATGAAGTTAGCATAAGTGACAAAACTGAACTTCGTGTTGACGAGTTCCTCTATCCAATTTGACAATAAAAATCTCCGCATAATGTAGTTTTAACACACGATTATGTCCTAGCATGATTTTAATGTAAAATTGTATGGCAAAACACGTTAAGACCATGTTCAATTTTGCCACTTATTCTAACTTCATGCCAGTTTTGGATTATACATAAGGTCATCAGAAAGTGGAATATTCATTCATTCATTTAATACATATTTAGCAAAGTAAATTTGCAATATATAGTTGCACAAAAATTTGGCGGAATGGGTGGACCATATGTCCATGATGTTATTAGGGGCCATTCACATATTATGTAATGCTATTTTCGGAGTTTTTGTATTGGGAAGTAGCTGATTTAAAGCATTTTGATTACTTTCAACTTTAATAAAATATTGTTCGCTGGTATATTTTAATACATCCTTTTTATGGATTCATACAAATTACAATACATTATTAGCAGCCTTTGTATTTAGTAAATACTGTTGTGCTTCAAATTACAATTGATGGCTTAATAATACAATTTTCACACTTCCAAAATTTACTGCACTCCGAGCAAATTGTCTGCCTCTTCTATTTATGTATGTACGAGCATGTCTCTTTTAAAATATTTAATTTCATTTCAATTTTGTCTTTCATTCACTCATTTGTTTGATAAATACTTAATTTTATGACAGCATTTGTATGTAAAATGACACAAAATTTTGACATACAGAAGTGTTCTTGTCACATAATATTTGATTGTTTATGTTCATTCTAGCTCATGCATGTCCACAAATGTTGCAATAATTTTGAAAAAAAAAGTTTCAAATTATTTACAATGTTGCAACAATTTCGTGTTATGTTAAACTGACAGTTTTTATACAAACACACATACATAGATATTTTTTTTAAAAATTTTGATTAATAGACAGAGTAATTCAGATATAATGACATACAGACATGCATATACATACATATGCATGTATATAAATGTGCTTGCTTCTATGAATGCGAAAACATGTTCATTAATTTTATGTTCGAAAAATAAACAACATTGTGGTTTTGGATCAACATGTATTTTAGAAGTTTATTAGTTAATTATTTAATGTTGGCTTGTTGTTCCTTCTATTTTAGATCAAAATATAAATTAATACCCTGGCCTAGCCACAAAAACATGGAGATGTTAAATGTTTGTAGCCACATATTATTAATGTGGTCTGCATCAATTTTTTTTGTGCATTAGAATTTATCTTCTATATAAAGGGTGTCCCAACAATAACGCAAGATTTAAATTTGGCGCCATTCGAAGTGTCATTGTTTGACATTTGAACAATTGTTATTGTTTGCTAGTAGAAGGTACGAGGTTAGTAAAAATGAAGCGCTACACGAATGAACAACGCATTCTCATTGTGAAATTGTTTTACCAAAATGGTGAAAGTTGTGCGGCTACAGTTCGCAAATTTGCGATCAATTTGGGGTCACAATAATGCTCCAAAAGAGTCAACTGTAAAGACATTAATGGATAAATTTGCCGAAACTGGGTCTGTTAGTGATGTAAAGACAACAACGAGCCTTCGACCAAGTCGATCGACCGAAAATGTCGCAGCTGTACGTGATGATGTCGCTCAAACGCAGGTCAAGCGCAAACAGTCAATGGTGGTCGGTATCGTGAAATGATAACCAGTTTTTTCGTGCCTAGAATTGAAGAAATGAATGTGGAGGGCATGTGGTTTCAACAAAACGGCGCCACATGTCATACAGACAGAGAAACAATTCAATTGCTATATCAGTCATTTCCCGGTCGTGTTGTTTCGCGTTTTGGAGACCAGAATTGGTCGCCTAGATCGTGCGATTTAACACCATTAGACTTTTTTTTTTGGGGTTTTTTGAAGTCGATGGCTTACGCAAATAAGCCGACGACGACTCAAGGCTTAAAAGTGGAAATTGGACGCTGCATTAATGAAATACCGCAGCATTTATGCAAAACGGCCATTGAAAATTTCATTAAAAGATCGCGTGTGTGTCAGCAAAGCCGCGGCGGCCATCTGCCCGATTTGTTGTTCCACACATAACCTCATTTTGTCTACTTTACGATATAATAAAGTTTCACAATTTTTTTTAAATATCTGAGTTTTATTTAAAATTTAAATCTTGCGTTCTTGTTGTGACACCCTTTATATATATATATATAATTATATATATGTATATATATATTTTTTTTAACAAGTAAAAAATTTTATGTTGTTAATGTCATATTATAAATTATTTAAGTCTTGTATGTCAACAACTTCATGTATACTCAAGAGCGCCAAATATTGTTGAGGGAATACTCGTATTTAAATAAAAATTAAAATTTGTAGAAAACTGTTTCTAGACAAGTCGCTTGATTATTATGTGAAAACTATACTTTAGTCTTTCGGGTGAAATATTTGCATTCGTTAGTTACTCAGGCTCCATGAAAAATCGCCCAAAGCCAAATCGCCCAAAAATGAAAATGAAAAATCGCCCAAAATTTCAAAATGAAAAATCACAAAAAAAAGAAATTAAAAATCGCCCAAAATTTTCAATATGAAAAATCACCCAAAAAAAAATGAAAAATCGCCCAAAAAAAAAAATGAAATATCGCCCAAAATTAAATAAACCAGAAAAAAATTAAAATTATAGTAATTTCAATGAAAAAAGAAAAGTATAGAGAAGCGTAAATAATGTTCGTTCGTTCCCGAATTTTCTACACCATAACGTTCCTCGACACGTCGCTGCCTAATAAAAATTTTCTGCCTTGCAAAGTTTTCCTGGTTAAGAACGTTTTCTTGCACTGCCGGCCGGCTGACGGATTTTCTCCACCATGGTGTTTCCCGACAGGGCGCTGCCTAATAGAACGTTTTCTTGCACTGCCGGCCTTCGGCCGGGCTTAAGTATTTTCTCCACCACGGTGTATCCCGACACGGCGCTGCCTAAAATATTTTCTGCCTTGCAAAGTTTTCCTGCTTAAGAATGTTTTCTTGCACTACCGGCCTTCGGCCGGGCTTAAGGATTTTCTCCGCCATGGTATTTCCCCACACGGCTCTTATTAATAAAGATTTTCTGCTTTGCCAAGTTTTTTTGTTTAATAACATTTTCCTGCACTGCCGGCCTTAAGAATTTTCTCCACCATGGTATTTGGGTGTATTTTTCCCTTTAATTTTCAAATGTTTGAGCAATTTTGGGCGATTTTTCATATGAAAAATTACTTAAAATTTGTATGAAAAAATTTTTGGTCGATTTTTCATTTTTTTTTGTGCGCTTTTATATGAAGCATTTTTCATATGAAAAATCGCCCAAAATTTCAAAATGAAAAATCACAAAAAAATGAAAAATTGCCCAAAATTTTTGGGCGTTTTTTTATATGAAAAATCACCCAAATTTTATATGGAAAAATTTTGGGCAATTTTTCATTTTTATTTTTGGGCGATTTGGTTTTGGGCGATTTTTCATGGAGCCAGTTACTCAACTCATAAAATAAACTGGATATTTTTAATTAATATAATAGAAATTTTTTTTATTAACAAATTATATACACATAAGAATGAATATTTGTTTGCTTATGTACGTAACTCTCAACAACATTTTAGAGTTTTTTAAG
The DNA here is from genome assembly GCA_949987645.1 of Tachina grossa. NCBI lineage: Eukaryota > Metazoa > Arthropoda > Insecta > Diptera > Tachinidae > Tachina > Tachina grossa. The sequence continues at coordinate 37,486,468 of OX465276.1, read as the reverse complement.
AATTCTTTTGTTAAAATCTAGTGATGACATGTTTAATAACCCACAAAAGACTTAGCGTCAAGTTAATACACTTCGGTATTCTTGCATATAATACAAAATTATCATTTTAGAAACTAATCTATTCGGTTGAAATCCACTGACCAGTTCCATCTCAAGGAACAAAATGCATATATGTATACGTTGCATATTTTTATTATTTTATTCGAATTGCTATCAACTTTTAATCAAGGATATATTTCTTAAACAGACTCAAGTTCAAGTTTTTAAAATTTTTTTTTTATAGAATTAAGGTTTTTTATTTTTTTTAGCTAATTAAAAAAAAAGCTAAAACAGGGACCCGTTTCTCAAAACCACAAATTACAAATCTACAAGTAAAATATACACTAAACACTTATACAACTTTTATTGTTGTTTTCGTAGGTAAAAACCTTAGGTAAATTACCTGTTTGTAGAAATAATGGGCATTAATTAATTAGACCATAAGTTTTTATCTGCCCAAATCAACATTTAGCGAACAAAAGTATGGTGTTAAGTACTCTTTGAGTATTGGCCGTCAAACAACTATGAATGCGTGCAGCTAAAAAAAACCCGGTCATATAAAAACACACGCATTAATTTCACACCAAATAAACATCCAACAACTATGTTTGAAAATAGCACTTGTATATCAAAACGTTGTGAGTCAGAGAAACAAGTCGAGGCAAAATTATCGGCGGCGGCGGCGCAGTAGTTTTGTGACCAGCGGCGGCGTGCCGAAAAAATTTTCGGCGGCTCAAATAAGCATATGAAAATTTAAAGTGTATAAAAATTTAAATTGAAAATTGATTTTCAAATTTTTTTCTCCGAAATCTGTCTTTTGGAGCAGATAAAATTTCGGCTGGTTTTGAGCCGATGCGAGCCGATACAATCGGCGGCGGCTTGATACACAGAAAAATAACCGGCGGCGGCGCGCCGTCGGTTTCGAGCCGGTCGACTTGTTTCTCTGTTGTGAGTACGTTTATGCTAAAAAAAAATGGCCAACTTTATTATGGTATTGCCAGATTTTAGCTATTAACATTAGTGTTGCCAGTTGCCAAAATATAAATAATTCCCTCGTACTTGTGTCAATTAATAATTGTTTTTCAATATCAATTTTGAATTGTTTCAATAAAATTTATTTAATTAAATTCTTAATTTACTCAATTGAATGTTTAATTTTATTTTGTTTTAACATATACTTCAAGCACACGGTTAAATTTTAATTGTGATTTCTGTTAGGTTACTGGCAAATTTTAAATGCTATTAAACATTTTTTAACTAATTTTTTTCGTGCAAAAATTTATCTGAAGAAATTTTTATGCAAAGTTCATTTTTGCAAATAAAGACAGTTCAAGTTTTATTCGTCAACTATTGTTTAAAATTAACTGACGTTGCCTCAACAAACAATATTATTGTTTAGCCACCCCACATGACCATCACACATTTCACAGGACACATGTCCTTTAGATATTTTTGTAATTCCTTTCTGAACTTTGCAACGCAATGTTGACTCTAGTTGTTGTTCTGGTTAATTCTTATTAAAAAAAGAGAAAGCTAAATGCAAAACTCATGTTGAATATACAACAATTACATATATGACTAAAAAAGTCAGTTGTCTGTTTTTTTTCTCGCAATATTGTTGTTGCTGTGTGTTTTCAGGTTGATAAAACAACAACACTTTTTTTTTTTTTTTTGGTTTAAGCACAATTTTTTTTGGCGAATTTTGGTATAATAGTGTAGTCGTTAACATTGTTCGAAGCTTATTTTTTTTTGAACGAGTAACGACCTGCAGACCACTAAAATTCATTTCTTTATTTATTCATTTATTCGTTTGTTTGTGAAGCAGACATTCACAATTTTTTTTAGACAAAAAAAATATCGGTTATTTTCGGTTATTTCAATTGCTGTTTTTAGGACAAGTTTTGTGCACATAAATGGTATTTTTTTTGTAGAAGTCTGCTGGGTGGCGTAGCTGTTTGTTTTTTTTTCTTCTATCGGTAGCAGTTATTTGATCAATTGCTGCTAAAACAATTCTTGCTAAAAAAAAAATAAAAAAAAAAATTATAAAAAAAATGTTATTATTGCATATGACAGTCAGCGTGTCTAGTCTCACTTGGCATTTTATCATGAAACAGCCATTATATTATAATCATTTGCAGTGGGACTAAAAGAAAATGAAATAATATTGATTCTAACCAAATACCTATATAAGATCAAAAAACATTTAACGTGCATGTATTTACTTATTCAATATATTAATTTATTTTTGTTTTTAAAAGGCCAACTATTTTGTATGTTGAATATTTCTTTTTTTTAATTTTGCACTTAATTTGGCAAAACACTTATGTTATTAAACATATAAACTTCATGCTAATCTTAATGTTAATTAAATAAAAGGTCTTTTAACACTTAATTTAACTAATTGTGCTAGCAAACGTTTTATGAAAGCATTATAAAGTTTTTGAAACGAATCCAAACATTAGAAAGGAATGAAATTTTCACGATTTTCAAAATGTTTAAAAGTGACTACTTGCGACTTCCAAGAAATTACAGTTAATATCCGCAATTTCTTCAATATATCCATCGTGTAAGTTAAATTTTATAAGTTAGCTATCACCTTCAGCTAAATTATGGGCATGATAACTTCGTCTTTTGCGTACAGGAATGTATTCAAGAATTCTCGTTTGGTTTAAATATACATAAACTGTTTGGTTTAAATATAAACTGACATAAGTATGGTAAGGCTACAGTTAGGTTGTTGGCGAGTGCTTCAATTGAAAAAAGAATAAAAATACTTTAACCCATTAACACTCAACGTTTCTCTTCACCCAAATAACTGCTTTTCACAATTTCACTACAAATAAATAATTAATATACATACTTACATATACACATACATACATGTATACATACATAAGCACTTGGTACTTTAAATCAGTGTCCACCATCCCATTGCCCTGAGGGATCTGCACAAGATATCTTATAAGAACTTTTAAGACATGAGGGATTTTTCAAATGCTTTGCTACAGCGAAATCTTATAAAACAAACGTTAACAACACTGTTTGCAAGAAATTTATTTGAGTATTGTAGGTATAAGAGTAAAGAAGAAAACACTTCGTGACGGCAGAATTTGTGATACTACCCTGTCGGAGAATGTGTGGTTGACTACAAAAATAGTTAACTTTTCTTAGACTGACTAAAAGCTAGCTGCAAAGTCATCCAGAACAAACCCAAAATTAATTCTAAAGTTGAGTACGTAATCGAATTTGGTGAGAGCCAACAAATTTATTCTCAGCTACTTTAAAACTCATTTCAGTTTTATATTAACATTTTGCAGTTGTTATTTTAGATGGCAGCTTAGCCGAGTGGTAGCGCGTTGAGTACACAACGTGTGATGTTACATGTTCGAGCCACAGAATTTTTTTTTAAATTTACTGACTACCAGGTGATTTAAAAAAGTCAACTTTAAGTTAGCTTAAAGTAGTGCCTAGTGAAACAATTGACTACCGCCTAGGACATCGCAATGTTAAAATAGTCAGTTGATTACATTGCAAAGTAATCCAAGTGTAGTCAGTATTAGTTGCGAAATAGCTTAAAGTTAGTTTAAAGTTAGCCAAATTTCCGATAGGGTAGTTTCTTTATACACATAAGCGCGTGTACAAACGTCATGCATGTATGTGTGTATGATCTTTTATTTTTCTGCGCACATGCAAAGGCACACACATACATGCATTAACATTAGTTGTATGCGGTTAATCACATAATAGCTTACGACCCTGCAGTCAGACTGGGTCCAAGTGTCTATGTCAACACTAAAATTCTAGTAGTAGTTACATTGTCTACAATTTCTCTTCTATTCGTCAGTATAAAAGAAAGAGAGAAAAAAGATGTGGTGTATTTCTGGTGGATTTTGCAACAACTTGTCAATATATATAAATTTGTATGTACGTAAGGTATAGAAATGTACCAGTAACTGTCTGGTTGGTATGTCTCAATGTTCCCATAAGAACTATGAATTCACTACCTAGTCAATTGTTTTAGTGTTACTAGTAGATTTTCACATGCTAAATGTCTATAGCACAAAGTATTGTATGGGGAATAATTGTAGAGTAGTACTGGTGACAAAGACAAAAGCGACTCTGTACATTTTCACCATCGACATTTCCTTCAGGGCATCTACATATTACACACACACTCAAACGTACAATATGAAAAATAACAAGCATACACTAATCAACAGTACTTCATTTGAGTGTTTGTTACAGACAAGCTGTCTTGACGTCATCGCTTGCTACAACTGATATACACATACACCAACCAATACATCCATCGTGCTTCGCTGATAGTACGACAGCATTTATTATTGGTTTAGTATAATACATGCGACGTGACTACATTTAAAAATCATGTCGTTTTTACATTTCAAGACTGTTTAGGAAGCTCTCTAATACGTACACAGAACAACTAGTAACAGAAATTTAAAGCAAGAGCATAAAACACACAAAAAGAGGTGATTTCTGTCGCATTTTTATGAAAAAAAATACACCGACAGTATTCAAACACTATCAAAATGATTTAATTTATTTTTTCTATATTATTTATAAAAATAAATTATCTAATTTAAACCTTTTTATAACAGCACTTTTTATTGTTATAAAAAAGAGAAAAAATATGTGGAATATAGAGTTGAAAACTAAGTTTTTATTTGGCTTAAATATTTTGCAGATGCTGAGTGTCTAGTATGTATCAATAAATTGAAAAAAATTAGTACATACAGTCCTAGGCACCACTAAATACAAACGTCCATTCATATAAACTTAACCCATAAAAATATTTTTCATATACGCAATTAAACATTTACAAGAGCGATTTTTTTCAGTGGAGCTGAGTTAAAAAATTAATAAATATTCCTAAAGAATAAGCTTATGCGAAAAATACTGCATGTGATTTGCTTTAGAATTTCTTCTTACCATAATATTTGGATCTTGTTGCCCAATGTAAAAGTCCAAGGTAGGAAGTTTGTTTTACTTTCAAACATCGAATCTACCTTTATTATATCTTCAATGCAGCCGCCGGTCTTGTTTTAAATAATAATGTTTTTCTTAAAATGCAAAGGCGCGAGGTAACATACAATTAAGAATTCAATGACTATTTTGCGATTTGTTTAATGTTAGTTTAATGCTATCATATTTATCACTTGTCTTGATTACTGTATTACTTTATAGTGTACTCGTATTTAATATTTGTATTCGAGAATTTTCTTATTTACATATGTATGCAAAATTACTATGCAAAATTTTCCTTTGCCATAAAATCTAATATTATATATTTCTTTTTTTCTCATTTCAGCCGTAAGTGAATCAAATTCTTTGTTTATCGCTTAGGATAAAAAAATATGCCAACAAAATAAACCAGACAATGAAATATCTATTTTTGCAGACAGAACTGTGAGTAAGTTTAACCTATTTACCCGACTAAACGCTTAAACTTTCATATATAGGTAGTTATTTTGGAAAACGCGTCGAATAAGTGAAAAGTTCCACTAATACCCGGGGGTTATTATGTAATTCGATTCGAAACGGAAATGTGTTCGAATGTAATGTTAATAACATATAAATTCGAACATGGGTTTACATTAGGCATTTTTTCATGAAATTTCATGAAATTCTTTGCACGCAACTTTTTTTATTTGCTAATATCATTTAAATGTCTATCAACTTTGTACTGAAAAAATTAATTCTGTAATTAAATGGCATTTAAAGATAAATTACACTTAATTGAGAAGTCAATTATTGGGGCTAAGCTAGTTATGTTTATTTTTTTTTTGTAATATTCAATTAAATATTGTGAGTTTTTCTATAAGCATTAGAGTTTTTTAAGTTTTTTTTTGCAATAAAAGTTGAAGTCTAGTTATAAAATGCCGAAGCAACAACAAAATCCTTTTAGACGTGCTTATCACTTAACAAATAAATATTTTTTAATATATTTTTTTTTATTTAAAAAACTCATAAAAGAAAATAAAGTTACCATGAAAGCTTTTTCACAAATGTCTATTAGAAAAGTTTATCAAAGATTTAAAACCATAGTTTGCTTCGTTTGGGACAGATATATTATTTTAGATTATTTTTTTATGAAGCAATACATCTCTATTTCTTAAAAGCAAAAAATTTATTTTTATTATTTAGGTCAACTGTTAAGATCGCACCATGAGAAAGTTGTGTTGTAAAAAAAAAAATTATTAAGATACTCGTGAGCCCAGCACTGTGCTCTAATGCTGGTGGCTGACAAATATATAAATTTTTTAGTTATGTTATGCTTTATTTCCCAGTAAAAAAAAGACACTCCAAAGAAGTCATGAAAATGTAGAGTTTGCAGTCTGGAAGTAGTTCAAATTTCGATCCGATCTAATGATATTTATATAGGGTTGTCATTGCAAGAAGTTCTCTTTTTCGATGCCTAGTCACTGAATTAGAAGCGATTTTAAGAAAAATTTGCATTTTTGTGTTCTATGGTAATATATATTTTCATCTAGGAAAAACTTTAAAAAGTTACATATTTTAACAATTCGTTTCTTTTTATACGAATTTAAACGCGAAACAGTGTTTTCATGTAAATTTAAGCAAATAACTTCTAAATTTTAGGCCAAAATTAGTTCATAAATTTGTTTCAAAAAATCGATTTTTTGAACATTTTGGTGAGTATTTACTAAAACAATGGAAAAACTGCAAGCTCTTGTGTGATTAAAATAAACTTTTACTTAGTTTTCTGCTAACTATCGGCAAATTAAAAATATCGATTTTTTGGAAGCAATGAAAATGTGGTTCCTTCAGAATGACTTCCATTTTTTTTACTGGGTTATTATGGAAATCTACAAGTTAAATTGACTTTCCATGTCTTTTCAAACAAATAAAACCGCCCCTCATAAAAAAAATATTTAATCTTACAGTAGACATTGCTGGACAAACCATATTAAGTATTTATAGAGTTTTTCATTTTAAATCATGCTTTCAAATAAAAGTTATTCTACCAGCACTTTATCACTCACATGCAGTCAAATATACATTATTAAGTAAAAGAAATTATGAAAAAAAATTTAGAAATAACAAGAAAATCGCTTTTCTACCACCCAAAATGTTTTTATTTTATTGCATGATTTTATCTTAAAATATGTATGAGTGTGTGTGCGTGCGTGCATGTGTGTGTGTGCGTGTGTTTGTGTGCTGAAATATAACTGAGTATTAGTAATTTGTTTATTATTGGCACTTGTTGCTGAGAGCTATTGGCAACAGACATTCATTCATTTTGGTACTCATACACTAGTGTTTAAATGTCACAAAATGTTGTTCGTACTTGGCTTACTTTTTATTTTGATTTTCATCTCTTTTATTGTATAACTTCAAGTACAAATATGTGCTGGCATTTGTTCACAACCATTAATAGCCATGTACATATCAGTGATCGGCAATGAATTGTTTTTTTCGCTATTCATACCCAGCAAAAAATTTCAAAAAAGGTAATCGAGTTTGGAATTAAGCATTTTTGGTGGAAGCTGTTCCTTACTGGATTACCAACTTCATGATTTTAACAAGGCGTGAGACTAAAATAATCGATTCTTGAGAAGTACTTACCTTTTTTATTTGGAAACTTTTTCGCGTAATCTATTTAATCTAAAAAAATTATTTTCTTCATTTAGCAACTTGTACATAATTTTTTTACATTTTAGGTAATGAGATTTGTAAGCGAGTAATGAAATTTGGCAATCAGAAAAGTAAGTCATTATTATATGGCAAGTAGTTCTGATGGTAATGTGTAATTTTTTGCTGGGTATTGACTCATGAAATTTTAAATATAAGTGAGTAGACATAATTTAAACTCAACTACTCTGATTTACGCATACTCAAGATGACATTGATTTATAAGTATAGGTTGCAATAAATATGAATGCGAAGTCGACGTAATAGTCATACCACACTCACACTCTTAAATCACCTCCGTTTGATATGTAATTTCAGAAACTAATCACATTGATTCAGCTCACTCAAATCATGCATGTATGTTTATTTAAAAGTTTAGTCAAGTAGTATAAAATATTAGTAAATATAGTTGTTTTTCAATTTCTGCAAAAAAAGAACAAAGAACGCAACAGAGAAACACATGACCACATAATGAGAACTTTAATGTTCGTATGCGAAGTTTGCATTGTGAATCATACTTATTTTGCATCGTCCATGGGCATTGATTTAAGGAGAGTCGAAATCAACAACACGTCAAAAATGTTGCTAAGTATGAGTTCGATGCGCACTTCAAACTTTCGAGTGAATATGATTCATAGATAATATTGTAATCAGTATGAGCATAATTATAAGTCATGATGCAACTCTACTCACTTCAGTACTCATTGCTGTTCTCTGCTACATACATGTACATAAATGTGTATGCACGCAACCAAAACACTTCATGTGCTTGCACACTCAGTCATGTTTTATATTATTGGTTCACAAACAATTCATTTCAATTTATCAATAAAATAATTTTGTAGTCTTTATGTGACCAATAAAGCTCCAGTAACGAAAAATGAAGCTGAAAACAAAACCTTTAAAGCATCAAATCATCATCATTGACATACAATTTAACATGTTGTCCATGAACATGTTACGCTGTTTTGTTTTTTGGGTACAATGAGATATGAAGTGCTTGCCGGGTTCTCCATGACAAAAGTAAGACAACCCAGCAAAAAATTTCAAAAAAGGTAATCGAGTTTGGAATTAAGCATTTTTGGTGGAAGCACTTCCCTACTGGATTACCAACTTAATGATTTTAACAAGGTGTGAGACTAAAATAATTGATTCTTGAGAAGTACTTAAATTTTTTTTATTTGTCAACATTTCAAGTAATCTATTTCGTCTAAAAAAATCATTCTCTTCATTTAGCAACTTGCACGTCATTTTTTTTAATTTTAGGTAATGTGATTTGTAAGCGAGTAATGAAAATTGGCAATCAGAAAAGTAAGTCATTATATGGCAAGTAGTTCTAATGGTAATGTGTAATTTTTTGCTGGGAATGTCTCTCTCATATCATCATCAATCATCTTATGTTCGTTAAAGCTCCTAGGTGAAATAGTGGTTGTAACAATTATGTCACTTTATTGTTATTTTATATGTAAACGTCAATTATTTCTTGGATTTTTACTCCACTACTGTATTTTTTTTTCTTTGGGTTTTTCCGGTAGTTTAAAGTCATGTGTATGTTGTTGGTATATGTGCTGCTTTTATTTTTTTAGGGAATAATAAAATCATAAAGTTTCTAAAATTCCTTCCTTGCCTTTCAGAAGGAGAGAGAAAAAAATATAACACGAATACATATATGGTATGTGGCTGTAAAAAATGTCATCGAAATTTGATATTAAATATTATATTAAGTTTCTAATTAAATCTCTTGACTACAATTACGTGCATTTATACAAGTAAACCGTACATGAATGACATAAAATATTTGATTTATGAAGTAATTTTTGTAAGTGGAAAAATTAATTACAATTTAAACAAAATAAAACGTGCAATACATACACTACACTTCTGTGGCGAACTAAGAAAGAGAAAACAATTTTTCTTCTCTCTCATGTAAAAGTGTTATCCACTCAACACAGAACATTTTAAGCACCAAGCAAAGGTAGTGCCAGGAGCTTCCACTCTTCAAATGTCTTATTTTAATGCTATAAACAAATAAATAATTCGTTGGTAAATAACACTTATATATAAATATCGTACATTTACTTCAATAGTGGCATAACTCAAAAAAAAACAGTTTTGTAGAAAACGCGTTTTAAGTTTTCAATTTGCATACAACTCAATGGAGAAATGAAAAAAAATTCTTCTCTCAGGAGGTGATGGTACAAGCTATTTATATGAAATTTTTACACAAGATAAAATACGACATAACGCATCTTTCTGCATTATTAACTCAAAAAACTCATTTTTTGAGTTATGCCACTATTGAAGTAAATGTGCGATATATCCTTCAGAAATACTTTAAAAATGGGTAAGAATTTTATAAGTAAAATTTTTGGAAACATAATTGGGAGATTGAAACATAAGTCCTAGAGGGCTTAGTATCATAATATTTTACAATTTTTGTTTGAAAGAAATAACAAAAGAAAAAAAATTATATTAAAATTATTTAAAACGTTATGGCAACATTACCTTTATGACTACTGTTTGAATCCTCGAAATGTTTATGTTTCAGACATAATTACCCAGGATGCACACAACCACGTATGTTGGAATAATTAATAAAGTAAAATTACTACATTAAATGAAATTCATGTTGTTTCAACTTGAATTAGCTTGGATTCAACACGGTTCTTCGTGCTGTTCTAGTGAACTTGATTCTTGCTTACGCTTGAAGTAACTTAAATTCAACATGATTCTCTATATAACATTGCTGGAATATTTAATCAACACGATATAATGTTATTACAAAAGGAACAATTTTCTTTGCAGATTACTGTAAATCATGTTTCGTTAGTAGGGATCACATATGAAGCAAAATCTTTGCCAAACAAATGTTAAATTATTCTTGTTTTCGTGGATTTTAATATCAAATTTTTTCTGGGTGTGATTGATTTTGAAAGTAAATCATCATCTATTCCTGAGGATTTGCCAGCGTTTGCTGATCATAAATGCTACAGTGAGTGATGTATTAAATATTCATTTGAATGGTAAAATTTCGAAAGGTTCTTTCCGTGTGGTTATTTGGCATACAAATTACCACACGGAAACAAAACAGTAATAAACTTTTGATTGATTCCACCAGACCCCTCCTTCTCCAAGAAGTGCAGATTTGTGCCCTTAAATCGCTTGTCTGGGCGAAACGGTCAAAGAGCTTCAAAAATTCTAAACAAAAACTTTAAACTCGTTTATTTTATATAGCAATTCTGCACTAATAATAGCTTAGGGCCTCTCCATTATCATTTTAATGACTACGACCTCTTTAAGAAACTTGCAGTGCAGTTTTCTTAAGTTTATGTGGCTATAATTGCACTCGTAAAATACAAAAACTTAATAAATTTATGAGAAAATTATGGCTAATTAGTGTTTGGTTAGAAAGCTTAGGTAACTAATTTATCCTTATGCTTTTAATATTTTTCTTTGAACACTTTTATAGCTTAAAAAACCATAAAAAAATTTAACTCTTTGCTAAGCTTTTCATAAACAACTAAAATTTTTCCTCAAGTCCCTTTTAAATTTTTTTTATAATATTTTCTTTGCTCTTTACTTATATTCTACTCGTATTATAAATGTACAATATATTTTCATGCTTTAAAATACCCTGCATAACACTTGTAGTTTAGATAATAACTCCGCACTCTGGGGACTCTAATTACACAGGTGATTATCTATTTTTAATGTGTTTCGTTTTAATGACCATTCACCTCACATTACATTTACATTTTGTACTTCCGGTTTTATAGAATACCTAAACATGTTTTTTGCTTGTATTCCTTTGCGCTACTTTTAATTCCGCTTTTCTTTCTATAATTTAAGTTAAATGAAACAAAATAAAAAACAGTCAATAGAGCGGACAAAAAATAATAATTTGTTCATTAACATTCATATGAGCGCAACGGAACTATAAATCAGAGACAAAAATTATAATTGCATGTAATTATTTTAATAAACATGGCACTTTTAATAGATTTGATTTATTTACTTTTCTATACCCAACAATATTTTGTTTAATTACAACTTAATTGACTGCACAAGTCGACAAAAAAATAATAAATTTATTTATATTTTCTATGACGAACAAAGCTTATTTTTTTTATAAATATAAAAGCATTAATTGGCTGAAGTTTGAATATAAAAGAAGAAGCAGGATGAGGATGTTATAGCACAGACTAATTAGGATGCAAAATTTATCAAGTTGTGGTCTGCGAGAAAGCAACCACAAACTTCAAAACTACCTTGGCTTTCTAATAGTAGTCTCGGTAGGACGATTGTGCTGACCGTAAATGGGTGAATCACACGCAGGGTTACCGCTGGGAATTTTTAAAAAGTCGCACAAAGGTCGTTTTATAAAAATAAAGTCGCATGAGAAAATAAAAGTAGCACATCTTTTTAAACGCTTTTTTATTAAAAAATATTATTGAATCAAAACAAAAAGCTTATTGCACATTTCATAACATATACGTTTGCATTATTGTATGTGCTTCAATACATATTTTCTTGTATGCATACTGAAGAAATCTACTTAAGTTTAATAAATTTGGCTGTCGTATGCTGCCAACGTCAAGATATTTTTTTACAAAATTCTAGCATGTCGAACCAAAACCCCGTGAGCTATTTACTTCAATTCTATTCGTTTGATCTTGGCGCCATATATCCTATGTTATGTTAGTATGTTAGTACACACTTGTATGTTTTACGACAACTTTTTCTTACATTGACTCGGCAGCTAAAAATAATTTTGTAAAATAAGCACTGCAAAACCAAAATTTTTATTTTAAACGCTTTTTTGCTAACACTGTTCTTTGAAACTTTTACTGAAAATTAAGGAAAATTTTCTTAAATACATTGTACACATAACAAGGTTGCAAGAACGTAATATAATATAAAATAATAAAAGTGCTTCCAAATCAACCAATAATCTGTGAATTGCTTTTAAGTTTTGACGGAGTTATTTTTTTTTTTTTATAAAAATTGTGAGAATCTTTACAAAAAAGGGTAAAAAGTCCCAAGAAAATCAAAAAAGTCGCAAACGTCGGTAATAAAAAAAGTCTCACAAAAAGTCGCAGACCGCTTAAAAAGGGTCAAATTGCGACTTTAGTCGTATGAACGGTAACCCTGATCACACGAATCAGAACATTTATTTTAGTTGAAATATATATAAAATTTTGTGGATTTTTTAAAACCGATAGACAATTACGAGGAATAATTGATAAACAATGGGATATATGCATGCATCCAGTGATGCCAACTTGGTGCTTTTGGCACTATTTTTAGTGCTTTTGAAAGACTCAAAACGCCAAGTTTTGAGCGTTACTGCCAAACTAAGAAAAAGCACTAAGTAGTGCTTTCAAGAAAATTGTGTATTTCTTAAAATTACTTTAATAAAAACTTGGTGTATTTATTATTTCAGTGTAAAGCATACCTTTTTCGTCTGATATATTTCATTAAAGATTATACTATTGCAGAAATAGAGAATTGCTTCGAAAATATTAAACATTATTAAATCTTCATTCGTTTTCCCCGTTAATGCTTTTTACGCTTTTTAGATATCAAAATTACGCTTTTAAGTGCTTTTTTTAAATTTTGATGTGCTTTTAGAGCCAAAAAAGTTGGCATCACTGCATGTATCTACAACTATTAAAGACCCTATATAATTATATACGGTCTTATTCATAAAAAATATTAAAGGTTTATTACAGGTTTATTTGACAAATTTCCCATAGAAATACGTCAAATAAGCGCTTAATAAACCTGAAATATTTTTTATGAATAAGGAAGATAAAAAATAGCCTTGTTGTAATTATAGTAGAATTATAGCTCAATAATAAAAAAATAAATTAGCCATTATTTATTTTAAACTTAATTTATATAAGTGGCACTTATTAAATATTTAATAAATCTCAACAAAAGGACACTTCTGGCCGCCTGCCATACATGCTAGACTAACATTCCCTCAAACAAACACTGTTGCTACATGTTTAGCATTCAGCTTATACAAATTCCTATATTTGTTCATACAAGTGCTAATTTATCCAGGAACTACAAAAAAAAGGAAATAAAAAAAAACAAGTGAAAAGAAAACACCGGAAATGTACATTTGAACTATGACTATCTAAATTATCTTTAATGACAAAACATTTTACTCGTTATACAGACATACTCGTATTAAACTTGAGGCAGAGTTAAAGAGGGAAAAAACTTTAACACTTCCTATGAAAGCTTGCTTTGAATGCTGGTGCGAATGTATTGGTTTCTTTACACTTGCTAGCAGAAACATGCAAAGAATTTTGCATCAAAATTAAACCAACATGAGGGAAACAACATACATATAAGAAAAGTAAAAGGACAAACACATACATATTTATAAATCTACATTAAGAATGCAAGTCATGACTGGATAGACAACACCAGTTCCTAGAGATAAGACTCAAATGTATTTATAAATATACATATATGTATATATATATTTTAATTCAATGTAGAAAATTTACAGTGGGTCAAAAAAGCGAAAAACAATAACCACTGATGTACTCATTCCTAAAAGAGCTTAAGCAAAAGACTTTTTCAATTGAAATAAATTATAAATATAATTTTGAGTTAAATCATATTTGATTTTCAACTATTTTTTTTACCAATATTAATGTCATTCAAGATTTCTTTTGATTCCTGCAAGATATTGAACTGGACTCGAGAAATTGTGTTGTGAAAGTAACTGCAGTTTGTTTAACATGTAAAAATGAAAAAGCGTAGAGTTTGCTTTATAAGGTTCTTTGTAATGTGTGTTTCGATTCACCGGGCAATCAATTTTAAATGGAAAATCCTAAAAACGTTTACACTGAGAGAAAAACCTTCGTAGATGCAACAATTTTTGACACTATCAGGTATGTTCTCACACTCGCAAGGTTTTCAAATCGCATGTGAGTTGCAAATCGCTAAACTTGTTTCTACATGTTCTGTAACTCATGCGTTTTGCTTGCGACTTGTCATATTGATTTATGCTCAAATCGCCAGAGTATAAGGAAACAATGGAGAGGAAAAATGAGCAAAACAAAAAGGCTTTTTTTAAATGTAATATATTTTATTAAATTTGTCAGAAAAATCGTCTAGTTTTGATACAAATAAAAAGAAAACATATTTAATTTAATATATTTATCATTTTATTGTTTGTTTAAAGTTCAGTTTATTGTAATTTCATCAGTTCACTTCAGTATACCCTTGCGAGTTCAACTCGCCAAAATTCTGGCGTTTGCGATTTACAGAACACTAATCTTGCGAGTTCAAGTCATAATCGCAAATATTATACGAGTTGCGAGTGTGAGAACATGCCTGTATATTTATCATTTTGTCATTATTTTTCAACCAATGCAACGCTTCATTCGCATTACGAATATTGTTTCATTAGCTGAAAAAATTTCATATATACAACGAAATATTTTCATTCATATAACGACATGTTTTTTAACGAAGCAACTACATTTTCATATTTTAAGTGAAATGTGTAATCATTGCAATGAAACTTTTTAGTTTATACAAAGAAGTCACATTAGATTTAAATTTTTTAACAAACTATTTTATTGAATTAACAAAATTTTTCATGTACATATCGTGGCATAACCGCCAAAATAGCTTAAGCGACATAATTTTCGAACTTCAATTTTTGACCAAAATTGATTATTTGCGATCGTAAATAGTCGATTTACGTCAAAAAAATTAAGTCCAAAAAATGTATCGCTTAAGCTATTTTAGCGGTTATGGCTCGATATATCATGACAGTATTTCATTACTGAGACGTATCATTTTTTGATGATATCGTATCCATTGTGTTTAAAAAAATAATTCATTGTTGTAATGACTCTGATTCATTAATTCAGTGTAGTTATTGTGAAATGTTTGTATGATATAATTCTCTTCTTAGGCAAAAATTTGAACTTGGAACTCATCGCGTGGTAGTTAACCCGCTTACCGCTGCAGCCAAAACAACCTCAAATATTATTTAGATACACACTAAATACATGTATGCCATCAATAATAAAATTTTAATTCAACATTATTTAATTGATCGTATTAACTTAACATTATTTAATTTATTTGAAAAGTTATAACCAAGGACAGGGGTTTCATGCAAATGCATGTTTTTTCCCTTAAGCCTGATAGTGGCAAGAACGAAATATCTTTACGAAACATTGAATTTGCGTGAAAATGGCATCGATTTGTTAGTGCATATTTTTGCATATTTTATTGAAAATGCATATTTTTGCATAATTTGGTCATATATGTATATTTTTGTCTCATATTTTGGTATAATTTCATGGTTTTTGTGTCATATTTGCTCAAAAGTTAAAATTTCAAAAAATAAAATAAAAAATTATTGACAAATTATTAATGCAAAACAATTGGCAAATTAATTCTTTTGCATTGTTTTAGAATTGTAAAAGGAATGCACAACCACACGCCTACCAAATATAATAAAGATTGTCATTTTGATTATTTCAAGAGGAAATCGTCTGCTATTAAATCCGAAAGTAGTTAAACAATTCTGCGGAAACTTGAAATTGTTTTTAAAAATTACAGATTTAAAAAAATCTAATAGCTAGAATTCAATCCATTGTAATGGTTGAGTTAACTAAATATGTAACATTATATAAAAAAAATTATTTAAATTTGAGCCTTTCTTCAATGCACAAAAGCTTTCTAAAAAAAACTTGATAGAACTTCACATTCAAAAATATAAAAAAATACAATTTTTAAAAATTCGTGTTTGGAGCTAATAATGCAGAAATAATCGTTATATCATTTATAATATGGTGTACAAACTTAATATAAAAGGCTTCTACACGCACCTCTTGAGAAAATAAAATATTTTTGTGTTTTTAATTAGTTGTATGTGAACTTAAAACTCTTCTTTTGAACAAAAATTTTTTAAAATATATGCATATTTTATTGTTTTTAGTGCATATTTTGCGTTTTTAATGTCATATTTTAAGCGCCTAAAATACCTTTTTTAAGTGCATGAAGTCCTTGTCCCTGGTTATAACTTATAAATAAATACATGTATTAAAAAAAAAAAAATTCGAACCTGTGACTACAGGTAGCACACTGCCTACTAGCCAGCTGCAGGAAGTTTTCTTCCACCTAATCATTTTAAAATATCTTTTGTATGAATTCTTCATAAAAACATGTATTTAAGTTTTTCATTACCCGAATGAAAATCATTTCGTAACATTAATGTTACTACGAAATGTAATATATTAACCATTAGAAAGGTTTCATTCCAATAAGGAAATTTGCATCAATATAATATAATGTTTCATTTTATGAATGAAATTTGTCGTTGTATTAATGAAAGGGGTTCAACGTAACGGTTTCATTCCTGTTACGAAGTGTTTTTCTTTCAATGTAAATATTCCATTAGACCATAAAGCTTAAATTATACGTGACATAGCCATAATGCCATAGCGATAACCCAACCAAAATTTAATTGGTTTCTATGGTGAGAGTTATGGCGTTATGGCGAGTCACCTTTAATCAAATACAGTGTTGCCCATTAGTTTGGTTCGAACGGCTGTTCTCTATGGCTATGCTTATGTCACGTCTGATTGAGCCTTAATCCATTGGAAAAGCCATAAAGTCTCAGGCAGACATATTTTATGCAAATCGGATTTAATTTTCTAAGTAATTCTCTAACACCAAAAACACTAAAAGAAAAATTATCCATTCAGCTAATGAGACACGGCTTCATTGTTATTTGTGCGTCATATGTGTGAAACGTTGCATTAATATAATGATAATTTCCATTGGCTGAAATAAATTGCTCCTTTTCTGCATTTATTTATCTTTTATCTTTCAATATTTAAATATAAATTGAGACATTTTATTATTCAAATAGCTAGAAATACAAATAGCTAGACCGCGATGACTGTGTTTAATTTTAGCTTACAAATATTTGCAAAATCATTTCGAATTAAACTTACCATTTACCAATAGTTCACTGCTGCTATTGACCAAATTATCCATTATTGGTTGAAAAGTATAGAATGTCAGTGTTTCCAATTTATTCATTTGCACGTTGAGCGACAGCAGAGCCGGTGTGCCACGCAGTAAACCATTATCAATTTTTTTCAAAAGATTATTGCGCAAATTCAAAGTTTTCAGGTTATTTAAACCATCCAAAGCTCGCTCGGAGATACGCTATAAATAAACAAATAAAATTTGCAATTTAAATTGGCGCAAAAAATAAAATAAACAATTTCTGAGCATGAAAATCATTAATTAAAATTTCCCTTTAGCATGTTTGGTTTTTTTTCGCAATTTATTTTTTTAAATTCTTGTTTTTTTTCATTATTAATTAATAACGAGTGCAATAATGTAAGCGGGAATTTATATTAATTGCTTAAAATCATGTAAATATATAATTAAGTTTTATAGATTTTATTACTTTATAAAAAACCAACAACAACAATAATAAGTAATAATAAAAAACATAAACTTAAATAAAAACACTCACACATGGAAACTAAAATGACAGTTGAACATTCATTAATTTATGTATGTGTATGTATCGTACAGGTGTGTGTGGTTTAATGATACGAGTAAACACACCTACATACTTAAAAAGCTTATAAATAAATGTATGTATGTGTGTTTGTTGTTATTGTCTAAAGGTGTTTGTTGCTTTTTTCTCATTTCATTAAATGCAGAAGTTTATATGCGGTCAGTTATTTAGGCTGAACCGGAAATAGTATAAAAGTTTTTTTTATATCTAATTGCTTAATAAACCGATATGATTAAGCTAAAGTTTTTTAGAACTTTAGAGTAGAGAGACACGTACTTATGTTGTGGTTTTCGGTTGTTGTTGTTACAATAAAAAAAAAGACGGGCCTATTTTACTCCACATATTAAACTAAAAGCATATACAGTCGACTCTCGGTAGTATGAAATTAAACCAAGAAGATTTCAGCATAATAAGAGTTAAAAAATTCTACTTGTTTAAAATTTTTAAAACAAATCACTTTTTTTTTATTTTATCCAATTTTAGAGTGCAATAACAGCTGAGAAATACCTAATCATCACTTTTGTTGACTCTTTTCTTAAACTACTTTTTTATGGTAAAACAAAATTTCGATTATTGTAGAAAGTGGGAGCATGATCTGATAGCGGTAGATTTAAACTAAACTAAATAATTCTTGAATTCCATTTACACAGACGACTCTAAAGCTGAAAGCAAGATTTTTTTTTTATAATATTATAATTTCTTGATTTGAAAGTTTCTCATATGTCAACGCACTAATAATCTCAAATTATTATTTTACTTATTAAAAATACATTCAAATTGATTGTTAAGGGGTTAGCTGGATCTTATGTGCATTTCACTAATGCTAATGCATATTATCGGGGAACCTTTACCCAAAAATTTCTAAAAACAACTCAAGATATTAAGTTAAACTTCTGTTTTAACAAATGAAGATTTCAACTAGTAGCAAAGTTGACACAAGAACTAAATAGTTAACATGTTTTTATTTTCTTACTTAACCATTGTTACATTGGCTGACTTTTTTCAGCTCGAATTGTAGTTATAAGAAGGATGTTGTTTTTTTTTATTTTAAAAATGCATATAAATAATCAATATTATAAATAAACAAAAAAATATTTGCTTTTGGTTAAGCACACCTGGATGTATTTCATTGCTGCTCAACCATAATTCCAAAATGATTGCAAAACGCTAATGCTTATAGAAAAACTCTCGGGTCTGCGCCCATTATAACATTTATTATTATATTTCACGTGGTTCTACTTATTCAATTTTTATTTTTAGCTTCTAAAAATGATGCGATTCATTCTCAAATTGATAAGCTGGTTTTCAGTGAGAAATTCATTGTTTAGTTTCAATTTAAAAAACAGATATTTGCTTTTAAACTTCTTGAGGTGTGGGATTTTTCAAAAATTTTGGAACGTTGACAAATTTTGTTGTCAATCAAATTTATATTGTTGTAGCTTTAATTATCGTAAGCTCGAATTTTATTTATGTTTTTCTGTAAAAGCCAATTCCAGCCTACATCATACTTCTTCCTTGGAGTGTTGTTGTCTACTTAGAATTTTTTCATCCTCACGAAAATTCTGATCTAGGTTAGGCCAAGCAGCTCCAACAACATTTTATGCTCAAGTTAAAACTTATGGTTCCATTCTTATAACCTTGACACATAGGAGAATGCGTGGTTGTAGGGGCGTAAAATATTAATCAAACTATATTCAAATCCAATAAAATAAAATGAAAGAGAGGTCAGAGTTTTAACATTTCAAAAAAAAAAAAAAAAAAAAAAAAAAGGAAACACTTGATTATATTTATATTGGAATACTTTTTTTGACCAAAATTATGGTTTACCAAAGTGAATGTGTGAAATATAATAAATTACACTTCGTACTTCAGCATATGAATTGTAATCAATCAAATGTTTGATTTTCATGTATGCATTTGTTTCTATGTTATTGTACATTTTAAGGGACGAAAATGCTTTATGCCACCTAATTTATTTGTTAAGTGAAGCAAACAGTCATACAAAACAAAACATACAAAGATAGAAAATGGGAATATTTATTTGTATGTGTGTATGTGTGTTTTAGTGAAGTTGTATGTGTGCATAAGCAAGATTTATAATTATATTAAAAGTCCTTTATTTTTAATGGCAATATGCCACATTATTTCAACACCTTTGCATACATAAAATTATTCTACATTGGCGTAGCTTGACAAACTTACGAGTATTATTTTTTGGGTTAGTATTTTAAATATACATATATGTACGAGTAAATACATATCCTCACAAAAACATAAGTGTGAAAAACGGCCAAGTTCCTATCCAAAATTTCGCCCATTAAAAGTTGTGAGATATAAATTTTGACCAAGTTCTTGTTTGGTACATTACCTAACACAGAAATATGTTATATATGATATAAATTTGTAATCGTAAGGGTGTCATATAATTTCTAGATAATCTGTCAACTTGACAACATTTTTATCAATTTAAAGAAATGAACATTTATACATTATTTGCTCCTTTTTTTGGAAAGGTAAAAATATTGCCAAGTTATCAGATTATCTAGAAATTATATGACACCCTTACGATTACAAATTTATATCATATATAACATATTTCTGTGTTAGGTATTGTACCAAACAAGAACTTGGTCAAAATTTATATCTCACAACTTTTAATGGCCGAAATTTTGGATAGGAACTTGGCCGTTTTTAACATTTATGTTTTTGTGAGGATCTGATTACTTTTTGAAAAGATTTCTATAATAACACTTTTTAAACTTAAAATTTCTAGTGTATTTTATTTCTATTCATGATCACTGTGCCAGTTGAAAATGGCAGAGTTACATAAAATAGTGGGTAATAGTGTGATGGGTTTTGAATTGTTGACTTTAAAAATGCACTATTGTGTCATTACAGCGGGTCGCCAGTGTGTATGCAATTTGGTAAGAGGCGACTGGAAGAAACATGTAAAATACAGCGTAAATTTTACTGTGCATAACCCCGCCTATTTTCTCAATATATTTACATATTAAAGTCTGCTTAGCCGAAGTACATAAATCAAAAGGATATGCCCAATGTGTATGTAAAGTTTAAATAGGGTAGCTGGTGCTTTTAGTTTTCGGATTTTCCGATTGAGTAAATCAATTACTATTTGTGTACAAAATGACAGCTCTCTATAGTATAATATTACGTAAAATTTTCATGAGCCTGGCCCCGCTGACTTTTATATCTGCTAGTGCTTATGGTTCATGCAAAGTTTGGTATTAAAAAGATAATAAGAAATACCTGCTAAGCCGAAGTACCTGAACGAAAAAGCTAAGATTTATGGGTGAAGCACGGCTACTTTTCAAAATAGGAAATTTTTTTTGGGATAAGTGCAACTTCTATGAAAAGTTTTAATAAAATGTATGTTAATTTTGAACTTGAAGTGCTTGTTTCCGCCCTCTGATAACAACTTCTGGGTTTTCAGATTTTTCTTAGTAATCTCTTATCTAGATTTGTTTGTGTATCAAATTTAAGCTCGCTAGTGCGAATTGGAGTTTTAACGTCGTGGCCCCGCATACCGGGTAAAACTTTTAGGTTTTAAGATTTTCCCATTGGCTTACGCAGCTACACTTACTAGTGTAAAAAATGTCAGGTCTCTAGCGCGAATTATATATTTAGATTTTTATCAGCATTACCTCTCCTCACTATTCCTAACTCAAAATTTTGTTGTGAGCAGCGCTTATAATTCATGCTAATTTTCTTCTAAAATATGCTAGACCGATGTAGATTAAACACAAGGCTAACATTTTATGGGAGTGATCACGCCCAATTTTTAAGGTGATGCAAGATTTCACTAAATTGGCTTGAATTAAAAGCTGTATATTAAGTATTTAGCTCAAAACAATATTAGCGTGGCCCCGCCCATTCTGGTAAAATTTTTTGGGTTTTCAAATTTTTCTAGTTTGTTTCTCACTTAGACCTACTTGTATATCAAATTTCAGCTCCTTAGCGCAACTTTTAATTTTTAAGTTTTATGGGCGCAGCCCCGCCCCTCTAACTAAAATTTTCGGGTTTTTAGATTTCTCTAGTTGGTTTTTCAAATAGACCTACTTGTATATCAAATTTCAGCTCTTTAGCGCAACTTTTAATTTTAAATTTTTATGGGCGTGTAACACCGCCCTCTTTTCCAAAGTCAAAATTTTTTTGGGTCAGTGCTTATTATTCGTGTCTAGTTTCGTTACAAACGGATAATAATAGCTAGATAAATAGTATATCTAAATATGCCGAGCCGCAGGGCATTAAAATGAGGTTTAAATTGTGTGCGCGTGTCAACGCTCACTGTTTTAATGAAAAATTTATAGCCTTGCATTAACGCAGTATATATGCTGAATTTCAATAAAATAGCTTTCATGAAGCGCCTTACATTCGGATTTTTAATTCTGACCTTTATGGGCGTAGCCCCGCCCTCCTGGCTAAAATTTCCGGATTTCCAGATTTTTTTATTTTATTTCTCTCCTATACCCAGCTATGTATCGAATTTCAGCTCAATAGAATAAATTTTAATTTTTATGGGCGTAGCCACGCCCCCTGTTAAATTTTCCGAGTTTTCAGATTTTTCTAGTTCATTGCTCACCTAGATCTACTTGTGCACCAAATTTCAGATCTCTAGCTATAGCGCAAGTGCTTCATAATATTGATGAGTGAGTCAGTGAGTCAGTGAGTATGTCTTAAAATATGCAGTTTTTGCACATCCATATCTCCGAAACCTTTCATTGTAAAACTTTCAAACTTTGCGTATGAGGTAACATGAATTTATTCTAATTATGATTTAAATTTTATAATTTTACGATTGCGGGGAACAAAGTTATGAGCGGGGTAAAAACAGCTCGAATGGCTTCCTGTAAATATACACACTGCATGCATTGGCCAAAACTTGGCCTGGCGCACTACTGTGCGCCTAGATTATGTATCTTTGTTAAGCTGTCTTAACACTATCCTAGCTTTCCTTAGAGTTTAATAGTTAAATGAAAATTTAGCATTAAAAATTGATATTTTATAACAGATTTAAATGTGATGTGCTTAATTTTTAATTGAGCTAAAACGGAAAATATATTGTCTATAAGACACCAGCGAAAGTAAAAGTTACATTTTTAATACTCAAAACTTATCGATATTGCAACAAGTAGGATAGGTCAGGTTACGCTCATGTCCGGGAACATACACATAAGTCAGAATAAGCCTGTTCTGCGCTCTCATGTGAATTAAAAACGAAGCAAACCTGTATAGGAACTCAGTATCGTTCACGTAGTCCGTCGAACTTTGCCAGTCAATACCTCCAAGGTGGGTAATATCCGGTAAGGTGTCATCCTCAAAACAACGGGATCTCTGCTGGCCGAAAGCTGGACAATAGCAAAGGAAGTGCTTCATTGTCTCGATGTCATCCATGCCTGCCCTAAATTCATTGTCATCCGTGGCGCCAATCCGGAACAAACGCCCTCGTAAATTGGAGTGCCCCGTTAAGATGCCTGTCAACTTTCTTATCTCGAGCTTTTTTAGTTTAAACAGATCCTTTGTTTTGTTTTCCCTCGGGTCGCTCCATAGAACCCTGGCTAGATTAACCACAGTATCACAATTTCATCGTGGCCTGTGGGCCATATTCATCCAATTTTGTAACTCAAACTTTGATGCCTTGAAAGGCTTCGCATTAGCTAGAGTTACTTTCCGTAACGTTCTGGCCTTTTTCGCCAGTTCATTTGAACGTTCATTTCCGGTTACGCCGCAGTGGGCCAACACCCACACAAGAAGAATGTTGCCATGTACCGCGTAATCGTTACTCATATTTTTGTAATCTAAAACGGTCCTAGAGTTTGCTCTTCCGGTTGTGATTGCTTTAATTGCAAACTTGCTGTCAGTAAATATATTAACATCTGTGGCCCTAATATTCACATTGTTCCATTTTAAAACTTCCGTGAACGCACAAACTTCCGCCTGGAAGAAAGTACTATGGTCAGTTAAGCGGAAGTAAATTTTGTTATCCGGTTCTTCTATGAAGAAACCTAGCGGGTTTTACCCTAGCTTCGAGCCATCCATGTAGTAGAAAACTCCTACTCGTGTTTGTTCGATTGACCCAGGAATGACTTGCTGGTATCAATGTCTCGCATTCAGCTATAACCTTAGTCTCATTTACTCGGCCTGACATTTGCAAAGTCTGGTCGTATCCGTCCAGTGACGTCCATGTGTCCTGATGGTGTGGTAGGTTGTCTTATCCGATTCAACCCACTATCACTTGTAGAAATTTTGTAGCAAAATCTGCTTCGTATCTATCTAATAAATACGTCTATAGTTTGAATATATGTAAATAATGGCCTTCAATCCAATAGATGTAGTTCTCATAGCGCCACTTGTACTTAGGCAGCACATTAGTTGAACCTTCTCCTTTCTACCCATTGATATCCACCATAATAACAATAAATGTGTTAGAATTGGCATGATCAAACTCCTATAGAGCCAGTGTGTAGCAACTGAATCAAGTGTGAATATCCAAGTATGCATACATCAATAAGCATGATTACATGCAAACATTTATACCTTTGGGTATCAACAGAAATAAGTGAGCATATCGATAGGAATGCTTAAGTATGTTAGAGTATGAAACATAATTAGTATCAATACATACATTTATGAAATACATATTGAAGTTGTATACGCAAGTTTGAGTATGAATAAGTATGAATGTGTATATACAAGTATGAAAAATATTCAATGTCTGATAGAGTATACTAAAAATTTTTTGTATTGATCTTTCTCTGCTAGAGACCTTGTATAAATTTTGGATATCGTAATAGGACAAAAACTAAGATGGGACAAAGAAAGTTTTAGTGTTTTTATTTTTTTTAGTAAAATAAAATTTAACAATCCATTTAAATAATAAATAACGCAAAATAATTATAAGATTAAAAACCTCATATATATGTTCCTTTCACTCCTCGAGGGAGCATAGGGCCATAAAAACCTGATAGTAAAATTTATATGGAAAGCATAAATATAATTAAAAAATTTAATGAAATTTCTTGCTTGACTTTGTCTTTATTAATAGAACATATGTACGTATTAGAGACCTGCGCAAACAGTCTTTAAATGTAAATACGTCATGATTTTTAAATGTATTCACGTCGCATGTATTATACTAAACCAATAATAAATGCTGTCGTACTATAAGCGAAGCACGATGGATGTATTGGTGTACGTGTATATCAGTGCTAACAAGCGATGTCGCCAAGACAGCTTGTTTGTAACAAACACTCAAAAGAAGTACTGTTGATTAGTGTATGCTTGTTATTTTTCATATTGTACGTTTGAGTGTGTGTGTAATATGTAGATGGTAAGCTATTATGTGATTAACCGCATGCAACTAATGTTAATGCATGTGTGTACCTTTGCGTGTGCGCAGAAAAATTAAAGATTATACACACATAAATGCATGACGTTTGTACACGCGCTCATGTGTAGAAAGAAGCAAGTATCACAAATTCTTCCGTCACGAAGTGTTTTCTTCTTTACTCTTGTAACTACAATACTGAAACAAATTTCTTGCAAACAGTGCTGTTAACGTTTGTTTTATAAGATTTCGCTGTAGTAAAGCATGTCTTGAAAGTTCTTATAAGATATTTTGTGCAGGACACTAATACGTATGTCATTACCCCCTCCACAGTGGAATTTCTACGCTAATATTGTATTTTGGTATTATTATATTTAGTGCAGCTAATTAAGCAAACCTTAGGTTTTTATTATTTTAACCCACATATTATACATGCTTTGGTATAAAAAAATTCAAATTATGGCTTTTTAATCAATAAATTAATAGAATAGTGGGGGGGGGGGGGATTTTGATAAGTTATAAATTGTGTTTTTGTTAAACATTAATTTGTCAGTTGACAAATGATAGAAAGGTTAAAGAGACCAAAAAAAAAAAAAGTAAGTGACCTACAAATCATATTAAAAAAAAGTTTTAAACAATCTTACTTATTTGAATATTGAATATATTAAGCCTTATATATAATTCATATAAGATTGAGAAAATAATTTTTTATTCAAAATAGAAAGAGGAAACATTTGAGGTATAAATAATCTGTAAACGGAAGACATTAAATATGCTAAACTCAAGGTTTCTTAGAAGCACTTTGCCTTTTCTGCTTAGTGTATGGTCTTTGTCTCACTTTAAAAACAACAAGTTCAAATCAAATATTAAGGCCATACACTGCTCAGGGATTTTTTGAAGTTCATACATTTTAGCTTATTTTTACTTTTAATATATTGGTGCGTTTTTACCTTTTTTAAACGTTGTTTTGTGGGCTTGAACATTTGGAATTAATAAAAAGTCACAAGTGTAAAATTTTTTTATAAAATTAGAACACTTTATTTACTTTATTATATTAACACAATACTGCCTTCATAACTAATGCGTTGGCCTTTTCAAACTTCATATAAAATGTCCCGAAAAATGTTAGTAACATATTGAAAATCTCAGCAGATTTTAGAGATTCTGAATACTAGCTTTCCATCATATCATTTGGTCGTGTTACAATTCTTTCTGTTGCATGTATGCCTTTCGTCTGCATTGGCTTATATGTTTGTGTGGTTGTATATTTCTTAATAACCAGCAGCTGTTATATAATATTTATATTAATGGTTTGAATGCTCATTTCAACATTGTCTTGTATGAATGAGTAAAAATAAAACTAAGTTTCTCCATAATGCTTCTTATAACGTTGTTTTAGTTTTTTTGTTATATAAGACAGCCTGTGGGCAACAGGGTAACGAATATATGTAACTGCTTAATATTTCTAGAATCGAAAACTTCTCATAAGTTACAAAATACAGGTTCAAATTGTTTTCGTAATTTCGGTGTAAAGTTTCCTTTTACAATATAACCTAACCCTAACCTCTCTTCAACCTTCCTCCTACAGGTATGGGCGTGTCTATCTCCTCTTCGGCTACATTGTGGCTTCCAACCAAGTGCTACTCATGTGAGGTCGTCATATGGATTTCTCAATGTATGTATGTACCAGCTAGTTCACATTTTTGCTTGATGATTTCGATGAATAAGAGATTGTTCTGTCAGGTTATTGTTGAAGATTAAAACTGGTTCGAGTTTTTTATTTTTATTTTCTTGGTAAAAGCTTGAATTGCATTCAAATCTGTGAAGCTTGAGTTCTATATTTCATATCCATATACATAGTAGCGTTGATATAACGTTGGAAGTTCCAAATGGAACTCAAGGCCATGAATGACATATTTTCTGGACACTCCCTTGTTGTTTTAAAACCCGCGTTCAGAGCTATTTCAATAAGTTTTTGGATGTTTGCTGACATGTATGACTTAGCAGACAGATGTCAGCATATTCCAGGTCGCCAAGTTTTCCTAGTAATCAACATGATATCTTTTTGGTCACGTTAGCCGCATATTCCATTACGACGTCTTGGACATTATTAAATAGGAGTGGTGATATGGACTCCTTGATTTGGTCGCTTGGTTAGTTTTCATGCGATACCCTGTATGTGGCTTCTATCTATAAAAGAGAAATGATTTTGGTGGCGTGCCTTTGCAGGCCAAGGTGCCAAACTCCTTCTCAAAGTCTTTAAATAATAAGTATATTCCGCACTGATTCTTGTGACCCATAACTCCCATGTTGTGGTCCAAGCTGAAGATGCAATGCACTCGCAAGACGTTTGGTTAGTATGTATATAATAATTTCATTCTCTATGCTTGGGAAAGTCATTTCTCTCCACTTTCCACACCTACAGATTACTCTACTGAAAATTTAAAAGATAAAAGCTTCTTTCAAAACCTGTCCGGAATAATTTTCATTTTACGCTTTATTTAACTACAAAAAATTTTTAAAGCTCTTCGTCTGCTATATTTAATCTTAACTTGAAAATTTAAAAAGCCTTCGAAGGTAACTTAATCCTCATTACGTATATCTACACAAAAACAAACATACCTACAATATATTTGTACTATGTATAGTATTCAGTAATATACAAACATAATATATATTATATATGTTTTTATATCCACCTACAAAGTACGTTATTGAAAGCATAAACTTAAATTTTGCAAAAAAAAAAAAAGCAAAGAATCTTATTATTACAGGAGTATGATACGCCAAGAGGGGAGAAATAATCTAAGACATACTCCAATCAAAACACACTTCCTTGAAAGCCCAAGTCAATATGGCTCTTAAAAAATTTTTAATATGAAACAAAATAGAAAAATCACTTTATCTATGTTTTTACACCAATTAAATTTTCCATATGCTTGACTTAGGCATATGAAAAACTGTGTACAGTGCAAGTTAAAAGTAGTTGCAGAAAAAAATCTTTTACAGGTTTTTATTGTTCAACAAACGACAATTGATGTTGCGTAATACGGGTAAATTTAGGAAAAAGGAAATTGCACTTTTTTCAATGCGCTTATCTTTTTTATCGTCCAAAGTATTTATGTTATTTCTATAAGAAGTAGCGAGAACACGGGATCTACTCTGTAATTCGAAACGAAAGAAAATACTTTCGAATTTGTGTGTTTATAACATGTAAATTCGAAAGCATTTGCTCTCGTTTCGAATCACACAGTAGATCCCCAGTACTGGGCTTGAAAATTTATTGAAATATATTTTCTCAGCGATTTGCATCATTTGTTTTGCTTTCTCAATCGAGAAAGCGAATTGGACTGTTAACCCGACATTTCCGCGTAGTTCGATAGAACAGTGTTTTGCAAGTTGTTTTATAAAATTATTCCCAAGAATAGATATTAAACTAATTATTACTTATATTTCTGGGATTTTATCTTAGACCACATCTACTAACTGGGATTATATTTTCCTAGTCCTCTTTCCCAGATTTATCCTCCGCATTAATATTTATTAATTCTACTTTGACCTTTTAATGGTTTAACAGTGCGCTGTTAACCACAAAATGGGCCCCTCTCAAAAATTTTGGTTTATGTCTCTGCTAGTTAAATTAAAATTAATTTCAAAATTTTCATAATTTTTATTTAAAATTATTGTGAAAGATAACAATTTAAAATTTTCTTTTATTATATTAAATTATGCCATGTGTATGAATACTTTTGTGTAAAGCTGTGCACATTTTTTCCCTTTTTGTATATTAATATTTTCCTTAACGTTAAGCACATTTAATTTAATCAAAAGTACAAAAATTACTGAAACAAAAAAGAACAAAAAATATACATTCTCCTATATGAAAAATTTTAAAAAATAATAACAATAAAAACATACTCTAATACGGTTACTTCCGCCCAATAAAGTTCTCAAACTATGTGAGCTTTTTGCTAAACAGGAAAAATATTAAAAGAAAAGATAAGAAAGCATCGTGATGTCTTCTCCATTCTTATACTTGTCATCTTCGACAGCAGCATCAGCGCTATTATAGTCAATAGAAATCAATATTCTTAAAAAAGATACAAAAACGTTCAAAAGGATAAAAAAATTTTGCGTTCGAGGGAGGTTCTAGAAGTGTTTTACTTTTCAAGAAAAAAAGTTAAACTTTCACAAAAGACAGTTATATAAAATAAAAATAAATATAATAAAAATAAAATAAAATAAAATAATATAAATAATAAGAAGTAATAAAATTAAAGACAAACTAAATTAAATTAAATTAAATTATATTAAATTAAATAAAATTAAAATAAATTAAGATAAGTTAAATTAAATTAAATTATATAAAATTAAATGCATAAATTAAATGAAATTAAATTAAATAAAACATCTTGTTTTTAAAATGATATAAAATGAAATAAAATAAAATAAAATAATTCTTTGTGCAAAAAAACAACCGACTTCAATGCAAAGATCTAATAGAAGAAGATACGAATTACGTGAAATATAAAATTAAATTTTAATAGGCGTGCCGCCGCCCATTTTATAAATGCAAGATTGCGTGTTAAGTCTTGTAAAAATCGGGTAGAACCACTTAAAATAAAATATAAAATTTAATGGGCGTGACTCCGCCCCTATTTTTAAATGGTGGATTGTGTATATTTTAGAGCTCAAGGTGTCTGGTTAGTTTCATAAAAATCAGTTAATTAGAACCGCGTGAAATATTATAGTAAATTTCACTAGGCGCCCATTATTTTTCAACTTTCAAATTGTGTAATTACATGAACAAAAGGTATTTGATAGGTTTCGCAGCAATAAAATAAGTAGAATATCATAAATATAAATTAAAAAAATTTTGGGCATCTCCCCGCCCACTTTTTACAATGGGGCCAATCGGAAGCTATACCCTCTCAGACAAAAAAAAAAAGAATTTTTACAATCGGTCCGAAATGTACCGAGTTATGAAGTAACACCAAAAAATAGAGACGAATTGTTAACCTCCTCCTTTTTGAAATCGGTTAATGAAATAAAATAAAATAAAATAAAATAAAGTAAAATAAAATAAATTAAAAAAAAAATAAAATAAAATAAAATAAAGTTAAATTAAATTTAATTTAATTAAATTAAATAACATAAAATAAAATTTAATTAGAAAAAAATAAAAAAATTAAAATGTAATTAAAATAAAATAGAAAGAAATTAAATTAAATAAAACAAAAAAATAAAATGAAATTAAATAAAAATATTTCGTTCACATTTAAAAATTGCAAGCTTTGATATTTTTTAGAAAATCAAACAGAATGAATTTAACTCTGCGTAAACGGGCAACATCTTTATTGTTTAGCTTTTGAAAACTGATTTATTGAAATTAATATAGTTAGCTTTTAAATGTACCTGTGACATGTAATAATCTCTTAAGTCGACTTGAGACTTAAGTGATTTGAGGAAGTTTTCACGTTACCGCTAAGAGATTTAAAGTGTCTAACGCATGATTCTACTTTCGTGTGTTCCTTTCTTGGGATACGTAGTATTGTAATCAGATTAACTTTCAACTAGGATATAATACAACATAAAAAAGCTAAATCTGCTTAAGTCGACTTAAGCGATAATTAAATATTGCCACAAATATAAAAATAAATGTTAAGTAGGCACCAATATTTAATTTTTTAAACATTTCATGCTTAACTAAAATTCATCTTGAACATCCTTCGCATTTGTCTAACAGACAAACCAACAAAAACAAGACATTTTTTTAAACAACAATGCAAAACGTCAAAAAAGGCAGATAAAAGTAAACAATTTAATTTTTTTCCTTTCTATTTAACTTTCTTAGGCATTATAATCAGCGTAGA
Organism: Tachina grossa; assembly: GCA_949987645.1. Taxonomy (NCBI): domain Eukaryota; kingdom Metazoa; phylum Arthropoda; class Insecta; order Diptera; family Tachinidae; genus Tachina; species Tachina grossa. The sequence continues at coordinate 37,454,952 of OX465276.1, read as the reverse complement.
GCACACATGAATACGCAATTTTAGCACACAAAAAAAAAAAAAAAAACAAAAACAAATTAGGAAAAAATATTAAAATTATATCTTTTACTTTTTGTTTTCACTTACCACACAAAAGCATATCAAATCACTAAGGAAAAAATTTAAACAAGTGCTCAAGCGGAACAAAGTACTTCTTCTTCTGACGCCAAAGACAAAATTTATGTGACTCCAAGTAGAAAAAATAAAGAACTTAACACGCCTAAAAAGAATCCCACGTGCCATTCTTCCATGAATAATTTAACAACTGCTCTGCTGTGATAAAATTTTTAAGCACATTCATTTTAGACTCGTAACTTTTTTGCACAAGGACTTGCAAAAACATTTTAATTTATTCTAGAAATTTAAATTAACTTAAGCCATTTATCTTTGCTTTTTAAGTACAATATTTTAAAAAATTTATTTTTTTTAAAGTCATTTTGTGTCTTGTGGGCGGTTGGGGGATGATAAAAAATTATTCTGATACAAATTATTATTTAAAGTAAAATTATAAAAATCTTTTATCAAAATAACAAAAATTAAAAATTTTAAAAACCCCCGACTTTTTTCAGAGAAGATGTTATATCTTCTAAACGGCTGGACCGATTTTTTTTTTTTCAAACATAGCTAAGAACCCTCTCGATCAAGTCATCTTTCAAACAGAAAAAACTAAATGAAAATCTGTCCAGCCGTTTGGCCTGTACGTGGACACAGACAGACACACAGATACACAGATACACAGACACACAGACACACAGACACACACTACAAACTTATTACACCCCTTTTTTTTAGTCGGGGGTTAATAATAAACTATACAGAAAATATACTTAGTAAGGTTCAAAAAATTGTTGTAGAGCCCACAGATGGAGGTACACATCAGACAATGTACAACTGCGGTACATTAGATGTCTAAAAACAAATATCTATTTTGGGAAATTGAGTTTTAAATTTCTAAAGAGTATACAAAACCAAATATTAAACAAGTTTGTTAGACAAAAATCTAAAGTTTCATCTTGGAATACTGTCTTTTAATTTCACTGAGAAACCTGTAAAAATAAAATTGTATTCATTAGAGAAAATTTAATCCCAAAACACATTGTCCTTAAATTTCATCTAAAAACTGTTGCTGCCATTTTAGTCTTTAAAAAAAATTAAAGGTTTTTTTCAATTTCAAAGACTCGTGATATTTTAACACCAAAAACAACCAAAAAAGTCATTCCAAGTTTGGGTTGATGTGCTTGTAAAAACTTTTAACTTACGAACTGTTAGGCGACAATAGCAGCTTAGAGGGGTTGAGGTGGCAGCAATAACTGACAAAATTGCAAAACAAACGCCTACCATCAACACTGAAACGCTTCAGTTGGCTTGTCACACAAGCAGAAAAAGAAATTTAACCGTATGACAACAACAACAAAAAAGTACAAATAAACAAGGAGTTTGTAAAAAAAATTTAAATTTTTTTAGCAGAGATGGGCCAGATAATCTCCAAAAATATTTGTCTCGGTCTGACAATTTTATAATGTTAAGAATGTATTTTTTTGTTTGTGAGGAGTCACGGTAGTAATTTTTAAGTGTCTCATTTACAAGAATGATCCTTGTTGTGTGCTTGCTAATTGTACAAACAACTTTTACTGAACATTTTGTATAGAATTTACCGAAAAAATGTAATGGTTTTGAAATGGGGGTTCTGGACCACTTTTAATCATCAACATTAGATACTCGAGTGATTGACATTCATCAACTAATTAGACGTTTCTAATATGCATTAGTGTCTATGCTAATGCACCCCGCAGCTTCCCTACATTTTCGACTTTCGTAGCAATGAATCGTCGATGAAGCAAAATAACTAATAAAATTTCTACAGTTCTTGAAGTAATGCGCTTACTTAACACCAGAATACCCGCAAAAATGCTATAAATATTAACAAAACTCACAATAGCAGAGTTTGAAAAACGAAAATGTGACTTACCCCTTATTTGGAACTTTGTGAGAAATAACAAAATTATAACAAATGAAAATTTGGATACATATTTAACTCAATGTCTCAATGTCATTCACGTTCAACTATGTGTTGTTAGTCAGAATATTTACAACAGACTTTGGTGTTATTTGTTCATTAATAATTATCACATGTAATTTGGCTTAAAAAGCAATACGAACCTTAGCCCGTTCAAATCACAAATATAGCAACAAATGGAGTTCGAATAATAATTAAAATTAACTGTCATTTGCTATAATTTTTATTTTGTCATAAATATATGGGTGTTAAGGTCCTTTTCTCTCTATGTATTTGTCACTTCACCTACTGCACTTGCACTATCCCCTTCCTAGGTGCAGATAACTAACTCAAAGTGCTTTTTTATTGAGACCCAACTGAGCCCTCGCCAAGGCTTGCAATTTTTGTTGCTGCAATTTCTTAAAATACTGCTTTGAAATTGCATAATTGTCCACATTTTTAGATTCTAATATTGCAATTATGCATTAAAAAAATTCTATTATAACATAAATTTCGCTGAAAATGAACAATTCTATTTAATTTTTAATATTTTTTTGTCCATGTGAAAAAAGTTCATATTTTTTTCGTTAAAACCAACATTTTGTTGATTCTCATTATTCTAAAAATTTACTAACATAGACTCGCTACAGCTTATTACTTCAAGTTGTACATTTGTATATATTAAACGTCCACGCTCTTATTCTTATATATGATTAGGGTGTTGCTAAACTTGCTCATGTTTGCTAAAACAAAAAAGATAAGATAATAATTACATTTTTTATTCCAAGAGATTTTATATAAAAGAAAATGTCCAAGGGTTAAATCGTATGCCCTAATTCCGTTCGGCGATTGTAGCGCCTTGTCAATGGAAGAAAAAAGCCGCAGTTGTGATTCTTTAAAACAATTATTATTTATTAATTTATCGTGTATGTGCTTTATGAATTTGTTCCAAACATTATATCCAACACATATTTTTCCAACTATTGTATAATACTTTAATTTAATTTTTATGTTTTAAAAACATGGCAATAATATTTTTGTTTTTCATTATCAAAGACAACAACCATTTTTGAAGAAAATAATGTAGAGAATTCAAACACAAGAACTCAAAAGTATTTTCAAACAAAAACGTCGTAAATCTTCTCACTGGATTAGGGCATTAGTATGTACTTGAAACTAAAATTTTAACAAATTTGAAAGCAAAAGAAATTTAGTCATCTCTAGTGAAATTCGCTTGTGATGCAGGCCCAGTTAAATAATTAATTTGGTATAATTATTATTATGCTAGATAATACACAAAATTATGCTATTTTAATGCTACAAGGTATGTTAAACACGTTGCCATCATTTATTTTTCAAAAGAAAAAATTTTTTGACTCTCTGTTTACTAAAACTTAGAGCCTGTTTGTCTAAATGCGAACGAACGTTCCGATCGAACATTACTATTGGAAACACAAACTAATTTAAGTTTTTTGTTTTTGTTTTTAATATAAATGTTCGATCGAAACATTCGTTCGCCCTTAATTAGACTAGACCCGCTTATTAATCAAAATTAGGTATTTTACATACTCAAAATTAATATTGATGTTAAGACTGAACAAGGTTTTGCTAAGCTTGCTAATATTTTCTAAATTAAAAAAGAAATTACAATAATTATATAATTGAATTCGTTGCTTGTAGAAATCTTGTACAAAAGAAAAATCTAAATCTTATAGCACTTAAAACTAAAATTTAAGCAAAATTTCTTAATATATTTCTTCGCACAAAAACATATTTTTTTAATCTCCTTAATAAAATTACCTCCCATCTCTGATCTGCTACAAACTTCCAAGAATAATGACAATATTTTTAAACAAAAGTAAAAAAAGTCTTAAAAACCCAACCAAAGGATGAGAAGCAACAAAAAAAATCTTTATCACTTCAATGAAGTTTTTATATGGTGGCGTCCATGCTAAAACTCGTCTCTCATATCAGAATTTTCCAACATAAGTTGAGATGAAAACATAAAGACACAGGCTTTGTACATTTACACTTTACACAACAAGTTAAAAGCCTGCTTGTCCATATGTCTGCAGCAGTATGACTGCGTGTGACAGGATATGCGACCACTTTTACAAAAAAAAAAAAAAAAATAAAATAAAAAAAAAATCCATTGTGAAAAAAAGAATACTTGAAAAGAGATATTAAGCTTTATAGCATTGCCTCCTACGATTTGTAAAATTTTTTGCCTTTTTTTCTTCTTCTTGTTCCAGATAAATGTACTTTAACTTTTTTTTCTCACTTTCATATTATGCTTTTCATTTCTTAACACGCGCGTTTTCTTTCCAAGTTGTACATTATGTGCTCATGTATAAAAGCGCGTTTCAGTCAGAAAGTTAGGCAATACATAGAGACAGATAGTCACACATAAATACCCTGCAGAGAGTGCGATTAGTGAAATTGTGGTGATTTACTAGTGACGTTGTTAGTAGTTAGTACTACTGACCAGGTGTACCCCAGCCAATGGTATCATCTATTGACATTTAACATTAGCTTGTCATTGAAAATCCACCACTAGACTGTAGCACTACTGACTAAGTAGTTCTTTTGGGACCACATGGAGACATTGGCACCAACGATTCACTAGTAAATTTTAGGAGCTCTAGTCTACAATATCGATATCTCCGCGCTCGTTGTCAATAGTAAGATTATAGTGATTTTCTAGTCACATTGTCAATAGTGCTACTGACTAGGTGTACACCAGCCAATGTAATCGCCTATTGACATATAGGGTTGTCATTGAAAATCTACCAGTAGACCTTAGCACTATTCTTTTACGACCATATGGAGATTTTTGAACTAAAAGATCACTAGTAGATTTTAGTGACCGTCGTCTACATATGTATATTTATATAATATTATTGCACAGCGTAATAAAAAAGAAAAACAAACTATTGACGCGTTCATTGACAATGTCACCAGAAATACACTAGAACTGTTGTATCTAACGTATCTTTACTCGCGCATAAAACTAAAGTTGTCGCCATTTTAACTAGTGCAATTGTCGCTGGAGAAAGAGTATTGACATAGAGACATATGGTTCAAGGCTGGCTAGAGGGTACATATTGCAAAAAAGTACAACCTACAGACATTTACACATTTCGCAATAGTGCGATATATCTAACAAGGATTTATGTTTATCTGTGTATTGTCAGAGCAGGCTTGTTCTGTGGAAAGTCGTGTGTGTGTGCGTGTGCGTAAGTATGAGTGTAAATGTGTTCATGTAAATTTGCAGGAGTGTTGTATAGCTATTAGTTCCATAAAGTATTTTTCGTGGTGTTAATTTTTTGTTGAGCAACTTTAACTGTAACTGTGTCATTTGTTTCCAATTTTATTTTCATATTTTTCTTAAATCTTCTGCCATTTATGACAATGTTGTCATGATGTTGCACAGTGCAGCGCTAAAGTAGAATTTATGAATTTGTCATTGTGATGTGTGTGTTTGATGTCTAAAGTATTTGTAGTTGATAATTAATTCTTTTTGAATCGATTGATTTTATATGTCCAATGCTTCTGTAATTTCATTTTCCTCTTTTTTGCAAAGTATTGTCATATCTAACAAAACTGTGTTTTTGGATTTAATAGCGCTGAAAGAATCGTTATATCATATTAAATCTTGTGTAAATAATTCATTCAAAAGACTTTTACGCTCAGCTCTTGAGAAAAGAAAATATTTCTATACCTTCATTGAGTTGTATATAAATTTTTAACTTAAAACTTATTTTCTGCAAAACTAGTTTTTTTTTGAGTTATATCTCTTTTAACCAAATGATTATTAAATAATTTTTTTTCCTATTACTGAATTTTAGTCTAAAATGGATTAAATACTCCTCAAATAATCACTGGTCAATTAAAAATATTGACCAGTGAGTGCCAGACCTATTAAAACTTAACGCCATATTCCATATACTTTTATGCAATCGATTTCAACAAAACTGTGCATACATCTCGAGCGCTTTTTTCGACACAAAATGGATCTAGAAAAAAATTGGCGGGACACGCCTATTAAAGTTTAATATTACATTTCAAATATGGCCAGTATGTTATCTCATAAATATATTAGAAGTGTGGTCAGATTTGTTCAGATATTTAACAAGTTTACTAAAAATTAAAAATTTAAAAACACCGATATATCCAGAAAAGAATTGATATCTTTTAAAAGGCTAGAGCAATTTTTTTTTCAAACTTAGCTAAAAACACTCGATCAAGTCACCTCTCAAATGGAAAAAAATCAAACCAAAATCTGCCGCTTGGTCTGTACGTGGACTCGTACACACACACACAGGTCAATTATGAATAAAATTCCGCGGGAAATTTTTCCCTGGGAACAATTCCAATTAATAGCAAGTAATGGGGAAAACAAAAAATTCTAATTGGAAAAGGGAGATATTTCTCGCGGAATTTTTGGCTCGATTATGGATGGCAACCGAACTTTGGTTGCGTTGCTAATTGCCGAAATGGTATTACAGATAGCAACTGGCAACTAACAGCTGGCAATTTCAGTTGCCATATTGGCAACCACAAATCTGTAGTTGCTACATAGTTTAAAAGCAAAAAATAGAAAAATTAAACAGTAATTGCAATATTATTTTTATTTTTGAATTTTTTCTATGCATATTTAAAGAAAATATGCTTCACAGTTAAAAATGAGATTGTTCAAACTTATTTTAGGCAACAACATTTACTCACAGTAGAGTCGGTAATTCTAAAGAGTCGTCTAATCGATTCAAATTTTGCACTTCCTTCTCTTCACCAATAATTAATTCCACTTAAGTAATAATTTTTATGATCAGTGATGTTTTTAAACACTTTTACTCAATAATTTTCTTTTTAGCACTTGTATTTCTTATATTTTAAATATTTGTTTATATTATTTTCAGCTGCCAATATGTCATAATCGTATTTTCGATAACTTTTTGGCACCTGGAGGAAGTTGCCATACACAATACAAATTTTAAGTTCAGTTGCGTTGCTAGTTAACTCGGCAACTGAAGTTCGGTTGCCATCCATAATCGAGCCATTTATTCATAATTGCCCTGACAGATACTCAGAAACACACGACAAACTTATAACACCTGTTTTTTTTGGTCGAGGGTTGAAAATAAATATGAAACCAAAGAAAAACATACATATAAGTCTTTTGAAAGCTGGCATCCGAATCTATTGTTAAAATAATTTCAAAATTCCTCTAACCATCTGCTTCAACTGCAACCATTAAACGCGAGTAACGACTCCGATGATGCAATCGCAGTTTTATTATTTTCCATTATTTAGCGTATTGTTAGGATTTTTGGTTCTCACTTCTATTCCAATAGTATTTTTCGTTTTTTCTTGGTGAAAAAAAAATCACAAGTATAGCAGAATAAAAATGAGACACAAATTGAAAAATTCCAATGCCGTATGCCTTTCCATAGTAGACCAAAATTATCACCAATCTTCTCACGGAAATGGCTCTCTTGGCTCTACTAAATATATTTCCAACATCTTACTAATATGATTTCATTAAATAACTCCAAGAGGGATTTTTCTGTAAAATTTTTCTATTGTTATTCTCCCAGTTCCTAGTCGCATTTGTAGTGGCTCCAGCAATTACTGTTAAGTAATTAACAGTGCTCTGTTATGTAAAAAGCATGCTACGAGTATGTTAAAAATTCTGGTTTTTGTCTCTGCTAATTATATTCGAATTTATCTTTACACAGGATTTCATTTTTAAATTTCCGCCAAGGAAGTTACTGACTGTTCGCGATGATGTCCGTATGGATGTATGAATGTATATATGTGTGTTTATGTATGTAAACATCTCATGAATTGAGAACGGTTCAAAGGATCGGAAGTACATACATGTAATACACCTGCACGAATATAGTAGATTTGAACTAAAATATTTATGAAAATCCATACCGGTTACAGCAAGTTTTTTTTCCATTTAACAAAAAAAAATTATTCAAAACAAAACCCATTAACTGAAAAATTTGCAAAACTACAACCAAAGAACTGCAATATAGCCAATTCATACACCTTTTTAAGCATACCGTAGCTAATTCACTCATCTTTTTTTTATAAATATCTTGTACAGGGTAGTAAAAAATAAATAAAAACGTTAGATTTTGAGCAGATTTTGTACAAATCTGCTGATAAAGTAGGTTTACTTATTGTGTGGGAAATTTAGTAGAAAGCAGCTAGACTTAGCTCGAAATCTCGTAAGTATTAGATTGCGAGCCAAATATTAAAAAAAAATTTCAAAAACTAAATTTACCCTAAAATATTTTTTTTTTTAATTTTAAACTATTTAGACGTGCATGTTAAAAATCTAATCAGCTCTTAGCTCCATAAAGTCACTTCGATTTCCAATTGGACTAAAAGCTTTCCAGAAAATTTTCGACGATATCGGTTCTAAAGTCTTCATCAAATCGATTTTAAATATTTAGTGATTTTTATAAACTTGAAAGCGTGTCGCATGCAGCTTAACGGAAAGTTTCAGGGATGACCTGCAAGGTGAATCGGTTCCCGTGTAAAGGGTGTCCCAACAAGAACGCAAGCTTTAAATTTGGCGCCATTCGAAGTGTCATTGTTTGACATTTGAACAATTGTTATTGTTTGATAGTAGAATGTACGAGGTTAGTAAAAATAGAGCGCTACACGAATGAACAACGCATTCTCATTGTGAAATTGTTTTACCAAAATGGTGAAAGTTTTGCGGCCACAGTTCGCAAATTTGCGATCAATTTGGAGTCACAATAATACTCCAAAAGAGTCAACTGTAAAGTGATTAATGGATAAATTTGCCGAAACTGGGTCTGTTAGTGATGTAAAGACAACAACGTGCCTTCGACCAGGTCGATCGACCAAAAATGTCGCAGCTGTACGTGATGATGTCGCTCAAACGCAGGTCAAGCGCAAACAGTCATGGTGTTCGGTATCGTGAAATGATAACCAGTTTTCTCGTGCCTAGAATTGAAGAAATGTATGTGGAGGGCATGTGGTTTCAACAAGACGGCGCCACATGTCATACAGCCAGAGAAACAATTCAATTGCTACATCAGTCATTTCCCGGTCGTGTTATTTAACGTTTTGGAGACCAGAATTGGCCGCCTAGATCGTGCGATTTAACACAATTAGACTTTTTTCTTGGGGTTTTTTTGAAGTCGATGGTTTACGCGAATAAACCGACGACGACTCAAGCCTTAAAAGAGGAAATTGGACGCTGCATTAATAAAATACCGCAGCATTTATGCAAAACGGCCATTGAGAATTTCATTAAAAGATCGCGTGTGTGCCAGCAAAGCCGCGGCGGCCATCTGCCCGATTTGTTGTTCCACACATAACCTCATTTTGTCTACTTTACGATATAAAAAAGTTTCACGATTTTTTTTTTAATATCAGTGTTTTATTTAAAATTTAAATCTTGCGTTCTTGTTGGGACACCCTTTACATACATACATGTAAAGGGTGTTTTTTTTTAGAGGTATAGAACTTCGAATTGAAATAAAACACAAGAAATCGTTTTAATGTCCATCAATTTGGCTTTATTGGAAGGATAATTTTATGCCATTAATGTTTAAATATGATTTCGGGCATGTGGCCGCCGCGGCTGGCTCGAATAAAGCCAATTCTACAGGTCCAATTTTCAACCACTTTTTCGAGCATATGGGGCCGTATGTTGGCAATAACGCCACGAATGTTGGCTTCCAAGTCCCCTAACGTTTCTGGGTTGTTGGCGTAGACGAGCGACTTCACATATCCCCAAAGAAAATAATCCAATGGTCTCAAATCACACGATCTTGGTGGCCAATTGACAGGTCCATTCCGCGAAATTATGCGCTCATCGAATGTTTCCTTCAATAAATCGATTGTGACGTGCGCTGTGTGGCATGTAGCGCCGTCTTGTTGGAACCACAACTCATCCACATTCATGCCATCCAATTCGGGAACAAAATAGTCGGTTATCATGGCTCTATACCGGTCTCCATTAACGAATCGATTCATTCGGGTCCTCTTCAACACTTTGCTCTACAGCGGCAATTGTTTCTTCGGTGCGCACTGTTCGACGTCTCTGCGGATGCGTATTATCACATAGAGTAAACGTAGTGCGAAAACGATCCATGGTTAACCGAATTAATTTCTCTGATGGACGATTATGTCGACCATAAAATGGACGGAGCTTGCGTTAAACTTCGCGAACTGAACCATTATTTTCGAAATAAATTTGCACGATTTGCAAGCGTTGTTCTTTTGTCAACCTGTTCACGATGAAATGGCAAACCAAACTAAATATTAATCACTTGACAGCTGACAAAATGGCCGCCAGTTAAAAAAGTGATGCCAACTTAAAGTTCTATACCTCAATAAAAACACCCATTATATATATATTTTAAAAGATAATTTGTTTCTGTGAACTATAAGTATATATTATATTTTTATTACTATTTTTATTGAGCGAGTAGCATGAAATGTTTTATTAAATACCTCATTTTTCTCTTCCACCACGCATTTCACCAGCACTTACATATGTCTTTTGACTTGGAAAGAGGGTGTTTGTTAACATTAGATAGTTAACATTACAGTTCTATTAAATATAATATGAAAAATAGTTTTATATAGGGCAATTATGAATAAAATTCCGCGAGAAATTTCTCCCTTTTCCAACTAGAATTTTTTGTTTTCTCTGTAACCTCCTATTAGTTGGAATTATTCCCCGGGAAAAAATCCTCGCGGAATTTTATTCATAATTGCCCTCATTGTATACTAGCGTTTTTCCGCGACTTGGTTCTTATAGGGAAAGAAACTGGATAGACTTTAAACTGTTAACAGAGTTTGTTTTAGGCACTACGGTTTATGTCTAAAAATATAAATTACCAAATTTAAATATATTCACGCACATGTTCATGCAATTACTTTCCTTTTCGTTAATTTTTTTTACTAGTTTGTTACACTGTGCATAATTTGGCATGTGCTTATTTATTTATTTGTCAAAACGCTTATTATAACTTTTCACTTTTCTATGAGTTTGCAAAGTTTCATATAAAAGTTTTGTACATATTCAATACGGAAATCTCTAGGATTTAATCTACAGCAGCTAATGTAAGAAGAAGTCTTGTGTAAAAGTAACACCCTCACCATGCTATAATACAATAACAGATCATTACAAATGAAGGATATCGATGAAAGATATAAATGCGACACAGCATGAAAGCATATGACAACTTCATTTATAAGCATCCATATAAATATGTATAAAGTTATTTATATGTTACCATATATAGGGTGTTTTTTTTAAGAGGTATAGAACTTTGAATTGAAATAAAATACAAGAAAATCGTTTTAATGTCCATCAATTTGGCTTTATTGGAAGGATAATTTTATGCCATTATTGTTTAAATATGATTTCGGGCATGTGGCCGCCGCGGCTGGCTCGAATAAAGCCAATTCTACAGGTCCAATTTTCAACCACTTTTTCGAGCATATGGGGCCGTATGTTGGCAATAACGCCACGAATGTTGGCTTCCAAGTCCCCTAACGTTTCTGGTTTGTTGGCGTAGACGAGCGACTTCACATATCCCCAAAGAAAATAATCCAATGGTGTCAAATCACACGATCTTGGTGGCCAATTGACAGGTCCATTCCCCGAAATTATGCGCTCATCGAATGTTTCCTTCAATAAATCGATTGTGACGTGCGCTGTGTGGCATGTAGCGCCGTCTTGTTGGAACCACAACTCATCCACATTCATGCCATCCAATTCGGGAACAAAATAGTCGGTTAGTCGGCTCCAATTGCTGTGCACGGTGGCGAATCGATTCATTCGGGTCCTCTTCAACACTTTGCTCTACAGCGGCAATTGTTTCTTCGGTGCGCACTGTTCGACGTCTCTGCGGATGCGTATTATCACATAGAGTAAACGTAGTGCGAAAACGATCCATGGTTAACCAAATTAATTGCTCTGATGGACGATTATGTCGACCATAAAATGGACGGAGCTTGCGGTAAACTTCGCGAACTGAACCATTATTTTCGAAATAAATTTGCACGATTTGCAAGCGTTGTTCTTTTGTCAACCTGTTCATGATGAAATGGCAAACCAAACTAAATATTAATCACTTGACAACTGACAAAATGGCCACCAGTTAAAAAAGTGATGCCAACTTAAAGTTCTATACCTCAATAAAAAACACCCTTTATTTTGTGTCATATGTATGCAATTATACTTGAATTTGTCCATATTGAATATACAACTTCAAGGATATCTATGAGTATCTAACTGGCATTATAATAATAACATAAATCTATTATAAACCAAAATGATTTGTTATTCAATACTTTGCAAGCGAGATTAAGTTCAAAGTCGTAAATATTTGCACAAATATTGTACAATAGAAATGAATGTATCTATATATCGTTACCTTAATATAGAAAGTCTCTAACTCACTGTTTTTTTGAAATCGAGATTTGTGCATTTTTCCAAACATTAGATGTTCTTCTATCGAAATATACAAAAAACTCGATTAAAAAAAAAATTAATAAGTTAAGGCCTTTCTATATTAAGGTAACGGTAATTGTATTTTAATACAATTTACTGGTCACATATGTATGTATGTATGTATGTTGTAAAGATGTCTTTGGCTGCATAAATAACCATAAAATCTATACGTACATATGTATGTATGCTTAAGATGTTTTTAGCATTGTTATAGCCACTTACCTCGATTTTATTATCATCCAGCTCCAGCTCAGTTAAACTCCATAATTCAGCAAACACTGTGTCACCGATGAAATTGATATTGTTGTGTGTCAATTTCAATACATTCAAATTGCCCAAACCCTTGAATATTTCACTTGTCAAAACGGAAATTTGATTGTTGGCCAAATTCAAATAAATCAAACGCACTAAATCGGAAAACAGACCCTCATGTAAATTGGATATATTATTGTTGTTCATATTTAATCTTTCACACAAGGGCAGATTGCGAAAGGCCTTGCGATCGATTTCAAATATTTGATTGTGTTCTAAATTCAAATCTCTTAAGCGTATGTGATTGGCAAAAGCTTCTTGATCCAAGGCCATTATTTGATTGTAAGTCATAATAATACGTTCCAATTGATGCAGATTGGCAAAGGCATAACTGCGTACAATCTCCACTTGAGAGTATTCAATTGTTATGCTCGTTAAGTTCTCTAAAGGCTTTAGTATGTGTGTGGGTATGTAATCGAGACGACCATGATTTTGTATAACAAATTTAAGATCACGCAAGCGCGGCTGCTGATAAAATCTAGTCCAGGTGGTATCGTTTTGCAGTAGACCATCTGAGAATACCCAACACTCGGCCTTTTGTACAGGTACATGATTTTCATCCGGTGTACAATAACACATAAGTTTCATATCACGGCGTCTGACACAAAAGCCAGTCTCGTCGATGGGTCCTTTGTAGGGCAGGGATGAGGACAAGGCATAGGCTGAGGAGGCCACCGACGAGGGTACTGATGAGCCATAAGTATTGTACTGATTGGAGGCGGTGGAGGAGGAAATTCGATCGTTACGTCTTCTACCATCTTTATCGCGCGACCGACATGTCACTAAATCAATGGATGTCAAGCAGACGAATATTAAAAGCACAATTTTTAAAAGTGACTGTGACTGTCTGTTTAAATATATCGTTAACATTTTGGCTTATTATTGTATAGAAAAGTGAGAGAAGTTCTTAAAGAATTCAATATGAACAAAAATTTCCTTGAATTGTCTGTTGTTCAAATTTGTAGTGGTTTTCTGCAAGGAAAAAAAGAAAATAAATAATATTTATTTGTAGTTTGTGGTTTAACACAGATGCAATTAATTAAGATCTTTGTATGTTTTATTGTTTGAAACCTTAAAATTAGTTTATTGTGGTCTACAACCAAAAGTAAAATAAATAAAACTTGTATGGTTTCTATGAATATGTTTTTTATGTTTCGAATCCTTTGTAAGCCGAAATATTTAACAGAAAATTTTATTTATTTAAAAAAATTTTCTTTAGTCCCTATTTACACTATGCAAGTCTTATTGCTAAGCTGATTAGTTTATTAGGTGAGAGAGACGGGGGGAAAGGAAACGTTTCTGTTCCTAATCAGCTTAGCAATAAGACTTGCACAGTGTGATTTGGGACTTAGTAAAATTATTTTCTGAGTATTAAATTATGAATAATTGATAAAGAGTAGTATGCGAAAATAGAGTAAATTAAAAATTGTATTCCAATTTGGCTCAATGCAAAAATATAACTTGTCTTTTGCTGCTGCTTGATTAATTTATTTAAATTAATTTTTTCAATTATGACAATGCACCACCACAAACATTTAGAATGTGAGCAAAATTTTATAGTAATCGGTTGGGTAGAAATTTGTGTGACCTTAAAAGCCCAACATGTATACCAAGCTAACTACGTTCAGTGGCCTCAAAAAAATTTTATTTTTCCAAAAACTATAAATAGTGTCCTTAGATCAATGAAAGTAATATAATATCGGAGCCCCCTCCTTCGTTGTGTAGCAGAATCATCGACGAAGCAAAATAACCGATATAATGGCTACTAACCACAGCTTCAAAAAAATTTAATACGCCTCATTTATTTTGTTTCAAAATTTAGTTCATTGAAAGCTTAATTAAAAATTTAATTGGGTCAATTAAACTTTTGTTAACAAATTTACGAGCAATTAATTAAAAAGTTTAATTGGCACAATTAAATTTTTAGTTGGTTTTTTTTAAATGCAGAAATATTTTTGCCCTGTAGCTGAGTTTCAGGAAAAAAATATTGAAAATAATATGAAACAAATTATGTAATTGAAAATTTTCTCCGAGGCATCTGGTAGAAACATAAATTAATAAACTTCTTTAAAATAAGCATTATTAATTGCGCGGTATGAAAAAATTGATGAATTGCATATAGCATGTATTTATATTTATACGTATGTATACTAGGGCGTTTCACCATTGGCGTTTTTTGTGATTTTTGCAACACTTGAAGCGGAATATTAAGGCTTGTGATGTAAAAGAATTTCGAAAAAAAATTTTGGATTTTTTGAAGATGGGTATGGGGTCGCTGAAATAGATTTTATAAAAAAAAATTAGGTTATGGTGCTTTTTGTTTATACAACTAAACAATTCTCTTCTTAAGGATCCGATCCCAAGACAAAAAAATTATTGGTGTGAAAAATTATTATATTAAGGACCACTTTGATAGTCTTAAAAGTGAAAAATTATTTTTCCTAGATTTCAACCCTCGATAACTTGAAAAGTTTTCAACATTTTTTCAAGATGTAAAATGCGTTAAAAAGGTCTTTAAATTACCTTTCATTCGGTACATATATATATTTTAACTTGTTGGAAAAAAATAGAAAAAAATTAAAGTTTGAGAAAATTTTTTTTATTTATCAAATTATGAAAATTAAAATAATTTCATTAAAGGTATTCACATCAGTTTTTTTCTTGTTGGAAAAATGGAAAAATTTAATTTTTTTACAACAAATACAGGAAAAAAATTTCACCTAAAGTTGAGTTTTTAAATTCAACTTTTGGTGAATTTGTTTCCCTGTGTTTGTTGTAAAAAATTGCATTTTTCCATTTTTCCAACAAGAAAAAAACTGATGTGAATACCTTTAGTATGTTTGGTTCTTGGTTAAGTAAAAAAAATCGTCTAAAATACATTGCTTTAATAAAAATATCAAAAATTCAATTCATCAATATATTTGTATTCACATACAAAATCAAAAGATATTAAATAAATAATAAATTTAATGAACAAATTACAATTAAAAAGTAAATTTGTATCTAAAATTACAATACATTAAACATTACGTATAATTTTTCGATTGTTATCAACCCTAATCAATAAGTTTTAAAAATCATCCTCATTCTTTGTAATTTTTTTGTTATATATTGTAGCTGACGCCACGCCTCTTTCTGATAAATCATTCACAACACTTAGTTTTTCAGTACTTTTACCATAGCTAAGCAACACTGTTGGCAAGACATTTTTTTCGGTTGTTTGTCTTGCCAACAGTGTTGTTTAGCGATTCTTTTAGAATATTTCGCTGTAGTAAAGCATTTGAAAAAATCTCTCATGACTTGAAAGGTATTACAAATAGTCTTGTGCAGGACACTAATACGTACCAACTTAGATATGTGAATATATTTGCATTTATAGCCATGGGATATATATATACATATCTGTGGACTTTTGACAAAAGCACATATGTCTATTTTTCAAAATTTTCAGCAGAGCGAAAATACTCCTTAAATGCTGAACAGAGTTTTTGGGGTGAGAACATTTAAGAAAAAGTAAAAATTTTGTAATATAAAATTTTTTTTGTCGAATTTTGGATTTATTCAAGTACTCCGTTTTCACAATTTAGTTTTTGATAAAGGAACTTATTTCGAAATATGTTGTTTTGTGAAAATAATTTAAAAAAAAATGAGGAGTACTAAGATGAAATAGGACATTTTGTCAAAAGTTCGCTAAACTTTATTTTTCGAATTCTTACTAATTTTTCATCATATTTACTTACATTGATTTGTTTTATCAAAAGCAAACCAGTAAAATCTAGAGATATGTTGATTTTTCGCATATAGTATTTCTCGAACCAAGAAACGTAGAATCGTGCCGATAAGAACAAAAGATGCGCCTTGAAAAAATAGTCGTATAATAAAAAATCCATCAAATTTTTATAACTCGAGTCAAGTTCTTTTATCAAAGGTCCACAGATATGTATATACAATATGCCATGGATTTACCAAGAAAATTTGCGAAAATGTGAAAGCATAAATACCGACACCCAACTCAAATCTCTGCAGATGTATGTATGTACATTAAAGGGTTGCATTTGTATACTCGTTTGTATAGCCAAAACAAATATACCATGGTATGTACCATATAATTGTAGTGTGAGCGACAGAACTAGTATTAGAGTTATTATGTGTGCGTGCTTTTCCAAATTAAAATACAATGGAAAACAAATAACAATTGCTTATTGTATTGCTGCTGAGCAACTGTTTGATCTGTTTTTGCTCAAAAAATACATATTGTAATACAAATATATGAAAAAACCACTATTGAAACAAATACATGATGTGCAGATGTATGTGCGGACGTTGGTTATGTTATTTTGTGGCGCAGCCAAAGTATAGAGAAAGAAAGAGACAATTTTGCTCTGAGAGTAATTACAAATGCATGTGTTTCATGTACATTTATCATTTACTTACATATGTATGTGCAATTTTGCTTTCATTCATTCATTCATTCATCAGCCAATTACATTTTTTCTCAACACATCATAAGGCACTTATGGTAAAAGCAGTTTTATGTATCTTATTTGCTTAGAAAAACAAAAAAAAAATAAATGTTGTTTTCATTTGCTCATTGACCAACCATACAATAATTGCTTAAAAAATCAACATTTACAACTGCACTGAAATGAAACCCTTCATTCAGACAATGAAATTCTTCATTCTATTAATGAAATCTTTCATTAAAAGTCAGCTAATGAAGCCCTTCATTGGATCAATGAAGAATGATTCATTGTATTTATGAAGCTAATTTTGGAGGCTATGTCATAAATAGAATGAAACTATTTCATTACTTTAATGAAACTTTTTCATGAATTGAATGTAATTGTTTCATTGATTTAATGAAGTTTTTACATACCATAAATGAAGTTTATTCATTAATATAAAGAAAATTTAATTAAAGTAATGATGAGATTTTCATAAATATAATGAAACAGAAGCAGTAAATAATAAAAAATATGAAATGATATCCCCTCCAAACCATCCACTTAATAAAAAATATATTGATTTTTTTAATACATATGTATGTACTTAATACATATATGTACATATGTATTTATGTATGTATGTATTTATTAAAGTCAAATGTTTAAAATTTAAGGAACTCATCAGTAGAGTTCAACCCAAAAAAAACGTTTAAAGTAATCCGAAAAACTTACATGTTTATAGTAAAACTCTTAATATGTTATTGAGAATCACAATACACAAACATAAGGTTAAAAGAATCAAAATAAAATCTGAACAAAACAAGCATCTTTATAAGATGTTTGGCACAAACTTTTTGTGTTTGTATAGAGATGAGGGATGTAAATGGATAAAAAAAGAGAAAGAAAGAGATATCTGCTATATAATGAAGAATATTACATTGTATAAATGAAATGATTTCATTGTATTTATGACGACCATACTGCTTTGAAATTAAAAGGGATTGGAAAAATAAGAAATAGAAAATATTTTTTTAACAAAATAACTATTGATTTATTTATGTTTGACAAACTGTGTACAGTAAGAACACAAAACTTGTTGAACTTATTTATATTTGCCCCAAAAGAAAATTCGTTTAAACAATGTAACGATTTTCATTAATACAATGAACTATGAAGAACACATGAAAAGCAGAGATTGAAAGATTTCATGCATACAATGAAATTGTTCATTGTATTAATGAAAAGTTTCATTAATGTAATAAAGAACATATAATGAAACCGTTTCATTCTCTGAATGAATGATTTTCCTTTAAGTGTAGTAACAGAAAACGATAAATAACATATTTGTTCATACCAGAACAAAAAAACAGGCAAAACTAGTGCAAACAGATGTATCTGTGCAATGCTATAATGTACATATGTATTTTACAACCATAACAAAAAAAGAGCGAAGAGTGCATAAGTTCATATTTAAATATTAAATGATTTTCATATTTGTGTGCAAGTGTCTATATGTGTATGTATAAATTTTTGATGGAAAATATTAAGTACGTTGAGGATGCCACAAATGTATAAACCCGTTTTTATGCCCCTCACCAAAAATGGTAAAGGTATATGTATGTATGTACATTAGGGGGACCATATTTTTTTTTCCTTCTACTCTCACCCCCCAATTCGGTTAAATTTTATGTAAAAACAAAATACAAAAAAATTCATAGCGATAAGTTGTGTCTTAGAGAGTGCGTCCGGCCCTCGAAGTTGGCCCTCAAGCCCATATATTCAATGTAATTTTTTTTGTTTAGTTTTATTTTGACTATCGTGTCTGTCACGACTTTCGAACGTTTTCAATTAGAATGAAAATTTCCGAATCGCAAAAAAAAGATTTGGTGTCTGCATACTTCCGAATATTTTTGCAAAATTGGTTGCTAATGTGGGCATGTTTTTCATGTCCCCTTTTCTATGTATTAAAACCAATTATATATTGGTTTAAATTTCCGAACTAGGTAGATAAGATATCAAGCCTATTTTTAAAAAAGATTTCGTTTAAATTAAATTAATTTTAGTGTGGAAAAAAGGCGATTCTATTTACTTTCACATTGCTTGGTGCAGTCGAAAGTAAAACGAAAAAATTATTCGGAAGTGAATGTCAGGACACCAAAATATGCGGAAAAGATTCACTTTCACACGGATGTGAAAGTCATGACAGACACGTATATGTATATGTATGAAATAATATATAAGCTCTAATTATAAAAACCACTGTCTTTATATGTCTCTGTCTGAATCTTTAGAAATATTCTTAAAACTTTTTACGAATTGACTTCATTCAAAACAACAACATAGTTTAACTTTCTGTTAAATAATTCATTCTGTTGCATGTCATTGTGGTTAATAAAATTAAAATCCCAAATTCCGTTATTCAAATTACTTCACACCACCCTGGTATCCCTACTACTGCGTATAATTGAATGGATGTACATATATACATTAGAGTGGCCGTTAATTGTATGGATACTTTTTTTATTTCTTCAATACTTTTTATTATTTCAAAAAAAATTCATACCGATAAGTTGCGTTTTAGGGGTGGCGTCTGGTCCTCAAAGTTGGCCTTCAAGCCCATTTTTACAACTTATCGGAATGAAATTTTTTTGTATTTTTTTACATAAAACTAAACCGATTTGGGGGGTGAGAGTAGAAGAAATAAAAAAAAGAAAATAACAGCCACCTTAATATACATATGTACATTTATAAATATGAGAAAATTTATAATATTTATACATTAATATTTCCCATGCATGTACAAGTGTTTTTATAACTGTTGACGACAATTTAAATCATGTTGACAACAACAATGTGTAAATGCTTTATTGACTGAAGAAAAAAAGTTAACGCGAAAAAAATAAATAAATTCAGTGAACTGCTACTTTGACCCGCGCACGAAGGGTTCCGTACGGACACTAGTTTTGGCTTTTTTCGTTTTTGGGTTTTTTCGGTTTTTGGCACTTTTTTCCCCCGTTTTGTCGATTTTTTCGGTTTTTGGCGTTTTTTCATTTTGGCGATTTTTCTTTCATTTTGGCGATTTTTTTCTTTCGAAATGAAATTGTAGGCGTGTACCCGCCCATTTTTTAAATGGGACACAAATATAGACTTTACAATCGGTCTAAAATGTACCGAATAATGAAGTAACAATGTCAAAAAAATAAAATAAAAAATACGGACGAATTGATAACATCCTCCTTTTTTTGAAGTCGGTTAAAAAGTACTTGTGTACTTAAGAATTTTTTTCACTACTAAAATATGTGTTTTTTTTTTAAATACAATCATACATATGTATGCTTTCTTTTTCATTTTTATATCCTCCAAAAAAAGTTTGCCACTACATGCTATTTTATTCAATATTACGCGGAGCGATGCCTGAGTGTGGAAGTGAAAAATACCAGCATGACAGATTTTCGTTACTTCATGCTTTGGCAGAGACTTGATAAGAAAAAAAGAAAAGGAACAACATCATCAATCATATCTGGCCGCCATTTATTTTTAATAAACTTTTTATATGCAAAAACCATTACACACACACACTAGAGACCTGCGTAAACAGTCTTTAAATGTAAATACGTCATGATTTTTAAATGTATCCACGTCGCATGTATTATACTAAACCAATAATAAATGATGTCGTACTATAAGCGAAGCACGATGGATGTATTGGTGTACGTGTATATCAGTGTTAACAAGCGATGACGTCAAGACAGCTCGTTTGTAACAAACACTCAAAAGAAGTACTGTTGATTAGTGTATGCTTGTTATTTTTCATATTGTACGTTTGAGTGTGTGTGTAATATGTAGATGGTAAGCTATTATGTGATTAACCGCATACCACTAATGTTAATGCATGTGTGTGCCTTTGCATGTGCGCTGAAAAATAAAAGATCATAAACACATACATGCATGACGTTTGTACACGCGCTCATGCGTAGAAAGAAGCAAGTATCACAAATTCTTCCGTCACGAAGTGTTTTCTTCTTTACTCTTATATCTACAATACTGAAACAAATTTCTTGCAAACAGTGTTTCTAACGTTTGTTTTATAAGCTTTCTCGGTAGTAAAGCCTTTGAAAAATCCCTCATGTCTTGAAAGTTCTTATAAGATGTCTTATGCAGGACACTAACACACACACACTCACACAAATAAAATTTGACATGCATGTATGTGTGATAAAGTTAAGATTTTATGCATAGCATTCTTTGCGAATATTTTATATGATAAAATTATTGCTTATGAAAAAAATTCCAATAAAAATGTGACCTAATTTTTATAGTTAGTAGCAAATAAAATATTATGGGGTTTAAGGAATTTTCTGCTTTTCGGCATTTTTATGCTGATTTTTTTTACCCCTTTATGCAAAGACGCCATTTTTTGAGGACGCAGTGATTTTTGATTGAAATCTGTGGGTACCAAAATCGCCAAACCGAATACGAGTAGTAACGGGTGTTTTTTTAGAGGTATAGAACTTCGAATTGAAATAAAACACAAGAAAATCGTTTTAATGTCCATCAATTTGGCTTTATTGGAAGGATAATTTTATGCCATTAATGTTTAAATATGATTTCGGGCATGTATCCGCCGCGGCTGGCTCGAATAAAGCCAATTCTGCAGGTCCAATTTTCAACCACTTTTTCGAGCATATGGGGCCGTATGTTGGCAATAACGCCATGAATGTTGGCTTCCAAGTCCCCTAACGTTTCTGGTTTATTGGCGTAGACGAGCGACTTCACATATCCCCAAAGAAAATAATCCAATGGTGTCAAATCACACGATCTTGGTGGCCAATTGACAGGTCCATTCCGCGAAATTATGCGCTCATCGAATGTTTCCTTCAATAAATCGATTGTGACGTGCGCTGTGTGGCATGTAGCGCCGTCTTGTTGGAACCACAACTCATCCACATTCATGCCATCCAATTCGGGAACAAAATAGTCGGTTATCATGGCTCTATACCGGTCTCCATTAACGGTAACTGACTCTCCAGCATTATTTCGGAAGAAGTATGGCCCAATGACTCCACCAGCCCATAGAGCACACCAAACAGTCAGTTTTTGTGGATGTAATGGCGTCTCAAGGGTCTCATGTGGATTCTCTTCACTCCAAATGCGGCAATTTTGCTTGTTGACGTAGCCATTCAACCAAAAATGAGCCTCATCACTGAACAAAATTTTGCGATGAAAATCAGCATCGAGATCAATCTCATTTTCGGCCCATACACCAAAATCACGACGCATTGCATGGTCTCGCGGCTTTAATTCTTGCACAAGCTGGATCTTGTAAGGTCGCAAGCCAAGATCTTTGCGCAAAATCTTCCATAAAGTTGATGGACAAAGCTCCAATTGCTGTGCACGGTGGCGAATCGATTCATTCGGGTCCTCTTCAACACTTTGCTCTACAGCGGCAATTGTTTCTTCGGTGCGCACTGTTCGACGTCTCTGCGGATGCGTATTATCACATAGAGTAAACGTAGTGCGAAAACGATCCATGGTTAACCGAATTAATTACTCTGATGGACGATTATGTCGACCATAAAATGGACGGAGCTTGCGGTAAACTTCGCGAACTGAACCATTATTTTCGAAATAAATTTGCACGATTTGCAAGCGTTGTTCTTTTGTCAACCTGTTCATGATGAAATGGCAAACCAAACTAAATATTAATCACCTGACAGCTGACAAAATGGCCGCCAGTTAATAAAGTGATGTCAACTTAAAGTTCTATACCTCAATAAAAAACACCCATTACTATCGAACCTGTTTTCACTGTTGCACAGTATTATGAATGCATTAGAAAATATTTATAACTCAATATGAAATATTTTCTTTTATTTAAAACCGGCAACTTTAAGCCTAGTTTATAATTTAATTTAAGACGCTTGCAGATTTTTCTTCAAGAAAATTCGTAATATTTCATATTTTCTTTAAATGCTTTATATTAAATCAAATTAAAATCCATTTAAGTATAATAAATTGCACACTTTACGTTTCTATCTTGTGGTGTATTTTTTTTACCTCGCTTTTGATTGAAAAAAATTATTCTTTCTTGTTATTTAAGATTTATGGCAGAAATTTATGAAAAATAAAGCAACAGAAAATAAGAGGAGAGAAAAGGAAAGCATGCAACACGCATTTAAAATCTGTTGATTGCTAAATATTACAACTAAATTGTCCTCCGTCTTTGAAGTAAAATCATTTTTAAGCGAAATTCACAGACATTTTTTATATTTACTCTATAGATGTAGCCACAGTGTCGCAGGATATGTACATCAAGGCAACTACAATATTTTAAACTTTTAAGTTTATTTAGTAACTTAGCAGCCATCCATGTAAAAACCATCTTCCAACCATTAATTTTTCCCACATTTTCGCATCCTTTGTTTTATTTAATGTACAACTAACTCTCTGTCTCTCACTTGCTGTTTTAAATAATGAATTATAGATGGTGTTTTATTACAAATGCTCCTTTATTACTTAAAGCGGATGTTGTTTCTCACTTTTTGTTTCAATTTTGTTATATTCAGTCAAATCCCGATAATTCGTACCCCAATGAATCGTAATTCTCGATAATTCGTAATAAACTGTCGGTCCCTTGAAAAAATCTCGTTAATTCGTAAAATTTCCATACATTTTGGTCCCCTCGCTAATTCGTAATATTTTTTTCAAATAAAATCTTCTTTACCTCTTATAAATCGTAATTGTTTGCTAACTACCACTTATAATTCGTAATAAGAACAAGAGAAACATGTAAAGAATGTTTTTTGTTTACCGCTATTGTTTTTTGCTTGGGTTTTTGCTTCTGCTTGTGTGTGTGCGCGCACGCATAAAACTCTGTCGGTGTTACAAAAACAAAAAAATTTTATTTTGTATTTTATTTTTAACAATTTTTTAATGCTTTTTTTATCGTTTTAGTAAATAAATTGAAAACCCCCGTTAATTCGTATTTATTTTATTTTAACCCCTTTAAATCGAAAACCCCTATAATTCGTAAGAAATGGCCGGTCCCTTGCGATTACGAATTATCGGGATTTGACTGTATTTGTAAAAGTTCCAAGGACATTTACCAAAAAAAGTAGGTGAATAAAATTTATAATGGCTAAAATAATTTGCAATTAAGGTATTTAAATGAATCTGAATTATGTTCGTGCTAAGAAATCTTAGAATGTATGGAATGTTATGCAAAATTTAAATTCACGGACAATAGCGTTAAGGGAAGAATATACAAAAATCAAAATGTTAATAAAGATATATTACACTTTTAATTAAAGGCATGAACAAAAAAAAAATAAATAAAAATAATTTAAACTATTTAAGCAAGTGAAAATTTTTTGTAATACTAAGAATTCTTATTAGTATTACAGAGGGAAAATGAATATATAATGCTGAGCAAATAAAAGCATCTTAGATAAGGTAACTGAAATTTAATCTTTTTATCTCTTAATTACTTTTTTCGTCATACGGAAATAAGAATTCATTAAAGAATATCATTTTGAACAAAGCAAATTAAATTTTAAGATTTTGCTTTTAAAAGAACTTTAGTTAGATAAAACCGTCAAGATATAGCATCAGCAGCACTAATAGCCTTTAAGCTAAAATTAGCTTTACTCACAAGTTTTATTTCATGTTGAATTTTTTTTATATCTAAATATATTCAGTCGGCAGCAGTAAAGGCGAACATACGCGTATGAACTAAAGAGCTTAGTAATTGAAAAAATAATTTTTTCAAAAATAATGCTTTTCAAAAGAAAATACTTTTCAACCGAACTTATTTCAGAAGATACAATAAATTTTGCAAAAGGTTTTTTTTTTCGAAAGTTACTTGCTTGAAGAAATTCTTTAAACAAAAGGCATTTTGTCAAAACGTTCTTTATTCAAGGGTTGATTTTTCAAGAGGTCATTTCTTCAAAAGTTTTTTTTTTATCAAGATACTTATTTGAAAAAGATACTTTTTTCAAAAAAGTTATTTTTTCAAAAAGTTACGTTTCTTTTTTTAAAAGATACTTTTTTGAAAAAGGCGTTTTTTCAAAAAGGTGCTCCTTTTAAAAAAATACTTTTTCCAAAACCGCATTTTTTCAAAAAGGTACTTTTCAAATAAGTACGTTTTTTCAAAAAGGCATTTTTTACATAAAGCTGCTTCTTCAAAAAGGTACTTTTTCAAAAAAAAAAAAAAAAAAAAAAAAAAAAAATATATATATCCAATAATTCATTTATTTAAAAAGTACTTCATCAAAAAGGTACTTTTTCAAAAAGTATTTTTTCAAAAAAGTACTCCCTTAAAAAAGGTACTTTTTTCAAAAATATACTTTTTTCAAAGAGATACTTTTTCAAAATCGTTTTCTTCAAAAAGGTATTTCTACTTAAAGGGAATTTTTTTAAAAAGATAATATTTTCAACAAAGTACTTTTTTAAAAAAAGTATTTTTTTTTTCAAAAAGGCACTTTTTCGAAAATGTATGTAAGAGGTACTTTTTAAATAGGTACTTTTTCAAACTGTACTTTTTTCAATAGGTAGTTCTTCAAACGGTGTATTTTTCAAACTACATTTTTCAAAAAAGTTATTTTTTCAAAAAGTTACGTTTTTTTTTTGTAAAAGATACTATTTTGAAAAAGGTACTTTTTTCAACAAAGTTATTTTTTGAAAAAGGTAATCTTTTTTAAAAAAATTAATTTTATTCAAATTTAATTTTTTTTAAAGGTACTTTTTTATTTAAACAGGTACTTTTTTTAAATGTACTTTCTTCAAAAGGGTACTTTGTTCAAAAAGGTACTTTTTTCAAAAAAGGATCTTTTTTATAAAAGTACGTACTTCTTTTAAAAGGTACCCTTTTCAAAAATATCTTTTTTTCAAAAAGGTACTCTTTTCAAAGAGGTACTTTTTCAAAAATGCTTTTGTTTTGAAAAGATACTTCTTCAAAAAGGTACTTTTTTCTAAAACTAAATTTTTCAAAACGGTACTTTTTTGTAAGAGATACTTTTTTAAAAAAGTTACTTATTCAAAAAAGTACTTGTTTCAAAAATTACTAATTATTACTATTTTGAAAAAGGTACTCTTTTTAAAAAGGTGCTCCTTTTAAAAAGATACTTTTTTCAACCCGCATTTTTTTCAAAAAGGTACTTTTCACTATAATATTTTCCAAAGGTCATTTTTTTCATAAAGCTGCTTCTTCAAAAAGGTACTTTTTCAAAAAAAATATTTTCAATAAGGCATTTATTTAAAAAGTACTTCTTTAAAAAGGTACTTTTTCAAATAGTATTTTTTCAAAAAAGTACTTTAAAAAAAGGTACTTGTTTCAAAAATATACTTTTTTTAAAGGGGTACTTTTTCAAAATGGTTTTTTTAAAAGAATACTTTTTTCGAAACGGTATTTCTTCTTAAAAGGAATTTTTTTAAAAAGATAATATTTTAAAAAAGATACTTACTTTTTTTAAAAAAGTAATTTTTTCAGAAAGTAATTTTTTCAAAAAGGTACTCTTTTCAAAAAGTTACTTTTTTTTTTTAAAATACATTTTTTTTCAACAAGGTATTTCTTCCAAAAGTTACTTTTTTAAAAAACGTAATTTTTTCAAAAAGGCACTTTTTCGAGGTACTTTTTCAAACTGTACTTTTTCCAATAGGTAGTTCTTCAAACGGTTTATTTTTCAAACTACAATTTTCAAAATGTACTTTTTTTAAGGGTGGCGTTAGCTAAAGTAGTTAGCACGTTGACTACAAAACCGAAGGTCTCGGGTTCGAATCCGGTCTCCGACAGTCATTAAATGATAACACCACGCATTATGCTGATGTGCATTAGTTCTTCTTTCCATCATTTGTTGTGGGAAAGTTCTAGTGATGAAGGCATAGACGCTGGCCAGTGATGTTAATCCTAATGCAACATTAGACCGCCCTCCTTCCACGGTATTGTGTAACAGAATCATCGGCAAAGTAAAATAACGCAGCTTTAAAATTTTATACGTCTTATTGCCAACAGAGGCACTGCAATACTGCATTATTAAAAGCGTGCAAAAAACAGAGTTGTAAAAGAATGAAGCTTTCCTCTATATCTCCCTTCACCACCTGTCTTCTCCATCATTATCCCTTTCCTAAAGAAGGTAACGCCTAGTAATAGTAGCAGGCATTCATTGCCGGAGTGTTATTTCTCTTAAAAAAAATAGCAGAAAATTATATGCTGCTGATATCAGTGGGTCCGACCAGGGATTGAACTCGGCTTGGATTACCGACATTTGCTTTATGATTACTTCTCTTAAAAAAAACTAAATTTTGTTAAAAGTTAATTTTTTAACTGGGGGTCGTTATCAATTGGGTCCTCTTTGCAAAGAAACATTTTTCCTGAAGTATTTTTGTAAAGTAGTCGCTTTTCAAAAAAATTAATTTCTTACAAACTCCTTATCTCGTGGGCTTTTTTAAATTTTTTTCAGGGATAGTTTTTTTAAGTACTCGTTTCAAATTACAATCCTGAGAAATAATTTTTGGCGCGTTTTCCACCTTGTCGATAGTTTGGATGCTATTTTCTACTTAGAAATTTTTGTTTATTTCGCCATTCTAGCGATTTTCCCGTTCATGTGATTTTTATCATTTATTTTGGAATATTTTATTTTCATTTGTGTGTTGCTTTATTTTTTTCGGTCTTAGGTACATTTTTATAGAATTTTCTTGTTTGCCTTAGATATTTTGCAAATTCTATGCAGAATTTCTAAATTCTACCCCTCAATCTCACAACACAGCCTAGAGCAACAAATTAAAGCTAAAATGTTTATTTAAAAAAGAAAATTACCTTTCGACAAAAAATGAAAAATCTGTTTTTTTCATACTCAGCTTAGTTCGAACCCTTTTAAAATAAATAGTGTTTGTAGTTGTTGCTATTATTACAACACAAGGATTAAATTAAAACATATTCTTATACATATATATTTCTTTTAATACCAAAAAGACAGTAGAAAACAAAAGTACATGTAGAGAGGAGTTGATATTGTTATTGTTTAATTTACATTTCGTTTTTAATTTGTTGTTCTTGCAGAGGAAAACTGTTCAATAAGTATTGGAAAGCAAACAAAATTATCATCCTTAGAAACCATTTATTTATGCAGTCATCCGTTTCTTTGAGTAAAAAGCAACAAAAAAACATATTATTTGAATTCAATGTAAATGTATTGTATTATGCGATGGTTGTTGTTTAGATTTCAACTGATGTTGTTTGTTTTGTGCGTATGTATGTGTGTGTTAGGGTAGCTTTGTGTGGCAGAAAGGTTATTATTATTTTTTAATAAATACTTCAATAGGTTATTGGCACATTGGAATGAATCTAAAGCAATACAAGGAGGCCTACACCATCATAAACATCATCACAGTTCTCTGTGAAAAAAAGGTTGGTAGTTGTGAAATGCAAAACTCGATCAAAATGTGTTCGAGCAGAGCTGTTGTTTTGATTTTGTTTATTCTTTTTTTGTTGTTGTTGTTGCGATTGTTGTTTTAGACTTAAAATAAACAGTGAGTTTTTATTTGATTCCTGGTTTATTTAAAAAAAAATAAAAAATAATTTTTTTTTGTACATTATTTTTTATCCTTTGCGAGAATAAACGCTGGTGAATGGATGATTCTTGCAGCTCGAATGCTTTGTTTTATCTTGTGGTATTATTATTGTTTTATTTAATACTACCTCGCCATAAATAGCAAGAGTGATGGCGCCAGTGGTATGGGTTTTTAAGGAACAAAAATCCCATTTTATTTAAAGTTTATTTTGATGTATATAAAATATCAAATAAGGAAGGATTTGCCAAGTATTACTTTTTATTTGCCAACTTTTATGTTATATTTTTACGAGTATGATTATTTTCAATATTCTACTACAACGAATAGCTAAGCCACAGAAATCATGAATGGAAAAGTGTATGAAAGAAATGCCAAGATTGAAAAATTTTTATGAAGTTCTAACTAAATGAATAATATGATTTAAAAGAAAAAATTAGCTTCAAAACTAGAATTTTAAAAAAACTGAAAAATTAAGAAAACAAATTCTAGAAAAAATAAACAGAAACATTAATAAAAAAAATCTAATACACAACTTTAATACAAAAACTGTATAAAGGAATAAGCAAACATGGGAATGAGACATTTACAGCCTGCAATCGATAGAAAATATTCGATCGATTACTTGCATGAAATCAAGAAGATTTCAATTGAAATCTGTATTACAATCTATGTCATTTATAACAGGTTTTTTTTTATTGATATTTAACAAGATTTCGTCTCCAAAAACAAACTTTATTGGCTGGATCTTTTCTCAAACAACAACCAAACATCTGCCATAAATCTGATTCACACACCTTTTTAGTACATCGGATTATTTTTTAGTACACTTTCGAAAAAACCCATAGTTGCGTTACTAAGTTTAAAACTTTAAGGAGATTTCTACAAAATCTAGTGAGCAAGTAGATTTTGTTTTGTAAGCGAAATGTACTCGAAATCTACTACATTTTGCTCGAAATCTAGTAAGTACTAGATATTGCTGAAATTCACACCCACTATTATAATGAAAATAACAACGTATTTTTAACCGACTTCAAAAAAAGGCGTGGGTTATCAATTTGTCTGTATTTTTTTTACGTGTTTACTTCATAACTTGGTACATTTTAGACCGATTGGATGTAGCTTCCAATTGGTTACATTGTAACAAAAGTTGGAAGGGACACGCTTAGAACTTTTTATTTATTTGATTTTATGATATTCCGTAAAAATTTGGAATACACCTTTGGTTCTTGTAATTACATCATCTGGATCTACTCAACTCAAATATACACAATATTGCATTTGAAAAAATGGGCAGATTCACGCCCATTAAAATTTGATATATTAATTTACGTGGTTCTACTTTACCGATTTTTAGAAAACTTAACACACAATCTTGCATATAAAAAATGGGTTGAGGCACGCCCATTAAAATTTGATTTTTATATTTCACGTACTTCTTCTTAAACAAACAATTTAATTTTTTTTTTCAGTTTGGTCCCTTAAAACTTTTTTTCGAAAATTTTCTATCAGATCTTTGCATTGAAGTCGGTTTTTTATTTTAATGTTGTTTTCAAAACAAGTTGCCCATCGAACGCTTTCTGTCGACATCGTTTAATTTATCGTAATTTCCGTATTGTTTTACTTCTGGCTTTCATTGGTACATGTTGTATTTGTTATTAAAATATTCATAAGGACTTTTAATAAATACAAAAAATATATTTTGAAGTCGTAAATTTAAAGAAATGCTATTTTTATTTACTTTATTCTTTGTTATATACCACAAAAGAATAGAAAAAAAGCTTCTCCTATTAACACCTTTAATTGACAAAATGCAAGTAATCAATTAAAAATTAAATTAAACTTCTGTTTAAAATTTTAATTAGTTTATAGGATTATAGGCTAAAATAAAAATTTAATTAAAATTTAATTGAAATACCATTTAATTAATTAAAATAAACTCTTGTTTAAAAATTTAACTTATCAACGAGTTTGATTCACACAATTAAATATTTAATTATTTCTTATTGGAAATCACCATTCTGAAGGAATTGCGTATTCCTTGCTTCCACAAATCGATATTTTTAATTTGTCGATAATTAGCAGAAAATAAAAGTAGAAGTTTTTTTTGCAGTCATATATCGCAAAACTCTAAATTTTCATGATTTCTTTGGAGTGTCTTTTACTGGTATAATTTTTTATAGCTATGCTATTTATTGCGCGAAACAGGAGTAAGGACGTGATTTTCGACACTATTGCAGTTATAAATTTATTTTTGTTTTGATTTTTTTGTACTTAAAACCAGAGTAGGAAAATAGTAAAAATAAATTGTTTGATTTTTTTTTTGTTTCGTTCTTTGAAGTGAGTGAAACAAAAACTAAACAAAAGCAGTGAGAACGATTGCTCAATTTGTTTTTGTATTGTTTTTGCACATGAGCACAAACCAGAGAACACAGCCGATCAGCTGGAAACCGGCTAACAGCCGCCACCGGCTACAAACAATACATCAATTTAATCGTACGCTAGAAAATAAAATAAATGGAAATAAATGGAAACTTTTCTAAATATTTGCGGAGAATTTGATATCATCATATAATATAATTTTATTGCATTGCTATTTCACACATGAAATTTGTTTTATATAACTAAGCAGCATAGCTATAACCGGGTGTCCTAAGACACCTCTATTCTTTTTATATATTTTATATATTTTATTAAAAGTTGTTGTTTAAAGAAATATTGTTTTCCGTGTAGCTATATAAATATCTTGCTAAAGTCTTATAAAGTACAATATTGCTTATTTTTTTTATTATTTTTAAATACTGTATAATTGACCATAAGGTTGTTGTAGACTCCTTACCATACTCAACACACTAAATTCATGTTTTACAGCTTTCATTTTGCCATAAATTTATACACAAATGAGTACGAGTATGTGTATTATAAATGAAAATTTTCCTGTTGCAATGGCTGCCAATAAAACTACAATACACAGACCGTCTTGTGTTTCCTGCTTTTATATAATTCTCTCCTTGTTATTGTAATTGTTATTAAATATATATGTATGTATTTACTTTTATAGTTCTGTTCGATGTTCAGGTGCTTGAGGATCTCCTGGTTGGTGTTATAAAAAATAAATACGGTAGAAAAAAAAAATTATAAAAAAATAATAATAAAAAAGAAGAGAATCAATAAACATAAACTCATAGAATGACATCCGGTTTCTGTGCTTCTTTCTTGTTTTATACTCTTCATGTTGTATTGTTTTTAAAATAACGGCCGTTTTATGTTGCCTTTTAACGGCTGTTGTATGACTCTGTGTTGTTTCGTTGCCCTGTTGTTTAAGTAAAATTTATAGTGTGATGTTGTTATTTTTATTGACAGTACGTGACGTGTTCTTATTGTTTATTTAGTTGTTTTGCTCGTTTTTGAATGTACAATTCCTTGTTATTTGTTGATTTTATCAGCCAGTCAGTTAGTTTGCCTAGCCAGTCACTATTTAATGCTTATCCTTGAGTTTTAAGAAAAACATTTTTTCATTTTCTCTCTTGCCATTGTTATTCTTATTATTATTTCTATTGTTACTGTTGGCTCATTTTTCGTTCCTAATACCACAAGTTCTTTAATATTACTAAAGAAATCAGTTAAAGTTTTTAAATTGCTACAATATGGATATGAATTAAAAGTTAAAAATGTTACATGATATTAGTAAATGTATTTTACTAGAAATACATACAGACAGACATATTTATATATATACATGTATGTATGTACATATATTTAATTTATTGAGCTTTTAATTTGTTTAACCAAATTTAAGTCTTATATTAGGAATCCAAAAAATATTCCACATAAGTCGAGTTTCAGCAATAAAAAATTAAACTAGGCCCAGCTGCATCCGCCTGTGCTATACACATATCCCTCAATTTGCACTATAGATACGTTCCAGAGAAAGTCGTGTAAATCGAAATTTTAAATTTTTGTATGAAAAATCGTGTAAATCGAAAATAAAGGCAGAATCGCATAAAAATTGATTTTATTAAGAAATTATATATGTATTTCAACTTAGTTTTTAAAATATCAGAAGCGTAACTCAAAACACATAAAAATAAACCTTTATTCATTTAACAAAATGAATGCTATTCGTAAAAACAAAAATAAAATTAAAAATATCAGAAGCATTTACTCAAACACATAAAAAAATCGTGTAAATCGGGGTATTTCATAAATCTCTCAATTTATACAAAAACCAAAATAATCGTGTAAAAGTGCAATCGTGTAAAAAAGGTATCGTGTAAGTCGAAGGATAAGTGTATTGGCAAAATTATAGAGCTTATTATAGCCAGAATAAGCTTTTGAGCCTTATATATTTTGTATTAATAAAAAAAAAAACACAAGTTAACTTTCAGACGAATTTCTTGACAATCTATGCAGGGATATGTCAACCTGTCATATATTCTTAAGTTAAAAGTTTTTTTTAGTTTTGGCGTTTTTTTTTTGCGTTTTTGGCAATTTTTCCGTTTTTGGCGATTGATTTTAGTTTTAGAGATTTTTTTGTGGCGCCTTTGTTTCGTTTTGTCGATTTTTTTCGGTTTTGGGCGATTTTTAAAATTAGAGATTAAAAAAATCTAATAAATCGCCAAAAACCGAAAAAAATCGCTGAAATTAAAAAAATCGCCAAAATGGAGAAAACGCCAAAAACGGAAAAAAATTTGCAAAAACGAAGAAAACCCCCAAAAATAAAAAAAAAAATGACAAATTCGCTTTAGCATAGAAAGAAGCTGATGAAACAATTTCTGCGGCGGTGAAGCTAAATATTTGACTACAAGCCGCCGGCTACCAACAAATTTTTAAAAGGAAATTTTTATATAAAATAATATACTTGTAGCAAAAAATTATATACGGCCAGGTTCTACATTCCACTACAATATGAAAATGAAAACGTTTTTAATTCCGTAAAGTCGATATCACTGTGTTCTAGAAAGGTAATGAAACGATTTCATTCCCATAAATATTTCAAGCAACATAGAAAAAACACATTTTATGCTATAAACATAATTGGAGCGAACGGCGAACTTCGCACAGTCCGACGAACTTGCCTTCAAGAATACTTTGCGAAAATTCGTCTTTTAAAGCACAATTAAATTTGTCGACCCAATATTTGCATTATATGTATATTCGCACCAAATGATTATGAACTTGCAACAAAAATAAATGCAAAAATCTGTATCAAGTCTTGAACTTGATTAAAAGTCGAATAAATCACACATTGCGCAAATGTTGAAAACAAACTAAAATTGATTAAACTCGCTGAAACTGTAAGGTTAACTCGGGAGAAACCGCAAAACATTATGATAATTCGCCACAGCTTGCAAAAATTAAAATTTTATGTCCCTAAATAATTATAAATAAGTAAAGAAAGCCAAAAACGTTGCAAAAATTAAAAATAGATAAAGAAAGCCAAAAACGTTGCAAAAACTACATCTTCCGCAAAAATAACAGAAATTTGCGAAAAATTTAAAAATTTTAAAAAGGCCATAATTTTTATTAAAAATTGCTAAAACTTTAAGGAATGCGAAAATTCACAAAACCTTAATAACAGTGGCATAATAGCAAAGTCTAATATTGCTTAAAATTCGCGAAAACTCATAGGAAGCAGAACACTTGCAAAAACTTCATTGCGAGCAATGCAAAAATTTGCGAGAGGTTGCAAAATCGGAAGCAAGCCTTGAAATTCATTAGAAGTCGCCAAAGCTTTTAAAAGGAAAATAAACGCGGAAAAAACGCGAAAAATCGCAAGTTCGCTAAAAAATCGCAAGTTCGCTAAAAAATTTCTAAACGCATTGAGGAAATCACTTACAGAACCCTTTAGCTAATCGCGGATTTTTTCCACATATTTTAACAATGCCACCTCTTACTCCGGATTTTTGTTCTTACCCCTTTAAAACACAAATAAAATAAACAATAAAAAGAGAATTTATGTCAAAATGTTATTTATGTGCTTAACATGTTCGTATTTTTGCAATAAATAGTTACAAATATTTTATTTTTACTAAAAAGTATTTTCTTTCACAATGTTGTTTATTACTTTTTTTGTAGTAAAATTGGATTACAGAACACTTCAATTTCATTTGAAACAAACTGAAAATGAAATTTTACTTTTTAAATCACTTTTACGAAATTGAGAACACAAACCAAGAGAAAATTTCACTTTCATTTCATTTTACGAATGTAGAACCTAGGCGATAATATTATATATATGATGCAACATTTTTCGCAAATTAAAACAAACAATGATTTTTTCACAATCTAATTACAGTTCAAAGACCTAAAAATCTGCGTGTTGGGCGACGGTGGTTTTAAATTTTATGATACCATGCTTCTTATTTACTGCTTGTCAAAAATTTATCTGTTGTGTCAAAAATTCTACTAGCCCCCAGGGGTAGTTAAATATTATTCACCTCAGAAGTGTCAAAAATTTACTAACACTAGTAGTTTGCTACCGTTTGGCACATGCCCTTATTACAGTATCTAGTTTATGTTGTTCCAACTTGAAATAACTTTGATCCAATATCAGGCATGTTCTGAAAATCACTTTTTGTGCAAGTGATTTGAAATCACAAGAAAGGTGTTCTGTACACAAAACTTTTTTAATTTTTGTGATTTTAAACCGGTCAGCTTAATGCCTGACGATTTGAAATCACTTGGTTATTTTTTCAATCACTTCGTTTTGGAATTCGCAATAAATTAATTAAATGAATAACTTAATTAATATCTTTTTTTATTGATTTTTATAGTAAAATTAGCAATTTTCTATAAATGATGAAAAAATTGAAGACACTTTCTCTTGCGAGAAATGTTGTTATTTGCTTTGTGATTTGCATTTGTGATTTTGCATTTACAAAACAAAACATCAGCTGTTTTCTTGTGTTTTTGAAAGGGCGAAATCACATCGAAAAGTTAAAACTTTTGTTATTTTCAGAACACCATCAAACCACAATTGTGGTTTTAAAATCACAAAGTGATTTGAATCCTTGTGATTTACCGAACATGCCTGTATGATTATTAATTTTGACTTAACTGTACTGGAATATTGGGCCTTATTACGAGTGTCGTATTTCGTCTTTCACTACGGTTTTTTTTTTTTTTTTTTTTTTGTAGTTGATAAGTTATCAACTACATACTATCAATGATAACCTAAGAGATTATTTTAAATTTCTCTTAAATTTTCCAAACTCGGATGAAAACTAGAACATTAATTCCATTATTTTAAATTGCTGGCACATAAAAGCTCTAAAGCCATATTAAATTCTAAGCAATTCAAGAACTGAAGTGTGTGTAAATTGTTTTCTTTCTATACGACATTTA
Organism: Tachina grossa; assembly: GCA_949987645.1. NCBI lineage: Eukaryota > Metazoa > Arthropoda > Insecta > Diptera > Tachinidae > Tachina > Tachina grossa. The sequence continues at coordinate 37,418,753 of OX465276.1, read as the reverse complement.
TTTGTACTCTAAAAAAAAGAAATAAATAAATACGAGTGAAACAATTAAACGTCTGCTAGTTTAGTTTCAAGGTGTAAAACATTTGAGACTACAACTTAAATGAATTTAAGTTAATACCACAAACCAAAAAAGCCTTAATCTATAAATTAAATAGAGAAACCATCTAAACAATTAATTGCAAATAACACAAACACTTTTATCAAATGAAGTATCATTGACTTTGTTTCATTTAAGTAGTTAGTTAAAAGAACAACAAAGAAAAATACTAAAGCCTAAATGTATGCAGATCTATTTTAGTATAGATATCTATGAAAAAAGTTTTGAGTTTGAGTGATAGATAACCCGGTATTTAATTTGTTACAAAAGTTTAGATATGTGGTGGCATTGTAAGTTGTAAGTGTAAATATGTGTTGCAATAATTTAAAAGTTTAATTTCAAGCATAACTTTTTGTTGGCGTATTTGAAAACGAGTACCCTGTTAGAATTTTCTAAATATGGGCAAAGTATAAAGCCGAGCCGTATATTACTAAGCAGCTATATACCTCCCTAGTAAGACCAACTTTGGAATATGCCTCTGTGTGAAGTACACATAAAGAAGATTGAGTCCGCTCAAAAGCAATTCCATTTATTTTGCCTCCGAAGTCTTCCTTAGAATAGAGATACTAACCTTCCATCATATGAAAGCCGCTTAGCACTCATTGAACTTCCTACACTAAAAAGTGGAAGAGTATATTTGAATATATCGTTTATTATGAATCTAATTAATGGCAGTACCACTTCTGAAACTCTTTTTCGCAAAATTGAATTTGTAATTAAACTCCAATATTTCCGATACAACTACGCAAACTTTGATCCGTTCCGAAGAATATATGCTGAATTCAACAACTACTATGCGTATATTGATTTTTCATCAAATCCTAATATCCTAAAAAGGCATATTATTAATTTATTGAATCGTTAAATGCATTAACAAATATTTTTTTTGCATGTATTTATTTATTGTATCTTCATATATGAACTAACAATAAGTATTCAAATCTTAAATCTATAAAAAAAAATTATTAGGCCAGACCAGTGTCGGAGAAATAACTTTGTGGTAGTTATAAATAATACATTAGTAGTGATAATCAAAAAAAAAAGGGGGGGGGAAAGTATTTTCAAGTAGTCCCATCTTTAGTGTTAGGTATAAGAGCCCGTATGTCCCTCTTTTTTAAGCGGATGTGTCCAGTAAAGTTCAAAATATTACGAGCAAGCGGATTAGGATGTGATTCGAGTTTTGTTAAATATTTGCCTGCGTATTTTGCAATTTCTTCAGTCACTAGTGGCATATTTAAATCACGATGTATAATAGAATTTTGGATGTACCATGGAGCCGATGTTATTAACCGTAAAATTTTGTTTTGCCTTCGTTGGATTCTCTCGACATTGGAAGCTGAAGCAGTGCCCCATAACTGAATTCCGTAACGCCATATTGGCTTCAAAAGCGACTTGTATAATAAAAGTTTGCAGTCTAGGCTGAGTGTTGAGTTTCTGCCAATCAACCAATATATTTGAGTTAACTTAAGTTTCATCTGAGTTAACTTAGAGTCAATATGATGTTTCCATGTAAGTCTTCGATCAAGGTGTATACCAAGTTATTTCACTTGGGAATGTTCAGGAATATTTTGATTGTTGATTCGAATGTGGGAGCAAGTATCTCTTCTTAGGGTGAACGTTATATGGACACACTTTTGTTCATTAACTTTAATTCTCCATAAGTTCAACCATATTTCCAGCTGGGTAATATGTTCCTGGAGGTTGCGGGATGCCTCATAAGGGTTTTCGTGCACACTCATACAGGCTGTATCATCGGCAAAAGTAGAAATATGGATATTATTGCTGACAGGCATATCACAAGTATATATTAAATACAAGACAGGACCCAGAATACTACCCTGTGGCACACCAGAAAATATAGATTCGGGCACACTCGTGAACTCTCCTTCCACAACAGTGAACTTCCTATCAATAATATAACTTTCCAAAAGCTTTTGAATGTTTATTGGCAGATATGTCTTCAATTTTAAAACTAGGCCTTCGTGCCATACTTTATCAAACGCCTGAGAAACATCAATAAAGAGAGCAGAACAATACTTCTTTTCTTCAAATGTTCTTCTTACAACTTGGACCAGTCTATGCGTTTGTTCAATCGTGCTGTGCTGACTTCTAAAGCCAAATTGATGGTCTGGGATGCACCCATTATCAGTTAAAATTTTGGACAATTTAGTCATGAGCAGCTTTTCGAAAAGCTTTGAGATTGTAGATAGTAAGCTTATAGGCCTATATGACTCAGTCTTGCTAAGATCTTTGCCCGCCTTTGGAATCATTTTGATCTTGGCCAGTTTCCAGTTATGTGGAAAATACTGCATTCTTAAAATAGCATTAAAAGTAAATAGCAGGATTCTTATTGCAATATGAGGCAAGTTCATGAGCATTTTGTTACTAATGCCATCAATGCATTAACAAATATGAACGAGTTGTTATTAATTCGCTTTAAAAAAAACCATTGTTATTTAGCCTGTAAGAAAATTATTTTCATAGGCTTTTACGTAAATAAATAAAAAAATAAAAAATAAAAATAAATAATTTACGTTACCAACTATACCCCTATCATCACAATGTACCGATTTTCGTCGGCTCACTGAAATAAAGTCATAAGCAAAGCAGCAAAATGACTTTATTTCTCAACTAATTGAAAAATAAGGACGTGATTGCACTTCACTGCAGTGGTAATAAAGCCATATAGCCTTATTTAAGAATTGACTGTGAAAAAAATTCGTTTTTGTTTTTTACTTATGACTTGATTACATTGCGCCGACGAAAATCCGTACATTGCGCCGATAGCGGGATCTCGGCTTAAGTTTTGATAATCCACAGATTAAATTTCATATTTAGTACTTCGAACGCTGGTATCCTTGTTATCCCACCAGTTAATGCAGTCTGAATATGCACTGTGTCACCCACCTCCTGAACTGAATTCCGAAATTATATCCATCAATTTTACTGTGACTGTTAATGGGTTAACGGTGCGGTGCTAACCGCCAAATGAGCTCTGCTAAAGTGTTTGGTTCTTGTCTTTGCTAGTTAAATTTGAATTTATCTTATATTCCGCTACTTTTTCATTGATATCAGCAAATCTTCGTACGCTTAGCAAGTTCTTTAATTAAAATTTAAATTTTGTAATGATTTTTTTTTTTAAATTATTACACAAAACATTTTATATTTTCTTAGATTGCATTGGCTCACTCAGAGCAATAGAGTAAAAGGAAAAAAATAAACTGTGCGCAATTTTTAAATAATTGCTTATTCAAATCTGAAAAAAAAGTGATTTTAATATGTTTTGTAGGGATGCAATAAATATGACCTCAAGGTTTCTCTTCCTGATCATAAGAAACTCTATTATCTCGCTCTAAAATCATTACAAAAGAGTTTTTAAGTCACAATTTTCTATATTAAGACCATTTCTTAGCTAGAACTCTTCTTGAACTCTTCAATTTAATTGAGGTTATTTAGACTTAATTAATATGTAACATTTTAAATCAGACTATTTAAGCATTGCTTGCTTGTATGACCTATCTTTAATTAAATGGGAAAAGTCCGTTTCTAATGATCTATTCGAAAACTTGAATAATGACAAAAATTTCTTTCTTTGGAGTGTTATGAATTGCGCTTGCATAAAACGTATGGCTTACCTAAATTTCCTACAGGTTACATATAAATATATCTTATCCTCCTATTAGAGGTGGGCGCATGTCGTGTTTTATCGTGACACGAACACGGACGACTCAACACGAAGTGGTCGTGAGCAAAATTGACACGATAAACACGAAATGAAAAAATATGTATGAATGAATTACCAGTAGAGAAAAAAATGTAATATTTTGTATCGTCAAACACACAACACCTGCATATTTGCTGATATTGTATGGACCTCTGAAGCTCAAAATTCTGTATGTAAACCGATAGTATCAGCTGTGGTGGCAGATAGTATCAGCTGGCACTGCCAACTCGGTGCCATATTTTGAAAAGCGACTCTTGAAAAAATCAGTTAAATTGCCTGAAGTTTAATACCATACCAATAATATTTTCTGCTTGTTAAGCAGTACAGTGTTGACAAAGTTTTTCGCGTGCGTGTTTCGTACCTGCTGAGCGTCTTGGTATTGGTGTTTTTGTCGTGTTGAAAAAATTCAACACGCGCCCATCTCTACCTCCTACAATATACATATCTTTGTACATACCAATTAAACTCTTTAATTAATACTAAAAACTTTTTAAATGGTTTTAATTTAAACATTACACCCACCTTCACAGGATTTACATACTTCGCGCTCTCTTCACACTTTTTATCAAATACTTTTACTTATTTTCTTATTTTTTTTTATCTGCTTCAAGTGGCGCAACGAATAAATAAACTTTAAACAATGCGTAAGAAATTTCTTTAGAAACTTATTTAGTGTTAGAAAACAATGTAAATTTTTAATAAATAAATTCTTGCTAGACTTGCTCTGACTGTATTTAATGTCTGTCTGTCTCTTCATTTCGTCTCGCTGAATGTCTTTTAGTCTCTTTATCTGCTTGTTACTTGTCTATTTACGGTTAAAATGTTTCTGCTGGAATAAAGTTTTTGTGTTGTTTTTTATTTGTCAACTTGTAATTTACTTTTGCAAATTTCTTAGCCGCTTCTGTGACAAAGAAAACAAAAAGAAAAGCAAGGAATAAATAAATAAGACAAAAGACCACTGCTGGGTGTTATTTGGAAAATGTGTGTGAATATTAAATAATTTGAAAAGTTGAAATGTTTGCGTATTTAATAAATTATTTATTTTTTCTCGAAAATATGTGGCATTTTAACTTTGACAAATTGTTAAATGTGTGTACAGTAATAGAGCAATAAGATTAATTAAACAGCTGCCAAATAATTTTTTTCCTCAAACTATAGTACTTATCAGTGATGGGAAATGTGGCACAATTGTGCCATTTTTTGCACTATTGGATGTTAACTGGCACTGTGGCACTCTTGCTCCTTTTCTGGCTCTTTTTGTCCACTGGAGCCATAACCACCAAAAAGCTTAAGTGGCATATTTTTAACTTCGTTTTATGTTTCCGAACGAAAGAAAACACGATGAAAAATTAAAATTGAATACAGATCTGTATCATACCCTGAATAATGAAAAAATTCCTTATGTCAAGTGTAAGTGAGTTTTGGAAAGATATCGGAGACGTAAAAATCTAACGTGTAAACAATTAATTTTTGAGCGTATTTTCTCTGATATTCATGGATTTTTTTTTAACTATACACAATAATGTATCATTCAAGGGCCATAGTATACTAAACGAACATCAAGTGTCATCATTTAAATTATCTAAAAAGTGGTTTGGCAATATTCAAGTGATTTTGGCACTATTTATAAACAGATTCGGCACGAAATCAAGATTTCCAATTCCCATCCCTGGTACTTATATCCCAGTCAAAATATTCGTGTACGTAGAAGCAGGTTGGTGAAGAGAGAGAGAGAGAGCACAACTATGTCTTACTAACCGGCTTCGGTATCACATGCATTGTTGCCATTTTGGCATTTTCACTGCTAGATCTGGCATTTTCATTATGAGAAAAGCATTCAACTTTTAAAAAATTCTGCCAAATGCTTTTTAGCAGAATTTGCTTAAAATAAAAAATGTTAATTTGATAAATTTTTTTCAGTGTGGAGAGTATTTCTATTTATAAATGTAAATTATTTTATAATTATGTATATGTTGCCTACTTAATGTAGATACAACGAATACCTATGTACTATATGCTATATATTGTAAACGTATGAAGCCCTATTTTCAATTATCCGTAAGCGACAAAAATTAAAGTTTTCAAAGTTTTAAAGACGGGTTATTATAGTATCCAACTATATTTTAGCATACATAAATTGTCGCTAAGATAAAATTTTACAACCTGCATTTTAAAAGATGTCAAACATTTCGACAGGTCTCGATATACATACATACATACATATTGTTACTAAAATGGCCGTCGACAAGGTTAACCAGCATTACACAAAAATATTCCAACAGGGTTAATGTAAGTGTTACGCGAAAATATTCCTACAGGGTCAATGTAACGAATAATCTAGAATAGTAACAAACAACTAAATAAGCATGCGTAACACGTAAATAAGCGAAAGCAACAACAAAAAAGGCGTCTGCTTATTAAGAAGATTCACATATTTACCTACGTACATACATGCTAATTCAAACGAAAAGCAAAAGATAAACAACCACCGTGTATTGCTTAGTTAATGATGTACACACGTATGCATATACACATGTATGTACATAGTTACCACATGAACTTAATTAGGCACTTTGTAAACAGCATATAAGATGATAATGATTGTCTAGACATTGCTTGAAACTTCTAGTGGTATTTGTGTTAAGTATAAAAAGCGGTGACGCATCCAATGAGTTAGTTAGTTGCAGTTGTGAGTTAGTTGCGAACAAGTCAGTTGTGAACAAGTCAGTCAGTTGCGTGTGAACAAGTCAGTTGATAATAGACTTGGGTCGAACTCGTTCACAGTTCATTTTTGCCACAAACCAATCATCAAACCCATGTAATTTAAATGGGTTTAATCAGTGGCTTGTGGCAAAAATGAACTAGTGAACGAGTTCGACCCAAGTCTAGTTGATAATTAAGTTGTGAATTAATAATAGTCTGCGATACAGTGGTGAGTTGATAGTTAAGAGCAGTCTGTGCTTTACGCGTGAGTTGGGAAAAGGAGAAACTATAGGACAGTCTATAGTGACAGCAAAGTCTGTCGTGGAATTGAGATTATTATGGAGTCTATCATGTCGGCTGGAGTAAAGGGAACAGCGCAGCGAATAGACGAGTGTAAGTAAAGCCAGTGAGTCTTTATTGGTGTATCAACTGTGAGTGTCGGCAGAGTGAGTGCCGAGTGAGTCTCGTAAATGACGAGCAGCAGACAAAGGGGCGTCACGTGAATACTTGCGCAGCCAGGTAAGAGACGTGCGTAAACTACAGCGAGGAAGGCGTAGTGGTAACCAGTTGTGAATATTTGTGTGTAATTCAGTAGTTTAAGTTGTATTAGTTTATATAAGCTCTTGATTAATTTAGTTTGAGTGTATTTGTAAATAAAACTTGCATCATTCTTAACCCTAATTACTACACTCGGCTCTTGTATTCATTTGCAAATCTTCGAGTCCACGGAAAAGCGTTTTTATAGAGAGAAAAACGTAACAATATATTATATGTATATAACCTGAAGGAAATGTCGATACTAAAGTGTAGTAAGTCGCTTTTGACTTTGTCACCAGTACTACTCTTTAATCATTCCCCATGAAATACTTTGCGCTATAGACATTTAGCATGTGCTTGTCATTGGAAATCTACTAGTAACACTAAAACAATTGACTAGGTACTGACGACGTACATAGTTCTCGTGGCAACATGGAGACATGCCAACCAGACTTTGCTGGTACATTTCTACACTTTACGTACATGCAAATTTTTGTATATTAACAAGTTGTTGAAAACTTCACCAGAAATACACCACATATGTTTTCTCTCTTTCCTTTATACTGATGAATAGAAGAAAAACTGCAATGTAACTACTAAAATTGTCACCAGAATTTTAGTGTTGGCATAAAGAAACTTGGTCCCAGTCCGAAAATACATAAATATTGATATCTATGGATAATATCAAACACATACATATGTATGTATGTATATACTATAAAAACACCTGCAAATACTAATAAGTTTGTATAAACATGAAATTCAAAGCTTTTTCAATAAAATTTTTAAAATTTAAATCTGGCATTATACACTTGTTCGGTAGAACATTTTAGCAGAACTTTTTTACAGATCTAGCATTCTCTCATCATCATTTTCTGGCAACACTGATCACATGATGTTTGTGCGTGATGTGCAGCGTTACCATATGTGAAGATTTATCTTATTTTTGAAGTTTTTTGAGATGTTAAAAAGACTAAAAGATTTCTTAGCTAAATATAAGATTTTTGAAAATGTGATAAATGGTACTTTTTATGGTATTATTTGAAGTTCTTTTTGACTAAACTACTTCTATATTTTCTTCTTTGTGTCATAAAAAATATGAAAGGAAGTAGCACCAACACTATTTATATCCTTTGATTAAATGTCAACGATATTTTTTCAATGTATGTATATTGCAAACAAAAGTCTACATTCAAAAAGCTATATATGTAAGTGTAAAATTTTTTTCTGATTAAGCACGCATTCTGCTAAGCGACGCGTGTGTTAAAAGAAATAATTTGTTTAAATCTGGGAGCAAATTACGGCATTCAATATTCGAAGTCGAAGTATATTTAATATACTATATTAATAATCTTTCAGTAAAATTATTAAAAAAAAATTGTTAAAAAAAAAAGGTTTTTTTTTGGTCGACTTGAAGATTTTTGAAAATAAAATATGGCAACACTGGTGATGTGCCACTTAGTACCTCTTGCCGTTTTATTTGTATATACATACGTAATTAAAAAATTTGCTCTATAGATCAGAACTATATTTACGCTACAACGTACATTTGTCAAATAGTTTTTGTTCGCGTCAAATACTTATTTCAGTAAGCCGCCGAAAATCGGTACATTGTGCCGATAGTGGGATCTCGGCTTTAGTATTGTACGGTTCCCCAAATCAAAAAGTTGAAGAGACTCATACGATTCTCAATGTTCTTCAAAAAGGAGTTGTAAAATAATCTCTAGATAAATCTCAAATGATTGCATCTACTACTAATAAAAGTGCCTTCTGCGGCTCTTGCACACGAATCGTCCAGCAATTCGAGATTTTATACACGAGTATAAAGTTGATATCAATATATTTAGCAGAGTATGCAATACTTTGACGTTAGGTTTTGTTTTAATACGAAAGTAATAAATTTTGGGATTTCATGATATTCGAATAACTTAAATAATTAAAACATTAAAAAAAAAAATTACCCTATGGAAAAATGTGCATGTTTATTTGATTCAATAGTTTATTGTATTAATAAACATAATTACAGCAACAAAACAAAAATATAGTTAAAAAAAACTTAAAAATAAAAAATGCATAAAATAATGTATAATTAAAGTGGTTTCAAGTTGGAACAACGTGAATTTAATACTTAAATAACATGAGCCCCATGCTGAATTAGAATTACTTCAAGTTGAAACAAACATGGATTTAATTAAATGTAGTCAATTTAAATTTATTTATTATTTACTGAATTTATAGTAAATTATTAACCCCCAACTAAAAAAAGGGGTGTTATAAGTTTGTAGTGTGTGTCTCTGTGTCTGTGTATCTGTGTATCTGTGTGTCTGTCCGTGTCCACGTACAGACCAAACGGCTGGACCGATTTTCATTTAGTTTTTTTGTTTGAAAGATGACTTGATCGCTATGTTTGAAGAAAGAAGATATAACATCTTTTATGAAAAAAGTCGGGGGTTTTTAAAATTTTTAATTTTTGTTATTTTATTGAACACATTTAATTTTTATATTTGGTATAAAAAAACTCATTACATCTTAAATCGCATCCCCAAAACGGAAATTTTTTTATCCATTTTTTTTGATTATCCATTTTGTATTATGTTTTATTTGTCTTCAAACTGTTTTGATATATATTCTGTTTTATTGTACACCACTGTTTATATGATTATGTATACATTATTATTTATATTTATTGTACTCGTTTTGCTTTTATGTTGATTTGCGTACTTACAACTCAAAATAATTTAGTTATTTTCCATTTTATTTATTTTCTTAAGTTATTTTTTTTTTAATGAGGAAAAATGTTAATATCATGGAAAAGAGAAAATAGTACATTTGCTGTAGTTAGTTATTTGCTGAATAAAAATAAGAACAGCTTTATAAATTACACATTACTGATACATGCATACAATACAAATAACTACAACATTTATAGAGCGCATAAAAAACTATATGCATCACACGTATGTGGTCGCAAGCACAATTAGCTATACATATCATACAATTATATGTATGTATGTGTATGTTGCCACAGGGAAGTTAACCTAAGGAAGATCAATATTCTCTTAGGTTAAAAGGACTTTCGAACAAAATAAAAGAATATTCCTAGCTCTTCATCTCACAAACACAAAAATAAGTCATATTAATGAAATGCCCCGACAAATAGGTTTTGTTTATAGAGAAAAAATTTAAAATATCTAATCTAATAAATCTGAAAAATTTCAGCTGTCAGTTTTACAATTGATGTAAAGTTTTGTTAAACATTCTAGTAAACAAATTTGTCTATGATTTTGTTAATGCTATTTATAAAAACAAACGATTTTTCCAGCTCTCATAAGTAACCAATTGTTTTGGTTAAGACAACCAATTCAAATTGTTATGAATTCTCATGTAGATTGATGTTGCATTTTACTTTGTTTTTTTTTTGTTAAATACCTGGTTTAAATAATGTATTTATTATTTGCTGTATGAAACTTTTTTTATTTGCTAATAGCAGCGCTATAGAAAGGAAGTGATACATAAAATATGACGTAGCATGAATATCGCTCATTTTTAACAACTTTTTTTGATCTGACATGCTTCTCCACCCCTCTTATTGACAAATAAAAAACTAAAATGCATTTATGTTCATGCCAAAATGCACAATGCAAATTAGTTAAAAGTCTCTTTTAAAATTTAAAATAAAATCTATGGATTTATACCTTTATAGAAACTTAAACCAACATAATAAAGGATATTAATCTACTAAGGGCCCTTTTCACAATGTAGGAATAACATTTAACGTGAACCTTATTTACAAGTTCCACATACAAAGCTTGCTGTTAAAGTCCTTGTAAGCTTTTAATTGTACATTGTGAAAGTGGCCGTAAGTGGCAGTTGTTAAGTTTAGTGTAAACAAATTTTTTGTGGTTTATATGACCAAACCATTTAATCAATTTTAGTTGTTAGCTTTGTTTAAATATAAATTTTGGTTGTAATTGGATAAATTACAAGAATGTAATGATACTTTTTTTCTCTGCTTAAAAAAAATAACGAAGGTAAATCTAACCAACTTGAGTTGTTAATTTTAGTTGTTGCTAACCGGTTTAACAAAAAATTGTTGTTGGAAATTTGGGCTCTACTCTTTAATTCGAATTCCAAAGAATATTCTTTCGTTTTGAATTACACAGTAATTCTGATGAAAAGTACATTTTGGTATACAAATTACCAATTTCAATTGTTAACGTACTGTTTGGATTGTTGGCTAAAATATATCTCTCTCTTTTATATTAACTTCCCAGCGGTAAAACTCAGAAGACCTTTTTGGTACAGGCCTTATTAAAGGACTCTTTCGCATAAAATATACGATACACATTCCACACTCGCTTCTATGAGAAGGGAGAAGAGAAGGAGTAACATGTTTTGTTTTGTTTTTCTACCAAAGCAAAAAAAAATGTATTAGTTTGAAGGCCTTCCAGAATCTCTGGCGAAAGAAGCAAGAACAGAGGGCGTACTGAGGCCTTCTAGAAGGCATCCCTACTTCTTTTAGTTCCCTCTGGATTAATATCGAAATTTGAAGTCTCTTTGTAAAAGTAAATCCTCAATTTTTACATGAGCTAAAGCACAAACTTTTTAACAAATTAAGGTCCTTATTATGAGTTGAAATAAATTATCAATCTCTGCAGGCAATCCAAAATCAAACTCGAAATCGCATTCCACATAGTATTTTAGTGTGAAAAAGTTATTAAAAATAAGGAAAGTGTTTCTTTTATTCACAATTTTTCAATTAATAAAAATAATACCCTTTAGCACACTTCTCTTTATCACATAGCAGGCAAAAACTGCAGGGTATCCACACAAAATAGGTTGACGGATGTTAAACTCTGCTCCCCCGCAAAGCAATGTTTATTTATTTAATTTCTTTTTCCATTATTTCATGCATACAAATACAAAGTAAGCAGCAAGTTGTGCATGTGGAAAATTGTTGCATACAAGTACAAGTAAAAGGAAAAGAAAAACAAATGAAAATTAATTCCATTTAACTCAATTCATCGTAAGTAAGTGTTTACCATAAAGACCAGGAACGTTACTCATTGCTCTCTAGTGACCTGAAATGAACAAACAAAAAAAAAAAATGGCAAGGAAATATCTTCTTTACATACAACATAAAAATTTTTATATGTCTGCATACAAAATTTACAGAAATATTTTCCTTTGAAAGCACAACTATAATTTTATTTGTCGCGACATATGACGCGACGCAAAATATTGTATTAATTTTTTTTTATTTAAAATATTTTAGCATTTTTAAAATTCTTTATTTTATGTTTACTTCATTTTAAATTTGAAGAAAACATAAGAAAATAAGTCGAAAAAATTTTCTTTGAAATTTTATTTCGATTCCTTGACTACCAAATGTTATAATTGCTGCTCTCAATATTTTGATTGAGTTGTTAAAACTAATGATACCTGAGCATCAACAATTTTAGAAATTTGTTTATGTTTTCCATTTAAGCTACTTAGTTGCATTGCCAGGTATTTTGTCAAAAAATCCTCTTAAAGGAATACAAAAATAACTGTTTAATGACTTAACTTATTTCAACTAAATTGGAGTTAAAATAATAGCAGCTTCAGTAGATACTAATCCTAATGTAACATCAGAGCGCCCTCTTTCGCCTATATTGTGTAGCAGAATCATCGACAAAGTAAAGTAACAAATAAAATGCATACTAAACACAGCTTAAACACATCAGTACGCCTCATTGACACCAGAGGCGCTGCACCTCTGCATTATTTAAAAAAAGTGCAAAGTGCGGAGTTATAAAAGAATGAAGCTTTCATCTATCTCTTCCTTCACCACCTATCATCTCTATCACTATCCCTTTCCCACAGAAGGTAACACCTACTAATAGTTAGTAGTAGGCATTCATTACCTGAGTGTTACTTCTTTAAAAATAGAAATAATATTAACGAAGAAATAAAAACCAAGAATGATAAAACAAAGATTACGCCAGCGCGCAAGAATAAAAATACATTTCTGCGCATGATGGAATTCTGACGTCACTCAGCCTGTGTTCTCATTGGTTAGTAAAATTCAACTATAGAACTATTACACACACACAATCTCACATTTCATTTTTGCTCTTTTTCTTATATCTTTATTTTTATTTTGTTTTTTATTTTTCTTAGTTTTGCAGCTTTTAAGCAACAACATTTAATTTTTTTCTTGGAGATCTCTCTGAGTAAATTAATCACAGGGCTGCCAACTACAACAAAATAAATAAATTTTTTGCAAGAAATTATAAATTTCGCATATGGTACAGACTTGGTAACCTTTGCGAGGGGACTAGTACGTCATCAAACGGTAAATCATGCGCAAGGCGTAATCTTTATTTTATCATTCTTGATAAAAACCACCGATTATATCACCTTCAGATCAATTGCTACTTATGGATTGAAATAATCTTTGCTTAAAACGACTGCATTACATTATAATATAACCTAATATTGCAAGTAAAAGTTTAAGCTACTATTAATAGTAGTTCCCTTATACAGCTCACAGAGGAGTATTTGAACCAAAAAGCTGGCCATTACTTTTTTTTAGTTTATATTGATTGTGAAAAGTTATTGAGTGCCCCTAGATTAATGAAACTAGGCAGAAATATGTCTCATACTTCAAAGCTGTTGAATTTTGAAAATAACAAAAATCGGACAAATCGTAAAAAAGTTCCCCTCAGACGAACTAATACTACCTCTGTAAAATATATTTTTTTTTTCATAACTTTTCCCATACTTTTGTTTAGCAAATGCAATTTTCAACTTAGGCGAAAGTTCAAAACCCTAAACTTGAACCCAGGGAACCGTAAGATGCCATTTTCGTTCCCGCTTCCTTTGTCGGCTGTGACAAAAATATTTGCGAAAATAATGTAAATATTAAAAAAATGTACTACTTCTGCCTTAATATCATAAAAAAATAATCTTTTAAACTTTTGTTGCATCTATAATTCTAGATTCTAAATTTTGTTTATTTTTTTATTTACTTTTAAAAACCTTCTTCTGTTTTTGTTTGCAAAAAGGTGTATATACACATTTATTTTTATTTTTGAACGAATTACGGAAATATATTTTTATAGCTTTGCTATTTATTGCACGATACAGGTGTTAGGACGTAATTTTCTTAACAAAAATAATCGACACTATTTCAGTTATAAATTTATTTTTGTTTTGATTTGCATTGTTATTTAACAAATTAGTTTTGTTTTATATAGCATAGCTATAAACAGGTTTCCTTCACCAAAAAAAAGGTATTCATCAATTAAAGTTTTCAATTAAGTATTAAATTGATTCAATTAAAATTTTTAATTGTATTAAGTATGAGTAATTTAAGTAGAAAAACTTAAATGATATAATCAAATTTTCAATAGGTGAAATTTTAATTAATTTTTTTTATTGATATTACAAATACTTTAATTGTTATTACAAAATCATTCATATTACTTTATTGTGTGTTAGACACCTCTCTTCTTTTAAATATAAATAAAACGGGCTTCATTGCAAAGAAAATTTTATGAAATTACCCCCTTATGCAAAAAAATATTTTACTTTAGCTTTAAAGTTCATATTAGTTGCCAAGCACTTTAAGGCTAACATAGCTTTGTTAAGAAATCATATGCAAAAGACAACTTTAATTATTTTGTTATCTAATAATGAATACTGGTAACACCACCGTGTTCAACAACCACTTCACAGCTTATGATGTACAAAATCGAATACAATTTCATTCGGGTATTCAAATAATTTTTTATTTTATTACATAAATTTTCATTATCTTGAAGTAAAGCAACCTAATTTAAAAAATATGAGCTTCTGACATGGTAATAAAACAGATAAGCACAACTATGAAGTAAAAGTAAAAAAATTTGAAAAATTATCACAATTTGTTTTATTCGAATGAAACGATTATTTGAATATCCAGCTTTTTTCGATTTGTTTTGATTGTATGTACATCACTAAAACATTTTTGTATAATTGTATTTATTTTAATATTTTTTATGGATTTTGCTATGTATTTCGAATCAGTTGGATAATTTGGTGATGTTTCCCATTACATGACAGAAATAATAAATTTAAGATAAGGGCAGGCACTTCTAGCTTCATTTTCAGATGTAACATGAATCACATTTTGGAAATATCAACTTAAAGTAGTCTTAACAAACCTGGGTGCCTACTTTAGAATTTTTATACAATAATTTTTTTAGAATACAACTTTACTTAACATTGCTTGGCAAAGCTTTATTAAGTTTTTTGCATAAGACCTTAAATGTTTAATTATGATTTCTGTCATGTGGCCACCACGGCTGGAGCGTAGTAGCCGCAATCTGGAACACCAATTTTCAACAACTTTTCGCAGCATTTTCGGCCGTATTTCGTCGATAACTCTTCGAATGTTGATTTTCAGGTGTTCAATTGTTTCGACGTAGACAAGTGATTTATCATAATCTCAAAGAAAATAATTCAATGGGGTTAAATCACACGATCTTGGTGGCCAATTAATTGGGCCATTACGGAAATTATTTTTTCATAAAAAGTTTCTTTGAGTAAATCAATTGTAGCGCTCGCTGTGTAGCATATGACTCCGTCCTGTTGGAACCACATGTCAGCAAGATTAATGCCAGGTAATTGAAAAAATTTCGAGTAATCCCACTTATTGTGAATGGCGTCGTCGACGTCACATCAAGACGATAATAAATATTGTCACTTGTCTACTTTTTATCCACAACAATTGGATTTTATGGACAATCTCTTATTAATCTCTAAGGATTTATAAATTAATGGAGCATATTAATAGTAGTCAATTGTTATCGACAAAAAGTAGAAAAGTGACAATTTTTACTGTCGTCTTGATGTGACGTCGACGACGCCATTCACAATAAGGGGGAATATTATGTAAACTAAACGTAGTATATCGAGCTGTGTACTTAGCGCTTAAGATTTCTTTAAATTAATTTTTGCCTTTTTGTTCAGCTTTTTGGCTCAAATACTCATCTGTGCAGCGCCTTGAGAAAGCCTCATCCAACACTATTGTCATATAAAGGAAATTTCACTTGAAATTCCCAGTAAAGTAAAAAACTGAACGCAATTAAGATTCCCAGAAATTTTTGGCTGGCGATAATAAATGTTGAAAATTTGTTAGTTGTTAAATAATACCGCAAATAAGTAAAATGTAATTAATGGCCATTAAATGTATTAAAAATTCAACAGCATATTTTCCATGCCACCGCACACCCAACAGTGCCATAACAAATACGTATGTATTAGTCTCCTGCACAAGATATTTTATAAGAACTTTTAAGACATGAGGGATTTTTCAAATGCTTTGCTACAGCGAAATATTATAAAACAAACGTTAACAACACTGTTTGCAAGAAATTTATTTGAGTATTGTAGGTATAAGAGTAAAGAAGAAAACACTTCGTGACGGCAGAATTTGTGATACTAGCTTCTTTCTACGCATAAGCGCGTGTACAAACGTCATGCATGTATGATCTTTTATTTTTCTGCGCATATGCAAAGGCACACACATGCATTAACATTAGTTGTATGCGGTTAATCACATAATAGCCCTATCGGAAATTTGGCTAACTTTAAACTAACTTTAAGCTAACTATTTCGCAACTAGTACTGACTACAATTGGATTACTTTGCAATGTAATCAACTGACTATTTTAACATTGCGATGTCCTAGGCGGTAGTCAACTGTCTCACTATGCACTACTTTACGCTAACTTAAAATTGACTTTTTTAAATCACTTGGTAGTCAGTAAATTAAAAAAAATTTTCTGGGGCTCGAACATGTAACATC
The DNA here is from genome assembly GCA_949987645.1 of Tachina grossa. Classification (NCBI taxonomy): domain Eukaryota; kingdom Metazoa; phylum Arthropoda; class Insecta; order Diptera; family Tachinidae; genus Tachina; species Tachina grossa. The sequence continues at coordinate 37,401,858 of OX465276.1, read as the reverse complement.
ACACGTTGTGTACTCAATGCACTACCACTCTGCTAAGCTACCATACAACATAACAACAGCAAAATGTTAATATAAAACTGAAATCAGTTTTAAAGTAGCTGAGAATAAATTTGTTATCTCTCACCAAATTCGATTACGTGCTCAACTTTAGAATTCATTTTGGGTTTGTTCTAGATGACTTTGCAGCTAGTTTTTGGTCAGTCTAAGAAAAGTTAACTATAAGTTAACTATTTTTGTAGTCAACCACACATTCTCCGACAGGGAGCTTACCATCTACATATTACACACACACTCAGACGTACAATATGAAAAATAACAAGCATACACTAATCAACAGTACTTCTTTTGAGTGTTTGTTACAAACAAGCTGTATTGACGCTATCGCTTGTTAACACTGGTATACACATACACCAATCCATCCATCGTGCTTCGCTTATAGTATGACAGCATTTATTATTGGTTTAGTATAATACATGCGACGTGAATACATTTAAAAATCATGACGTTTTTACATTTCAAGACTGTTTACGCAGGCCTCTAGTATGTATGTACGAGTAAATATGTACATAAGTATAGATGTAAATATTTTGAAACACATGTTAAAATCACAACAAAAACTTATTATTATTAACACAAGCAGTTGGAAAGAATCAAAAACAATTATGAAATCATTGTATCAAAAATTACCACAACACAGAGCGACAAGAACACTTAAGACTAACGATGATGACTCCAGCTACTACTACTACTACTACTACTATTGCTCCTTTTACTCCTCCTCCTCCTCATCCTTCTCTTCCTTGTCTGCCTTCTTCAAGAAGCCCTTTAACATATCAATTACTTCAAATAAGAACTGGCTGGAGTAACAAACTCTTGCTTGATTTGTTAGCACAAGAAGGAAAATAACACTGCACACAACCAGTGATGCCAACTTTTTTGGCTCTAAAAGCACATCAGAATTTAAAAAAATCACTAAAAAGCGTAATATTGAGATCTAAAAAGCGTAAAAAGCACTAACGTGAAAAATGAGTGCAATTTAACAATGTTTTCTAAGCTATTCTCTATTTCGGCAATATTATCAACATCTTTAATGAAATATATCAGACGAAAAAGGTATGATTTACACAGAAAAAATAAATACAACAACTTTTTTTATTAAAGTAATTTTAAAAATACACAAATTTCTTAAAAGCACTATTTATTGCTTTTTGGCGTTTTTAGTCTTCAAAAAGCACTAAAAATAGTGCCAAAAGCACCAAGTTGGCATCGCTGCACACAACACAATAGGGGAAAATGATTATTTTCTTTATAGAGGAAATAAAAGCAACCCTTAGATTGTAAAACCGACGCACACACACACACACATACACAGTTTGAAAAGACAATTATACGGGTGTTGTTTAATTAAAAAAATAATAAAAACGAAAGAAAGTAAATGGCAAGAAAAAAACAATGAACTATAAAGAAATGAACATTTCACTTGTCTTTTGTTAAATATTAAATAGAGTAGAGATTTTTGTTTCGTTTTGCTAAACTGAACCTTAGATTAAAACAAAACGAAAGGGAAAACTGAAAAAAGGGTAAATTTGATATTTTTTTTTAAGTTGCTTGTCATAAACAGAATATATTTATTAAGATTGTAAAATTTAATAGAATTTTAAATTAAGCCAAATAAGTAAATGGGAAGACATGATGAGATGCTTAAGTGTGTATGAATATTTTGTTGTTATTAAAGGATTTAGTTTGAAAATATACGCAATTGTTTTTTGGTAGCAAAAATAAATTATAATTCTTACGTTTGTTAATCGAGATTAAGCTTTAAAATAATTTCTGTCTCACATGCTTATACTAACATATATAATCTGAATAGGTATGCCTGTCTGTCAAGGCTTTGCTTGCTCGAAATTAATTTTTGACTAACTACTTATACGAGTAAAAGTAAACAAGTAGGAGTGATATATTCGGCTGTGCCGAATCTTATATACCCTGCACCGACTAACGTATGGAGTATATACATACATAAGTGCATACATATTTGTTTTGTGAAAAAAATTCATCATTTATTTTACGCTCTAGTGCAATTTATATATTTTCCAACTGAAGTATTTGTTTCAAAAATTTTATTTCCATTATTAGCAATATTTGAATATCTTTTTTTGCACTCAGTATTAAATAATTTTTTAATTAATTAATTAATTTTAATTAATTTTTTCTGTGTAAATAAGCATGTATCCATAATTGTAATAAAACAAATTTCTGTTTCAAAATAGCTGCGAGCAACTTAAACTTATTACAATTTTTATATATAAAAAAATTTTAATTTTTCAACCATGAATCTATATTTTTAATTTTTCTTATTTTCAATATTAATTTAGTCCTTTCTAAAATATAAACTATTTTTAATTAACAAAAACAAAAAATTGTTTTTATTTAGTCACTTTTTTATAAATCGAAAAAAAATTTACATTTTCCAGCTCTGGAGCTATGCTTCTATTTTCTTTGATTTTTTTTTAAACCCAAACTATTTCTTTCCGAAACATAAAATATATTTAATAAGAAAAAGAAAAAAATAATTCGAGTTATCCAGTTACTTTTGTATACCAAAAAAATTTTAAAATTTTCCAACCCTGGAATCATCCTTTCAAATGTTTCTGATTTCGTATACCAATCTATTTTTTTTTTTAATATAAAATATTTTTAATTAATAGAGAAAAGGGAAAATTTTGTTTTGGTAGGCTACTTTTATATACCAAAGGTTTGAATTTTCCAACCCTGGTTTCGTCTTTTTGGTTCTTTTTTTTTTGTAATTTCATGCAAATTTAACTCTTACTGAAATATAAAATAGGTTTAATTAAAATAAAATTGTTTTAACTAGTTAGTTTTATTTGAAAAAAAAAAAAATAATAAAAAAATATAATTATGTATATATGCAAAAAAAAAGTTTGAGCTTTCCAGCTCTGAATCGGAATTTTGGATTTTTCAATACCAACCAATTTTGGACAATTTCTAAAACACTAATAGCATACCGAAGTTTCTAGCTTTCCTGGGAGCTTCGGGAAACCAATTCACGTACAGACAGACGGACAAACAGACATCACTTATTTATCGTCCCTATTGCAAAGGACCCACAATATACATACATACATATATATATATATATATATATATATATATATATATATATATATATATATATATATATATGTATATATATATATATATATATATATATATATATATATATGTGTGTAACATATTAATATTGTGGAAATTACACACGAAAAGATATATATATACCATTTACCACCTTTGGCGATGGTTGGAAGGACGGACAGGAGGGTGTATAGAGTTCTGTTTTTGTTTTCGTACTCTTGCTTTAATACATCTCTGCTATAACGATAATAAACATTTTGTGATTGCGGAGTGTATACCGCCCCGCTAAGCACTTTAACGGGGACAATAAATACCTTATGACCGTTCAAAGTCTCCTCCATTCTATTGTTTGCTAAAACACTTTTAGAAATCCGGCTCATGTTATGGAAAAACAGTCATAAAACAATAAATTGAGCCATAACCGCCAAAAAAGTTTAACTGACATATTTTTTGGACTTTGTTCTTTTTTACGAAAATCGATTTTTTTGGTCCAAAAAATTAAGTTCTAAAATTGAGTCTCTTAAGCTTTTCTTGGCGGTTATGGCACGAAATAGCCCCTCCATTATAACCTCGAAATAAACCGTATTTTCCGATAAAAAAAAATTCTACAGGTATGTTATATTATATTTTACCATCAGTTTAGAATTTTCTCTATTGTTTTGTTTAAGCAACCCTGGAGGTCTACTCTGTAATTCGAAACGAAAGAAAGTGCTTTCGAATTTACATGTAATTAACATACAAATTCGAAAGAATTTTCTTTCGTTTCGAAATACAGATTAGACCCCCTATATTAAAGCGAACAGCAAAGAAAAAAATAATAATAATAATAAGCATTAAAATCGGTCAAGCCATTTTTAGTTTTAGCATGACTAACGTCTGGCGATTTATTTTTAAATACATATATGGAAGACAGACAAAATGAAATGGTAACATAACAGAACTTACATATTTGATTTTGTGCTTAATTTCTATAGGAGAAGAAACTTTCACTCATTTATTCTCTAAACTAAAGATTATCTTCTAGCTTTAATTTACAAACCCTTTATTTGTTTAACACAGGCTGTTTGACTTGAATTTTCAATGAAATGGAATACGAGAATTGGTTGGTTTATTATAAACGTAATTATTAACTTACCCTTAACAATATAAACACACAATATTCACAGTAGTTCAAATAAATACAAGTAATAAATATTAAATTTTTTTCTAAAATGTTCTAAAGTAAATTCAAATAAACCTCCTATCCACAACTTTGTATGTTATCTAGAAAAAAAGAAAGTTATTTATAAAAGTTTTAACACTCTTTCATTTGTTAAAAAGGTGAGCATAAATTTAATTTTTTTTCAAACTTTTACATTATGTAAATTTCTTTAGCATCTTTTTGATGATAAAATTAATAATTCTATTATAAAATTCTTTTATAAAATATATACTACTAAGGGCGTGTGCCAAACGGTAGGAAAGTACTATGGTAAAAAAATATTTGCCTGTGGGGAAAAATTTCATTTTTCTGCTGTGCCAAATGATATCTTTTTTGACAATGACAAATTCGCTTTAGCATAGAAAGAAGCTAATGAAACAATTGCTGCGGCGGCGAAGCTAAATATTTGACTACAAGCCGCCAGCTACCAAAAAAATTTTTAAAAGGGCATTTTTATATAAAATAATATACTTGTAGCAAAAAATTATATAATATTATATATATGATGAAACATTTTTCGCAAATTAAAACAAACAATGATTTTTTCACAGTCTAATTAAATTTCAAAGGCGTAAAAATCTATGTGTTGGGCGACGGCTCGAACCGACGGCGGTGGATTTAAATTTTATGATACCATGCTTCTTATTTACTGCTTGTCAAAAATTTATCTGGTGTGTCAAAAATTCTACTAGCCCCCAGGGCTAGTGAAATTTTATTCACCTCAGAAGTGTCAAAAGTTTACTTATACTAGTACTTTGCTACCGTTTGGCACAGGCCCTAAAATAAGTATTGGTGTGTGTGTGTGTGTGTGTGTGTGTGTGTGTGTGTGTGTGTATGTGTGTGTGTGTGTGTGTGTGTGTGTGTGTGTGTGTGTGTTTGTGTAGTTAAATAATAACTTCACATTTTGCAACATTTTGATGACAAACATCATCACGGATCAGGGGTAAAATGAAAAGTCACAAAAAGGAACAACTAACTAACTCAGTGAATAATAACTGTGTGGCATGTTGTTGACATACTGTTTGAATTTATAATGGTTACTGGGGTAACTACATATATATTTTTGGAAAAAGCGTTTCTTTTTTTTTATCTCTTTTACATAAGTTTTATTCTGTTATTATTACTGTTCGTTTTGCAAAGAAAAACAACAACAACGCAGAATAGTGTGAAATGTTAAGAGGGAAGTAAAAACAACGTTGTTTTATTTATATTTACGAGTACAACATTTATTTATACGTTTTTTACTTTACCTGCATGTAACCCAGTTTTTATTTTCGTTACATAAATCATCGACCTACATAATAATATTTTGATATTATAAATATTTTTATAAAAAGAAAATAAACACGGTAGATGTAATATTTTAAGCTTGTCAACATGGTTACGCCATTTAAAGGGTATAGCAAGCAGGAAGGAAAATAAAATAAGGCGAGTGTAAGCAAACAAAAGTAATTTTTTATCCGACTGCCAGGGAATAATTTAATGAATTTAAAAGTAAGCTTTTAACTTTTTAAACATATTATTTAAGTTCATTTGTAAGGGACACATTTGTCTTTAATTACCTAGTTATTAATACTTGGAAACATTGGGACTGATATTTATTTTGCTAATGAGTAACTCCCTTATGCAAAAACGTTTGTTAAAGTTAAAGCATGTGTTAAAAACGGTTTTGCCATACAAAATTCGTTTGTTAAACCAACTTTAAGTTTAATAATCGTTTTTGCATAAGGTGGTAAAACTTCAAAAGAATTTTTTAGCATTTGAGGTTTCTAATTTTTTTAAGGCACACTTACCTTTCTCATTTATGCTTTTGTTCTTAAAAGTTGAAAAATTTTAAACATAAAGTAACAAAAGTTATATGTTTTGGGTGCTGTATAAAATCTGAAAATATAAAAAGAAATAATTTGGGTATTCACAAGGGTGTCCTAAGTGTCATAAAGTCATAGAGTCCTAACATTTTAAACCAATTTAAAACTATTTTTATTTTCAGTTAATTTTAATTATTATTCGAACTCCATTTGTTTCTATATTTGTGATTTGAACGGGCTAAGGTTCGTATTGCTTTTTAAGCCAAATTACATGTGATAATTATTAATGAACAAATAACACCAAAGTCTGTTGTAAATATTCTGACTAACAACACATAGTTGAACGGAACAGCCAGCCGTTTTCGAAGGCCACTAAACCTTCATCATCAGCGTTCTTTTGTGTTTGGTCCACTGTGTGTGGTGTCAGTTGATGTAGATTTCTGCTTTATATACTTAGCATTATTGCAAATGGAATATGTGAATTGTTTTGATTCATCGTATTTCAATTTGCTGAAAGCTTTTTTTGTATTGTAAGCTCAATTTTACCATCTCTAGAATACAGTGACGCTTCAGTCTTAGTTTTATTTTGTGGTAACTGCGTGGCACAGAATAAAAATAATGTAATGATGCATTATGTGGCCTGGCGAGTGGATTCTGGCTTAAACGAATCGATATCATTAAATTTCCTCCTAAATGGCCACACCAAGTTCAGTTAATGAAACTAGAATATAGTCGCTCAAATATAGATTATTGCCAAGATTTTGAAGATGTGGTCAATAGATCTAGCAGTAATAAACTTAACAACGCTGTTAATGGAAGCGAAGTAGAGTGGCGAACATGGGATACTCATTTCGAAGGTTTTTACAAAAGATTCCCATGTAAACTGTCGCGATTTTATGATTTTAATTTTTCAAATTAATTTCAATTAATTTTATAAACGTTTGCATTGTAGGTATTACCAACTACGACCACTTTGACTTAAAAAAAAACGAAATTGTATGTAAAGAACTTGTGGACTCGGAAGAAGAAAGATTTAATCTGCGATTAAAGGCTGAGCTACCAAACGAATTACCTCCGCTCGTTGCATTAAACGATTTATCGTTAGATCACAAATTGTATTTGTATGAGAATGTCAGGGTCTTATTTACTGATTCACAGAAACGTCATTTTGTAGCTCTTAAACCGAGTGAATCCAAAGCGAAAAAAAATCGAAAAATAAATCTGAACCTGCCAGCAGGAAGAAAAAAAATCGAAGCATCGGATCACGAGTAAAATAAAGCTGAAATCAAAGCGCCGAAAAAAGAAACAACTGGAATTGTCAAACGGACGAAAATCGAAGTACCAGATCACGAAACACCGTAAACAAGTCCAAGCTCCAAAATAATTCAAAGACTGACAAAAAAAAAATTAAAACCAAAAAAATCAAAAAACTAAAGTTTTACCCCCTTATGCAAAAAAATATTTTACTTTAGCTTTAAAGTTCATATTAGTTGCCAAGCACTTTAAGCCTAACATAGCTTTGTTAAGAAATCATATGCAAAAGACAACTTTAATTATTTTGGTATCTAATAATGAATACTGGTAACGCCACCGTGTTCAACAACCACTTCACAGCTTATGATGTACAAAATCGAATACAATTTCATTCGGGTATTCAAATATTTTTTTTATTTTATTAAATAAATTTTTATTATCTTGAAGTAAAGCAACCTAATTTAAAAAAATGAGCTTCTGACTTAATAGGAAAACAGATAAACACAACTATGAAGTAAAAGTAAAAAAATTGCAAAAATTATCACAATTTGTTTTATTCGAATGAAACGAGTATTTGAATATCCAGCTTTTTTCGATTTGTTTTGATTGTATGTACATCACTAAAACATTTTTGTATAATTGTATTTATTTTAATATTTTTTTATGGATTTTGCTATGTATTTCGAAGCAGTTGGATAATTTGGTGATGTTTCCCATTACATGATAGAAATAATAAATTTAAGATAAGAGCGGGCACTTCTAGCTTCATTTTCAGATGTAACATGAATCAGTATGTGCTATATTAGTAAAAATATTTGAGGTACAAAATACACATTTTGGAAATATCAACTTAAAGTAGTCTTAACAAACGTGGGTGCCTTCTTTAGAATTTTTATACAATAATTTTTTTAGAATACAACTTTACTTAACATTGCTTGGCAAAGCTTTATTAAGTTTTTTTGCATAAGACCCATAATTATTATTATCTTATTATTGTATAGTCTAAAATATTAAGTAAAAACTTAATGAATCACTTTACGATTTTTATATTAAGTTTGTCATTTGGAAAGCAATCCGAATGTTTTACTCACTTGCAAAACGTTATTTTTTTTTTTTGTCTATGTAGGAGCCGTTCTCCTAATGGTATGTTTGTTTTCATATATTGGTTTTTACTCTCTAATCTGTTTCGTTTTAATAGATATAAAATGTATGTGAGCCTCTAGATTCTAAGATAAGAAACCAATTAATCGAGTTTACCATTTATAAGCTTAATTTCAAATTATGAAAAATATCTGGAAAATATAAAAGTATAGACGTTAACGAAATGATAAAAGAAGTTTAAGGTCTTGTATATTTTCATTTATTTGTAACTGCCATGACAGCCTTAACTCAAGGTGCTACTAACACCGCACACAAAAAAGTATTACGAATGATTTTCTAATATTAATTAAAATATTTGTAATATCAATTAAAAAATTAATTAAATTTTCACCTATAAACACTGATAATATCAATTAAGTTTTTCCACTCAAATTAATGAAAATGTTAATTGGTGAATGCTTTTTTCTGTGAGGCTAAAATTAAGCTTTCGCCAGCTAATGCAGCACTGCCTAAGAGGCTTACGTTAGGCGTTCCTAGTGCTGGAGATAAACCAAAATTAATCCCCCAATACTTGGATCATTTGCGATAATAAAAACCAGCAACCGCTCAATAGTAAAAGCACCTATAGAGCTTACTTTTACTTCGAAATATATTGTAACATTCATAGACATTAAGATATTTTTAGTTGTTATTTTTTTTTTACAAAAAAGTCGCAACAAAAAATAAAATAAATGGCAAGGAAGTAAATAGTTTTTGTTGTTAAAACTTGAGCCATTTGTTAAAGCATATCCTTTAGATAATCTCATTATCTTTGTAAGTTAAACAAAAGGTGTAGCTTACACCTGAAAGTCGTTCCTAATCCAACGCTTAGCTTTAACTCTTTTTAGTCAGGCTGCACAATTTCCTTAAACATTTTACATATATTTCATATTCTGTTAATATATCAAAAGTAGAGTTGTTTTTATTGCATTTTTTGTTTCCAAAAAAAAAAACAAAAATCTGAAGATTAAGAGTGAAGCACCTGCTTTTTTTAGATAAGAGTTTTTCGTATGTTTTTGCTCAATTCACTTCATCATAACGTTTAACATGTTTCTTGCTTTTCATTTTGTAAGAAAATCTTTTTCTACTTCAAGCAAAGTAGTAGTAACTTTTTCCCAGTTGTTTGCTTGCAACTCACAAACGTACATATCGCAACCTTAATATAAAAAGGCCCTAACTTATTCTTTGTTTTGAAATCGAGAATTTTGCATATTTCGATAGATGAGGTTCTAATTCATCGAAAAATGCTAAAATCTCAATTAGAAAAAAAATAATGAGTTAGGGCATTTCTATATTAAGGTAACGACGATATGCAACAACATTAGAGAGTGGCAGCAGTAAAAATTTCCATTTCTATAAATACTTGTCGTATTTTGTATATATTCTTCTCTTTTCTTTTCTTTTCTTTTCTTTTCTTTTGGCAAAAGTTTTCACACACAAAGAATTTCATTTTTCTTTTTTGCTAAACTTGTCGTATGAAAAGTCGGTATTTGTTAACATGAAAATATTTCATATTTTTATATACTCATGCCTGCAGGAAATGCTTTCAGAGTCTGTCTAAAGGATGTTGGTAAACGATGAGTTTTGGCTAGTTTATGAGAATTTATGTATGTGTGTGTGTTTTCAAGCATGTACAGTTTGTTAGCTAAATGTTTGCAATGTTTTTTGTTTTGATAAAAAAATTATTGCAAATTTTTAAGCTTATATCTTATTACTTTTTTTTAAATAGAATTGTAAAATTAAAGCAGGCGTATGGGTAATTTTTCCTACAAAATAATACTCATACGTAAAAAACTAACAACCAGTACTGCCAAATGTGTAGTTTTTTATCTGTTTTTTCGCAGGGACCTTAACTTTAATGGATTTTATAATAAAAGTCAAAAGATAATAGTTATTATTTAAATTTTTATATTTTTTAGTATAAATAATTGTTATTTTATATATATAAATATAAATATTTTTTTTACAAAGTAAAAATTAGTTTTTGATATTCCGCAGCCGAAAAAAAACATTGTTGTGACACTATTTTTATCTCTTTTATGATATGGGTATTAAATAAAAGGCATTTTCGATATTTTGTAATGGAAAAAAATTGTGGAATCCTTCACACATTGATCTTATCTCTCATATACTACATATGTACATGTGTATATACATACTATAGCATTGCACAGATACATCTGTTTGCACTAGTTTTGCCTGTTTTTTGGTTCTGGTATGAACAAATATGTTATTTATCGTTTTCTGTTACTAGTTGTAAATGTTGATTTTTTAAGCAATTATTGTATGGTTGGGCAATGAGCAAATGAAAACAACACATTTATTTTTATTTTTTTTGTTTTTTTAAAACAAATAAGATACATAAAACTGCTTTTACCGTAAGTGCCTTATGTTGTGTTGAGAAAAAAATACATGGCTGATGATGAATGAATAAAAGCAAAATTTCACATACATATGTAAGTAGATGATACATGTACATGAAACACATGAGCTGCAAATACAAAAAAATTACACAGGATATGCAAGTGTAATTACTCTCAGAGCAAAATTGTCTCTCTCTCTCTCTCTCTCTCTCTCTCTCTATACTTGGCTGCGCCACAAAATAACATAACGAACGTCCGCACATACATCTGCACATCATGTACTTGTTTCAACAATGGTTTTTTTTTTCATATAATTGTATTACAATATGTATTTTTAAGCAAAAACAGATCAAACAGTTGCTCAACAGCAATACAATAAGCAATTATTATTTGTTTTTAATTGTATTGTAATTTGGAAAAGCACGCACACACAATAACTCTTATACTAGTTCTGTTGCTCACACTACAATTATATGGTACATACCATGGTATATTTGTTTTGGCTATACAAACGAGTATACAAATGCAACCCTTTAATACATATACATATGTTCATAAATATGGGTTTCTTTTAGAAAAATTAGAAATTGTTTTTTTGTCTCTGCTCAAAAAAATTGATATAGAAATCAGAAAATGACATAAATAAAATTATTTTCGCTTAAAAAAAAAAAATAAAAAATACAAAATTTTAAAATCTTTCGAGTTTCGAAAAATCTATTTGAAAACAATTAAAATGGCGTAATAGGCCACGTTGTCAGACGTTTTCTTGTACTTGATTATTTCTTTAAAAATTCAAGAATAATTGTTATTTTCGGTTCCTGGTATTTCGCAGTTATTTGAGCTTTTGAGCAGTCTTCCAGTTTTTTATTTAAAGAAAATCAGATTTTAAAGTTTTTTACATGCCTATTCACAGAAAGTATTGTGACTGAAAAATAGTCATAACTTTAACATTGTGACTAAAGACTAACCCCCTTATGCAAAAATGTTTGTTAAAGTTAAAGCATGTGTTAAAACCGGTTTTGCCATACAAAATTCGTTTGTTAAACCAACTTTAAGTTTAACAATCGTTTTTGCATAAGGGGGTAAAATTTCCGATTCTCAAAACAAAATTCTATCAACATACATTTTTAAAATGAAGAGTAGGATTGTAGACAGTCATAGGAATTTAAACTAAAATAATTGATATAAAATATTAAAAAAAGAGAAACTTATTTAGAAATGGCTGAAGGGATGTACATAATATGTATATTTATGATAATAGCCCATTTTGGGAGTGATTTAAAATTTCCACCAACAATCGAAGAGCAAGCTGTGCTCCCAGATTTTGCCCTTATATTTATATATTTTCCCGCGACTTTGTTCGCACTTAGAAGGAAACTGAGTTGGCTTTAAATTGTATTTAGGGCAATTTTGTCTAAAACAGACAAAATACCAACAGTGAACATTTTCGCACTACTTTCTAAATTTTTTCTTGGTCCATTTAACATTGCGATGTCCTAGGGTTGGACCAGATGGTCAAACTTTGCATTACAGCGGACTAACTCCAAAACTACCGCATATGGAATAGCTATACACTAAACGAACACTTATCGTGCAGAATTGAATGCTTATATGAAAATGCTATTGTTCATGACTGCATTACATGGGACCATGATGTAACTAGTCTATTTCATCTATATTGGACAACAAGGGAGTCCAACATTATTTGCAGGGGTAGATTATTTGGTCGTGTTAGTTCGCATGCGATACTTTTGGTTTTTATATACATATGTATGTATGTATATTTTTTTTATTTTTTATTTGACTTCATTCAACATTCAAATGCCATAATTTTTAAAGTCATAATTATAAAAAAAAAACTATAACATTTGGATTTTTGTGACTATGTTACGAGAATACAAAATTAAGACCGAGTCACAAGAGTAAAAATAGAACTCTGTCATAACAAAACTTGTGACTGACTTGAGACTTTTTCTGTGAATAGGCCTGTTAGTTTTGCTTTTTTTTACCTTTTTTAGTAAATTTTTTGATTCCTATAATTCCATCAGTAATTATTATTTTCATAATAGTGCCAAGATCATTCATATTTAAGATAATCGTATAAAGCACCAAATCGAAGTAAAATTGATTTAGAAGACAAAAAAAAAAAAAAAGAACATATTTTTATTTTCAGTCGTTAAGCAGCTCTGGGTTGAAGAACATCTTTCGCGTCATCGTTAGTATTTCTTAACTGCGGTTAGGCTTGTGTGTGTTGTTTGGCCTTCGAGAGTTTTTCGTCTCGCTCGCACTGGTTATCTGATCTGCCACGGATAAACGTATAATCTTGCGGTTTTTTGTGGACTTTCTTTAACAACCACGTTGCTACTTCCTATGTGAAGGCTTAGATAGTGTACAGTGTACAGTCACAAAACCTTTTAAAATACTGTTAATACCATCTTGGGTATATGGTCTAGTTCTCCGCCCATATTTGAGCAACACCATATTATATAAATTTACTTTGTATAATATTTATAAATAAATAAAAAAATAATAATTGTATGCGTTTTGAAAATTACGAAAGAAAAGAATTTGTATGAAAAATGTTTAAACGTGTCGATATTTTCTGTTTCTTTTCTAGAAATGTAAATAATTTTCCCTTTTTAGGGTTCCGTACACCAAAGGTGAAAAGGTACCCTATTGTTTTCGCTACGCTGTCCGTCTGTCCGTCACACGGTATTTTCTCAGGAACCGTAAGAGCTACGGACCTGAAATTTAGACACAGTATGTAGAACCTTGGCCGCTACAACAACAAATACATGAGAACTAAAAATTAAAGGGTGTTCCAAAACGAGCAACGAAAAATGTTAGAATCCCATGTAATATACATACAATTGTATGAACATATATACAGGGTGGGCCAAAAGAAACCAAGGGGTGTAAAAGTTTAATAACTTTTTTGTTTATTAACTTTTTTTTATTTTTTCTTTCAGATTATATAATATACAAAATGGAAATTTTTTTACACTAAGTATGAAAAATGATGTCTCTTAAATGACCACCGTTTTCAGCTTCGCACTGATGGGCTCTTTTTAGAGCATTTTCCATAACATCTTTCAAAACTTGTGGCTGTAGCGTTCGAATTTCTGCAACAATGTTTGCCTGGAGTTCAAGGATTGTCTCTGGCTTATTCACATATACTCGCTCCTTCAAAAAAACCCCAAAGAAAATAGTCGGGTGCTGTCAAATCTGGCGATCGCGCTGGCCAAATAATTTCCGAATTTCGAGAAATTATTCGCTCTCCAAAAATTTGACTTAAAAGTGCCATTGTGTCTCGGGCAGTATGGGCAGTGGCTCCGTCCTGCTGAAACCAAATACCAGGTATGTTTTCAAGAGCAGGACGTAAAAAATTTTCTATCATAAACCGATACCGCTCTCCATTTACGGTTACAGCACTTCCATCTTCATTCTCGAAGAAGTAGGGCCCAATGACATTTTCAGATGTGATCCCACACCATACTGTACACCTGATGGGGTGCAATTGGCGTTGATGAATGGCTCTTGGATTTTGAGAACCCCAGAACCTACAGTTCTGCTTATTAACAAAGCCATTCAAATGAAAATGAGCTTCATCACTCATAATCAAATTTTCAATAAAGTTGATTCCATTTATTCATTTCTTATTTTCTGATTTTCATTTATTATTTTCATTCATTATAAATTCTCCAAGTGTTGTCTATATAATCTGAAAGAAAAAATAAAAAAAAAAATTAATAAACAAAAAAGTTATTAAACTTTTACACCCCTTGGTTTCTTTTGGCCCACCCTGTATATTGAAACTTGAAATTTGTAAAATTAGTGTATTTTTATACAGACTACAACAATTAACACTAAAATTTAAAAAAATTTTAATTAAAGGGTGGTCCATCAGTTAATGCAATTTTCACTATGTAATTTTGCAAATTGCTATATCTTGGAAACCGTAAGAGGCAAACTAAGAGGCAAACACTTTAAATTTTCAAAAACGGTAAAACTAAAAAAACCGAAAATTATAAAATCGCCAAACCAAAAAAAAAAAAAAAATCGCCAAAAATTAAAAAATATCGCCAAAACGAAAAAAACGCCAAAATGAAAAAAACGCCAAAAATCGAAAAAAAATCACCAAAACGCGAAAATGTCGCCAAAACTAAAAAAAAATTAAATAAAAAAATCGCAAAAATGAAAAAAATCGCCAAAAATAAAAAAAAACGCCAAAATGAAAAAACGCCAAAAACCAAAAAAAATCGCCAAAACAAGAAAATAAAGTGTTAAACCTAAAAAAAAAAGCCAAAACTTAAAAAAATCGCCAAAACTGAAAAAACGCAAAAACCGCCAAAACAAAAAAAAAACCGAAAAGATCACAAAAACGATATATATTATATAGGATGAAGTTTGTATTAAATTACATATCTAGTGTTCGTACGGAACCCTTCGTGCGCGAGTCAGAGTCGCACTTTACTGAATTTATTAATGATTACAGTAGTTTTTTGCAGCATTGATCACTTAATGTTAAAGTGAATTTAAGTTTATTTGATTTACGACGCTTTTGTGAAGAAATTAATGTATGTAAGTATTCACCCCTTCTAACCTGAAGTAAAATTTCTAAGCGTTGGGCAACACCTTACAGAAAATCTTGGGAGGAGCAAGAAGCAATAACAAAACCTTATCTCAAGATAAATGATATTGAAGAGTTTGTGAGAGATATAATACTGAAATTTGTTAGTCAGTTTTTTTGTTCTATATGGGAAGTTTTTTCCTCAAACGTATATGGCAACACTGCTAACAATGCACAGTGGCGTGAAATTGAAAAAAAGTGATATAAAGTACGCAACGTACCGATTGCAATGAAACCAAATAATTTGAATAGATGAGGTGTTATTTTTATAAAAAGTTGTATTTTTAAGCACCCTGTTGCAAGACAGGGCAGCTCACAAAGGTGCCAGAGTTGGAAACTGCGGGTATTGCAAGTATTTCGGAGCTTGTAACTTTTGTACATACCAAACGATCTGAACGTTTTTTTTTTTTTTAAATAAGCATATGACACTACACATACATATGCACTGATTGATGGATTTGATTGTCTGCAGTACACTTAAGGCATTAAAATTTTTTTTTCAATGCAAAAATTTCCTTAACAAACTGTTTGCCAATCGTAAATATGTTTGCAACTATATAGAGTAAAAACAATACTTTGAGTTTTGCACTACAATAGTATGTATTTGTACATAAGCCCCATAACAAATATGTTACAACTAAAATTAGAAAAGATTTTATGCAACAATATGCATTGATCATAGAAAATTATAAGAATGTATAATAAATTTATTTCTCTGACCTAAATATTTTCCTTAAAAATGTCTTGGCATTTATATATACTCGTATTTTGTTTACCCAAGTTTGTAAAAATAACTGCCGAAACTTTAGTTATTAAAATTTAAATTTAGCTTAGTTAAAATTCGTCTAGTATCAAGGCAAATTCCTTACAGATTTTCTTCGTTTATACCAAGTTATAAAGTTATGTATTCGTGTGTGCATATTTTTTTTATTTATTTTTTTTTTTTTGCTTGGCACAAATAATTTCCAAATATTTTTCTATTTTCGTACAAAGAAATTCCAATTTTTGTTGCTACTTCTGCTGCAGGGTATCTTTACCTTTTCTATGAAAGTGATGGGTTTAAAAATATTTTTCTCTTCGACCTGAGAAATAATATAAACAAAAAGAAAACTATGCAAATTCTTTTTATATTATAACAAAGTTTAGTGAATTTTACAAAAAAAAAAAAAAAAAAAAAAAAAAAAGGCAAGAAGAAAAAGAAAAAATATTTATAAATTGAAAATATGCTTCAAAATTTTAAGGCAGCTCAAATGTTTTTTTAAATAAACTTCTCTTTAATAATAAAGTAAAAGTAAAATTAGACAAGAAAAAAAGTTTGTTGTCGCTGCTTAAAAAAAACTCCAATCGTTAGATTACAAATTAGAAAAATTTCTTTGTTTTTCTTTACATTTTTGCTTATAAAATATTATTATTGGCATCAATATTTTGCAAGGAATTTGTTTAAAGTTTGCTGATGATTTTGTTTTGAAAATTTCATTTATAAATAACTACAAAGTTTTAAATATTGTGAATTTGTTATTTTAACAAAGAATATTTATAAGTTTTTTTTTTGCCGTAACTTTATGTTTGAGTTACCTAAAATAATAATGATAATAAAAGTTAAAAGTGTCTTAAACAATTTTGTTAGCACACAAAAGCTTTAGATTAAAGGAATCTCAAGTATCTTAACATTTGTAAATTAATGTTTGATGCGGGATGACGAAAAATCATTTCAAATTAAAGCCCACTCCATCAGAAGAAAAATACACCACTTTAAAATTAAAGCAACACTTAAAATAAGAACGCGCCGGGCAACCGAACTACGAACATTTTGAGTATATCTAAATTATTGCTTTTAAAGCAATTATAATATTTTTCTACTTGCATTTATTGTAACGTTAACGTTTTAACTCTTGCTATTTAATTTTTAATATTATTTCATAATATTTTTTCATGCAAATTTTTTTTATATTGTTTTATTCACATATAACTTTTTTTTCTATTTTTATTTATGCTAAAAGCTTTTATTTTAAATTCATTGCATAAATAGTTTATTAAAGGTGTTTCTTCCATATCATTGGTGACGTTGATTACTATAATGAAGCAATTATGTAAAATGTATTTGACAAAAACTACAATTTTTTTTTCATATAAAAAACATTGTTTTAATTGAATTCATATATATTATAAAAACTTTACGTAATAGATGTCATAAAAAATATTTAAAAAAACTACCTTATCAATTATTTGAATTAAATAATTTATGTTAATTTACTTTAACATAATGTTGGTTTTTTTTCTCCCTAGTGTAAAGCCAGTGTGCACAGTAAAGTGAAAAAAACTACAGTGAACCACTGTATTATTTAATTAAATTGAAAATGGTTTGGATCATGGTTTTGTCATTTTTAACTTTTGTTTATAAAAGTTGGATTTGAAAAATTAATAAAATATTTTATTTAATGTGAAAAGTTTGGTTAGAGTTGTAGGGATAAAAAATACCTTTCCTGAGCCTAACTTTACCCCCATATCTTCTTTTAAAAATTTGCCAAATTTTTTTTCATTCTAGATATCAAATTTATTAAATTAAAGATGAAACAAAATTTTTTTATATTTATGATTTGATTAGGCTAAAGTTCTCGTTTTGCTCTGTAATTCAAATTACTGTGATATTTATTAATGAACAAATAACACCAAAGTTAATTGTAAATATTCTGCCAAACATGTAGTAGAACGGAACAACTAGCTGTTTTCGAAGGTCACTACACTTTCATCATCAGCGTTCTTTGTGTTTGGTCCACTGTGTGTGGTGTCAGTTGATGTAGATTTCTGCCTTATATACTCAGCCATTCTTTCAAAATGGAATGTGTGAATTGTTTTGATTCATCTTATTACAATTTGTTGAAACCTTCTTTGTAATGAAAGCTGAATTTTACCATCTCTAAATTTACAACAGCCCTGCTATTGTCGTTTGTTCTTTACTAATTATGGACCTGTTAGTTAATTTGCTTAATTTGGTTTTACTAAAGACAAACTTTTTTTTGGTTTGTTATTTAGTACTCGTACATACATATATTTATTTTTAGCCACAGCTCCTTTGCTATTAATTATAGTTAATTTTAATTACTATTGTTCGAACTTCAATATAAAATTTTCAAATTTAAAAAATCATCAATATGAAAAGAGTCATCTATATATGAAGTTCCCTCAAAATAGGTTGGATAATATCGAAGAGGAAAAAATTGCGTTCTACCATCTTCTGAATCATGACTGTGAAAAAATAAAACTGTGTCAAAAAAAAAACCTCCAACAACCTTTTCTACACATATTTTTTAAATTACTCAGCACAAACAACTATGTATAAAAAAATGTTATATTAAACTGTGCGAGCTAAAATGACACTCATGAGTATAAAAATACTCTGACTATTAATCGGTTACTCATGCGTATATACAGGACTATTTTATTTACACGCGTACATAAAACATGTTTTCAAGCCACACATACCCACGCATTCTTCATTCCATTTTATATATACAAATGTATTTATACGGTGGCGAATGATGATAAATACCCTGAGTATTACGCGTATATTTTCTTTTGTCCGATTAAATATTCATAACCTAGAGTATAAACATACTGAGACTGTAAGTACGAAATAGAGTCAATACGCTTGATACTCATATGCTATTTTATTTTTTTTATTGTAGTTTATTTTAGTTTTTCGCCTAAACGAAGTAGAGATGCTTTTGTATGTTGGAATCGGATATAGTCACAGTTTAGTGTTGTAAAAGTATTGAGTATTTGAGTACTGAGTACTCAATACCGGGAGTTTTTCCCGGTACTCAATACACAAAAGTAACTACTCAATACTTTCAGGGTTGCATTTTGTAGTATTCAAGCGAAAGTCTTCCTTTAAAATACATCAGAATTATACAACTCAGTGACCTTGATACAAAGGAATATGACTCTGAATCTCATGGAGTTAGTGTAACAAATACCAATTCCGTTAGGAATTATTTTGATACGAAAACGGCCACTAAAAAATGCATTATTGAACTACTTTAGTCATTAAAAAATACTATTGGACAGAAAAAGTGACCCTTTAGAATAGTGGAAGGAAGGGACGTGATAAAATATAACCAGCAAATCACGTCCTCACAAACATGAAAAAAAATTTTAAATTCTTTCAATGTCGGTAAAATTTTATTTCTACATTTCAACAATGACTAAGTAATAACATCAATTGTGAGAAAAAAATGTTTATTAAAAAATATTTACAAGATAATTTAATAGATTAATGCACCAGAAGTGTTAAGAGTACGTTAAAAAATTTTTATGTACAAAAACTAATCTTCAAACTTATTTATTTTAATTTGTTATAAAATAATTTAAATATACTTGTATTTAATCTTTGTTTTTCCATATTGCATTATCAATAAAATAATATAAATAATAATTTTTAACTTCCCATATACATACATACATATATAAAGTATTGAGTAGTATCGAGTACCCAATTGAAAAAGTATCAAGTAGTACTGAGTATTCAAAAGTAGCCGCATTTTACAACACTATCACAGTTGCTTCAGAGACAATATGTGAGGGTACAAATTATTTGCACTTCAATTATGATTATATTCAGTTGTTAAAACTAAAATCAAAATTATTCTGTGCGATTTTTTAGGAAGTTATAACGCAATGACTTTTCGGCATATCTTTTTTCGACTCAAAATCTCTTTGGGAATAATACTCGTAGCTTAGTAATAGTTATAATGTGCAGAAAATTTATTTCTAAAAGAAATGCACTACTGAAAATTGACTAGAAAGCTTAAAAGTGCTCTCAGCACGTTTTTCTTATTGACGCAGAAATATAGCTTTTATGTTCTTTTAGAGTCATATCTATTCAAATTATTGTGGATAAGGCAGCAATTGCCCTCCTGCACCTCTCTCAGTCCAAAATTTTTAAGATATATAAAATCTAGACGCCGTTGTATCTTTGTTTGGAATTTCATAAAAATTGAGTCGAATACTTACTATAAAGAGACAGACATTGCAGCGATTTTCTCCTTAAACTATGATAGAATACGAGAATTAGCTTAATTTTTTTCCATTGGCATGAATTTTATTTCAATGACTCATTTTCATACTGTATATATGTAACACATATAATCTGGTACAAAAATTATTTTAATTGAATTAGAATACGAGAATTTTTTCATTTTCATAAATTTTTTTTTATTTTATATTTTTTTTAATATTTATATTGCATCTACATAAATCCAATAACTGTCAATGATTTTATTTCTTCCGTTAAATGTTTGTTCGTCAAAAAGTAATATTTCATTATAATTTCAAGAAAAAACAATTTATTGAAAAAAAATTTGTTTTCAATTTATTTCCCTTATATATAAATATAAAATATGAACATGTTGCAAGAACATAAACATTTCTTTTGAAAAACCTGCAAAGGATGCATGAGACACTGCAAATAAATCTTAAATCGATTGAAGATTTTAGTTTAAAGAAATATACTGTCAATTTAAAAAAAAAGAAAAATTCAGTAAAGTGCGACTCTGACTCGCGTACGAAGGGTTCCGTACGAACACTAGATATGTAATTTAATACAAACTTCATCCTATATAATATATAGTTTTGGCATTTTTTTCGTTTTTGGGGTCTTTTCGGTTTTTTGTTTTGGCGTTTTTTCGGTTTTGGCGATTTTTTTCAGTTTTGGCTCTTTTTTTATTTTTGACACTTTATATTCTTGCTTTGACGATTTTTTTCGGTTTTTTGGCTTTTTTCATTTTGGCGATTTTTTTTATTTTTGGCGATTTTTTTCATTTTTGCGATTTTTTTATTTAAATTTTTTGTTAGTTTTGGCGACATTTTCGCGTTTAGACGATTTTTTTCGATTTTTGGCGTTTTATTCATTTTGGCGTTTTTTTTTCATTTTGGCGATTTTTTCGAATTTGGCGATTTATTTTAGGGTTAGAATTTTTTTTTAATTTTGGCGATTTTTTTTTCGTTTTGGCGATTTTTTTTTAATATTTGGCGATTTTTTTTTTGGTTTGGCGATTTTATAATTTTCGTTTTTTTAGTTTTACCGTTTTTGAAAATTTCAAGTTTTTGGCGATTTTTTTAAGTTTTGGCTCCTTTTTTTTAGTTTTGACACTTTATTTTCTTGTTTTTTTTTCGGTTTTTGGCGTTTTTTCATTTATGCGATTTTTTTTTATTTTTTGCGATTTTTTTCATTTTTTTTTTAATTTTTTTAGTTTTGGCGACATTTTCGCGTTTTGGCGATTTTTTTCGATTTTTGGCGTTTTTTTCATTTTGGCGTTTTTTTTCATTTCGGCGATTTTTTCGAATTTGGCGATTTATTTTAGTGTTAGAAATTTTTTTTAATTTTGGCGATTTTTTTAATTTTTGGCGATTTTTTTTTTGGTTTGGCGATTTTATAATTTTCAGTTTTTTTTTAGTTTTACCGTTTGTTTTTGAAAATTTTAAGTGTTTGCCTCTTACGGTTTCCAAGATATAGCAAATTGTCAAAATTACATAGTCAAAATTGCATTAACTGATGGACCACCCATTAATTTTAATTTTTTTAAATTTTAGTGTTTATTGTTGTGGTCTTTATAAAAATACACTAATTTTACAAACTTCAAGTTTAAATATACATATGTATGTTCATACAATTGTATGTATATTACATGGGATTTTAACATTTTTCGTTGCTCGTTTTGGAACACCCTTCAATTTTTAATTCTCATGTATTTGTTGTTGTAGCGGCCAAGGTTCTACATACTGTGTCCAAATTTCAGGTCCGTAGCTCTTACGGTTCCTGAGAAAATACCGTGTGACGGACAGACGGGCAGACGGACAGCGTAGCGAAAACGATAGGGTTCCTTTTCACCTTTGGTGTACGGAACCCTAAAAATTGCTGCAGTCCACAATGACTTTAATTTTTTTATTTTAAGTTGACATATGTATTTTAATTTATGCATTTTCATCTAAAATAAATATTTTATTCTAGAAACTAACACATTCTGTTAGGGTTTTGTTTTGTTTGACTAATTAATTATTAAAGAAACAATTAAAAAAATTTAACAAACAATAATAACAAAATAAAATCTTTCTTATGACATAAATTCGTGTTTTCGTAAGGCTAAACTTCGAAGGCAGACAGACAATCAATTCATAAAAAAGCTAATAAATAGAGCAGAACTTTCCAATAGACAAATACTTTAAAGTGCATGTGCGCATTATTAAATTTATATTATATGACCTGCTTGTCAAACAGATTTGCTTTGATTGTTAGGTCTAAAGTATTTTTAATCAGAATTAATTTTTAGTCAGGCTTAAGTTCAGTAATTTCAATTCTTTTATTGAATGAAATATTTTTATTAATTAATGTGAGTTTCTAAAGAAGAGAAGAAAAATTAAATTAGACTTTTAAGCTGGGGGAAATACCGATATTTTTCTGTGCAGCAACGCACTTTCACAGCACCCTAGTCTATCTAATTGGGTAGAGATTGTTATTAACATCAGCTATTTAACGTAAATTCTAATGAAACGGAATGTGAGAAATGATTGTTGTGTACAATTATTGATTTACCTTTGGTAAATACATATGTAAGTATCACTATTTATTTCCCCTGTTTTTTCATTTTTCTATTTAGGTTAGCACGAAGTTATATTACTCTACCTACGTATGTTTAACTATTCTTGCTTATCTTTTACGATCATCACATTAATTATTTTTACTTATTCGATGCACCGTCGGTACATACATATAAGTATTATAGTAGTGCATATTATATTACTTTGTTGTTGCTTTCTACCGTTTATTTGGTATTCCAACATTTGTGATTGCCAAGTGAACAGTGATTGCCAAGTGAACATATTTTTGTCACGTGCCCATGATGAATTAAATGAGATATTTTTAGATTTTAATTTTAATTTTAATTTTAAAAATTCACTATAGTTCAATTAAAATCTAAAAATGTCTCATCTAATTTGAAATGTTGCGAAATTTTGTTTGAAAATTATTGCGTTAATTTGTTCCCTGCTCATGAGGCCAAACATTGAAATTATTATTATTTATTTTTTTTTTCATTAAAAAAGCATAAATACCAGCAAATGATAATTCTTCTCATTTTATGACCGTCTGCATTGTACTAATTATCATTATTATTATTAAAATTATAATCACCATGAGATTAGAATAAAAAAAATTAATAATAAAAATAGAATATTGTATCTGTAACATGTGCCAGATTATTACACAGCGGAAAATACAACGAAATAAAAACACGTATAAAATTACTCCAAACCGACAGTAATTAGCTAATTATTACCGGTCTTTTAGGGCATTTTTATGCCATAATTAGTGAAATACAACAACAATAGCAAAAATCATAAATTATGCCCAAGTTCAACTAAATAAATCAGCTCATAAATATTAGCACCAAAAATATATTTTCAAAAAAAAAAAATTAAATAAAAATGTTTTATAAAATTATGCAGACTGTGTTTTGCTCTAATTGGGGAAATTTTTCTTTTAATACAAAACGAAAAAACTACGTGATTTGAGTAGATTTAATCAGTTCAGGGGTAACGTCGTTTAGTTTGATATAGCAAATGAGAATTTTCGTAGCTGAAAATTTCAAAACATATTTCTTTGAATTTGGAATCTTGCAGTTTCTTAATAATCAAGAGAAAAACTTCATATCATAATCTTCAAATCTCCGAAATTTTTCTACAATGTTAACATTGCAAAATTTGCAAAATATCTAATACTCTTTTTGCCTACAAATACTTAACAAAAATTATAGTCAGTTGAACGCAGTGTTGCCGGAATCAAAATTAAATTTTACACAGACGAACCTTTAAAAATTTTTCCAAAATCTTATAAATTACACAATACAAAACATGTGTTTATTAATTAGTAATGCTTTTATAGCTACATATGCTATTTATGTCACGACACAGGAGCTGGGACATGATATTTGTAACAAAAAAATCAACACTATTACAGTTATAGTGTCTGTATGAGTATGAGTGTGAGTGTCGTATGACTATGACGTCGACGACGCATTCATATTTGTTTCAACCTATACGTACAAATCAATGGCATCGTGAGTATGCGTAAATCAGAGTAGTTGAGTTTAAATGATGTCTACTCGCTTATATTAAAAATTTCATGAGTCAGTAGGAATAGCGAATAAATAGCTCATTGCCAATCACTGATACAGACCTCATTAACAGGGAATCCACAAATATGCTCTAAAAACCGTGTTTTATGCGAATTCAATATGCAGTAAAAACTGAAAAATATGCCCGGAAAAATCCAAAAATATGATCTTAAAAATAATATACAAGATTTATTTGGAAAAAATATATTTTTATCCACCATTTGAATAATATTGGCTCATTCAATGAGACAAAAATAAAATAAATTAAAAATTTAATTTAATAAAGAAATAAAATTTAACTTCAACTTAAAAAAAGATCTCTATTATATCAGAATTAAAACTTGGGGTCTATATTTTGGATAAATATTCACTTAGATATTGAAAAACAAATCGTTGCCAAATCAAACCAAATCATTGTCAAATTTTGATAATTGTGGAGTGATTGGTTTTATTCAAACAAACTGTGTTTATTAAAAACTTATATGGTATGGAGTAAGAAATAGGTCTACACCATGCACTACATTCATAGAACATTAGAAATGAATTTTACTTGAAAAAAAAATAAAAAGTTTGACGAACATATTTGACCAAGCATATTAAAATAAAAACATATTAAATAAAGCTTTTGGAACATCCAAAAGCGTCAAATAAGCTTTAAAACCCGAAAAAATTCTCAAAATATGCATTTAAGACTGAAATATGCAAAAATATGCTTCAAATGGTAAAATATGCAAAAATATGCAAATCAATGCCAAAATTCATAAAAAGTTCTGAAACGAATAAATATCTAATATCCGCATTAATATGTCACACAAGAAAAAATATGCAATTGCATATTTGCGGTTTCCCTGCTCATTAATAACTGGCAAGTATTAATATTAGTACTTTCATATAATTCTATTTGATTCACTACGGCTAAATAATTATTATGCAAATAAAATAATTAGATGAATAAGTAAGTACCACTCATTACTTTGTAAGCCATTAAGTAAGTGCTACTTATTACAAAATCTCGCAAAGTTTCTGCTGTGTTGCCTGTGCCAATAGGCCACTTTTAGCAAAAGAAAATATTTATAACTTTGAGATAACAACCAAGTATATTTTCAATGATCATTTTAATTATAATTTAATATTGTAGGTTTTTTGTAATATTTTATAAATTAATAAATTAGTTCAAAGTTAAATTGTGTGATAAAAAATATTTATTTAAAATATTTTCAAATGCACCACTATTTTATGATTCATATGCAATTTCTAATAAGTTTTGCTCATATTAATGCGAAAAAGAAAGAAAAAAATGTATATCCTTAAGCATGCCTGAATGCACGTAGACGAAATTCATTAATATATTCACACCTACACTCATACACTCACACATACATACATACATACATATTTACGCTCGTACAATTTAAATTTCTTAACGTTACGCCTTCCATTACTTCGACAACAACTTCTCTAAAATTAACGTAATTAATTTATATTTTCAGTTGATTTCTTGGGTGTTTTTCTCATTCACGTCTTCATGCCAGGCTGCATTTGAAAAGAATTCTACAATTATTTCAAGAGCATTTTTAAATGTTTTTTTTTTCTAGTTTTTCTTCTACGTTCAAGTATGTGGGTGAGTGTTCTTGTCAGCGAAACTTTTTTTTCACAATACCGACGAGCTGTTATATTTTTTTTCCTACTCTTCTATATTTGTTCTTAAAACAATTTTAATATAAACGTTGGATATGTGGGGCTGTAATAGTATGTGTGGTATATATATTTATGTGTGCATGCGTGTTTACACACACCCACTCACACACACCCGCACTTACTCCCATTGAGTAACATAAGCATTTATTATACATATTTTGTTTAATTTTATTTATGTTGGGTTTGTTACTGCATGCAGACTGAACTCACACACATACATATTTTGTTTAACATATTTTTTTCCATCTTAATTACTAGAAGTCATATTAAATAACTCGTACTCAAATGCTTAGTGAGTGTGTCAGTAATTCAGTAAGTATGCAAGTGTGTGTGTGTGCGCATCAGCTTACATATGAGTTAAGTTGCAAGTACGTGTTGGATGTGGTGTCATTAAAAGTTCCTATTTACTATTAAAATATACATACATACATGCATTATAAGGGTTAACATCCGCTATTATATTTGTTTATTATTTTTTATTTCCCCGCACAGTTTTAATATTAATCAAATTTACGCACACGTAGAGAAAAGTATTTGAATTTTATGTTTAGAACTTGGAAAGTCAGCTTTAGTTAATGAACGAGCTTAGCGGCAAGAAATTATCTAAAGATTCCTTAGTGTTAACCCTTAAACGAGCTTATATCCCGCTGTCTGAATGCAAAATTAAACTGAAACCTATTTTAATAAATAAAATTATTTTCGTTTTACATGCAGTAGACTATTATATACATATATACATATTAGTATCCTGTACAAAACATCTTATAAGAACTTTCAAATGAGGGATTTTTCAAATGCTTTACTACAGCGAAATCTTATAAAACAAACGTTAACAACACTGTTTGCAAGAAATTTGTTTGAGTATTGTAGGTATAACAGTAAAGAAGAAAACACTTCGTGACGGAAGAATTTGTGATACTTGCTTCTTTCTACGCATGAGCGCGTGTACAAACGTCATGCATGTATGTGTTTATGGTCTTTTATTTTTCTGCGCACATGCAAAGGCACACACATGCTTCAACATTAGTTGTATGCGGTTAATCACATAATAGCTTACCATCTACATATTACACACACACTCAAACGTACAATATGAAAAATAACAAGCATACACTAATCAACAGTACTTCTTTTGAGTGTTTGTTACAAACGAGCTGTCTTGGCGAAATCGCTTGTACGACAGCATTTATTATTGGTTTAGTATAATACATGCGACGTGAATACATTTAAAAATCTTGACGTATTTACATTTAAAGACTGTTTACGCAGGTCTGTAATACATATATTATATTATTATATTCATTGGAATATTTTAAAATGTG
Organism: Tachina grossa; assembly: GCA_949987645.1. Taxonomy (NCBI): domain Eukaryota; kingdom Metazoa; phylum Arthropoda; class Insecta; order Diptera; family Tachinidae; genus Tachina; species Tachina grossa. The sequence goes on along the minus strand of OX465276.1, from coordinate 37,374,119 downwards.
AACACACAGTCTAAACAATCCGCATCAGAGAATGTAAAAGTACTCTTTGTGTATTGGCCGTCAAACAATTATGAATGCTTACAGCTAAAATTAAAAAAACACGCTCATATGCAAAAACAAACATTAATTTTTAAACGAATATGTACATATGTGTATTATAGATGTGTACAAATCCAACAAAAGTTTTCAAAAAACGTAATCGCGTTTGGAAGTAAGCATTTTTGGTGGAAGCTGTTCCTTACTGGATTACCAACTTAATGATTTTAACAAGGCGTGAGACTAAAATAATCGATTCTTGAGAAGTACTTACCTTTTTTATTTGGAAACTTGCTCACGTAATCTATTTAATCTAAAAAAATCATTCTCTTCATTTAGCAACTTGTACATAATTTTTTTAAGTTAAGTGATTTGTAAACGAGTAATGAAAATTGGCAATCAGAAAAGTAAGTCATTATATGGCAAGTAGTTCTGATGCTAATGTGTAATTTTTTGCTGGGACATTCTATTTGGAATAATTTGATTTTAAGCAAATATTTAAAGTGAAATAAATAATTTTTTAGGATTACTTTATCACAAAAATAAAACTGGAGCCTCTTTCATTTTAGCTGGAACTCCTTTTACTTCCTTGCAATAAATTACTTCTCAATAATATCGCAATAATCGATTTCAATGTATTTTTAATTAAACAAATATTTTACTTAATAAGTTAAAGAATAATTTGGGATTATTAGTGCGTTAACAAATGTTTAACTTAATTGCAACAATTCCCAAAAAAACACCAGTTAAATTACTTCCCAGCAAAAAATTACACATTAGCATCAGAACTACTTGCCATATAATGACTTACTTTTCTGATTGCCAAATTTTATTACTCGCTTACAAATGTTATTACCTAAAATGTAAAAAATTATGTACAAGTTGCTAAATGAAGATAATGATTTTTTTAGATTAAATAGATTACGTGAACAAGTTTCGAAATAAAAAAGGTAAGTACTTCTCAAGAATCGATTATTTTAGTCTCACGCCTTGTTAAAATCATTAAGTTGGTAATCCAGTAAGGAGCAGCTTCCACCAAAAATGCTTAATTCCAAACTCGATTACCTTTTTAGAAATTTTTTGCTGGGTTCTCCTTGCAAAACAAATTTCAGGTTGCTCAAACAATTCTGCGTTTCAGTCATCTGACCAAGCTCAAAGATTTTTTCTCATCCGCAGCGTTGCTCTGAGATTGGCAAATATTTTTGTAAAACATTTGCACCCTTATTTAAGGTGGAGAAAAGTTATGGACAGATCGTGTTACTCGAAATTCATACGAGTACTTTAAAGTTTAACAATATCTCATGAAGATAACTTTTTATAGATTCCTCTTTAAGCAAAAAGTTAAGCAGATTTTCATTTAACTCATTTAACACTTTTCCACCTTCACTCTCATAAACCTTTACCTTTTTTTTTGTATGTGTAAATATTTTGTCAACTTATCAAAGAATTATATAATTAAACTGAAGACACTTTAATTGCTAACAAACTTTCACCAACAATTAATTATAATATACACTGGCAGAAAAATGTTAACATTAATTTATTTATAATATTATTTTCAGCATTAAACAGTTAAAAGCTAACATTTAAATTAAAAAAAAAACTAATTTAAATAAATCTAAAAAATATGCCATAAATCATTTAACTTTAATATGAAGCTTTCTCCTGCTTACAACTTTTCTGTGCGTGTACTTGTGCAAACATGTGTTATAATGAACGTTCTCATTTCGCCTTTTTTAATTTTTAATACACATGCCAACAAGCCTGTATGAATACGTGATAAAATATATGTTTATGAGGATTTCATGTTGTTTTTTTCTTCTCCTCTGCGACGTTCTCTATGTTGCAACCAAAGTGTATCATCATCACTCTCAGCAGTGACATAAAATAAAAACTTTAGCATTTTTATGACCTTCTCGTATATTCTAAATGTTGTTGATGTTATAATATTTTTTTTTAATACTTTTTGTTAAGTTTCTTTTTTCATAATATTTTGTTTAAAATTTATTACTCACTAGTAGAAAATTTATGAGTCATCTAATTCGTTTAAACCACAAGTGGTTAAAAAATAATTAAAGTATGGCCTTAGTTTTGAGTTTTTATTTTTTTGTTGTTGTTTATTTCTCAAAGCTTTTAAAATCTAACAGATAGAAAATATTTGTTTGAGTTTTAAATGGAAATAAGTTTTATAGTCGTACATACACAATGTATAGATAGTGTGCAATGTAAATACGTGTAGAATATAAATGCTAAATGATAATATTCTTTGATGATGTTTGTTTTTTAAGGGACAAGTGAAAGGAACTACTAAGGAAAATAAGACCAATTAAAAAGCTCTTAAAAATTTAAACTGCTATAAACGTTGAATTGTTTTTTATGGCAATAAGGAGTTGTTTTTAAAGATATTTTACTGAGTGTTAATTAATTTTAATTTCAATATGAAATAATCAAGCACTTTTTATTTTAATAGAGAAAAAATTAGATATAGTTTTATATTTAAATTTTGACGTTGCTTTTAAAAGTATTGATATTCTTGTTAATATTGATAAAGGCCGTGATACACTATCCTACACAATTGTGCGATTTTTGAGGCACTACAAGCCTGGTATGGTGGAGTCTATGAAGATTTTCAAAAGACAACAACAATTCATCAGATCAGGGTGGCATTTTTTCGTATTGCAAGCTAGTGTTACACCCCATTTGGTTTTTAGGCGGCTCACAGTGGGGTGAATGGTAGAGAAAGTGGCGATTAATTCATAGAAGTTGTAATTTTAAAGTGTTGTTATTTTTTATTGATGAATATTAATAAATACATAAAAAACCAGCATTTAAAAAAATTTTTTGAAAAAAAAAATTTAACCTTTTATGGGCTTTTTATTTTTTGGAGAACATGGAGTTATTTGACTATATTTGCTGTAACTTTGGAATGAAAAAAGATAAATTAGTAAATTAAATTGTAAATTAGAGCATACTTTATGTGCCTTTAAAAAAAATATTTGTTTTTTAATTAAATAAAAAAAATAAATATTTAATATGTATTTTTCACATTGATTTTTAGCAACTGGAATTCTCTCACAAAAACCTTCATAATTCAAAAATCGCACAAATGCGCAAATAGGTATTCTGGGATTTATTAGCTAAAATCTTATATTTTAAGAGCATAAAAGCATTTTTCCCTGCTCTCATCCGCAAAGTTGTTGAAACTCAATGTACATATATGTATATGAAAAATACCACATTTTTAGAGCAATTTAATTTTTTTTTTTATATTTCTAAAACATTTATCTAAACAAAAAAAAAAATTTAAATGATCATATATCTGAAATTGACGGTTCCATTATAAAACTTTTACGTGTAGAAGTCTTAACAAAAACTATAATCACTTGAAATATCAAAATTTTCACTTTTATTCAATGCGCGCAAAAATAATTAAAATTATTGAACTTTGAACACACACTGCAAATAAAGTAAACTACCAAGAACTTTTATTTTTGCAGTTGGTGATGTAGAATTTTATCTACTTTCATATGGTACCAAATACGGTTGTGAAAGTTAAAGTTCACATTTTGAATTATTCGCCACTTGTGAAGGCTTTCACCCCACAGTGCGGCGATGTTAAAAATTCCGAATTTTGTAAAAAAAAACTATTTTCACTAAGAGGAGAATTTTTTTTAAGTTAGTCAGTCAATTTTATTTTTTTAATAAATTTTTAAAAATTTATTTAAATTATTTTATTTTTTGTTTTTATAGAAAAAACTTACTTTTTATTGGAATAATCGTACGCAATCAAAAATTTATTTTATTAAAAAGTCTTGTTTAAACACAATTACATCAAAGTGCTCTGTAGACGATCAAACAAACTCATCAAACACATAGTTAAGTATGTTCAATCGTGTTTTTTCAGCTACATTCACGTTTTGTTGGAAAATGTTGATGAACATCAAAAAGGTTTGATTTATTTTTTGACGTCTGATTAGTTGTTGGTCTACAACTTTGATTGTCAAAAAACATCAGTTCGTATGTTTTCTTTGTTAATAATTAATAGCTGAGCGGACTAACAAAAGTTTATGTTGCGTTTTGTTGAACATTAGCAAAACAGACGAAAACTGTGAAGTCAAATTCAAATGGTTATGGATATGTTTATTTTGTATGTGTCCTGTTTAGCGACAAGCATACTACAATCAATCTTATGCACTGTTTAACAGGTTTATTTGATCGTCTCCAGGGCATTTAAAACTTATTTGTTTTACTTTAGTTTGAATTTTGCGAAAGCTTGATTACATGTAACAAGGAACAAATTATACCACGGTTAGTCTAGATTTAACAAAATTGTAAAAAACTAAATTCCGAATAACCGGACCTGAGAGTAGGAAGGAGGTAGATTAATGCTAGGAACACAACTGGTATGAACCATTAATTTTTTTTCGGTGAGAATTTTGGTCATAAAAAATAAAATATGAAAATGAACAAAAAACCGCCGTCGAACGAAATTCGTCGTGCATGATGAACTCTGAAATAGAGTTATTTCTATATTGTATGCTGACGATCGACGAAAAAGAATTTTCTCTCTCTTTGCACAAACAATAAGCAACTTTATCAATTTCGAAGAGCTGTAATTTACTCAGCGAATTCTTATCGACTAATTCGTCGACATGGACGAAATTTGTCGTTGGTCCTAGTTGTGTTCCCAGCATAAGTACAGATGGTGGAGTGACAATTAGAGAGAAGAAGCTTAATTCATTTTTTTCTGGTTTAAAAATTCTGTTTTGCAGCGCCTCTGGTGTTAATTAGGCGCATTATTTTTTTAACCCATAAAGCCATTTAATTAGTTACCTATATTACTTCGCCAATGATTCATTGCTACAAGTAACGTCGGTGAATGGCGCTGAGATATGACTTAGTACTCGTATATACATTTATGTATATCAAAACATCTATGACGCTGATATGACTGGTTGTGGCCAGGGATCATACTCAGGCTCAAGGAAAAACTGCAATTTTTGATAATATACAAATATTATTTTTATTTATTAGTGCGAAGAGTAAAATGAAAGCTAAAACTTATTCTAGCAATATAATAACAAAAATTAAAAATTTTAAAAACCCCCGACTGGACAGATTTTCTTCAAACATAGGTAAGAACCCTCTCCTTTGGCCTGTACGTGGACACGGACAGACACACAGATACACAGACACACAGACACACACTACAAACTTATAACACCACTTTTTTTAGTCGGGGGTTAAAAAAAAAGAATTATTCGAATACAAATTACACAGGGGTGCCCCTGTGTCTGAGTGGTAGTGATGATATCCTTAGTCCAGAGGCCGTGGGTTCGACTACCGCGATAGACCCCAGGTATTTTCTGCAGACAAGCTAATCGCCTCGCAGGTTGTGTTTGTTAAACAAAAAATCTAAATAATTGAAAAAAACTTTAGACACACGAATAATCGAATAAAAATATTTCTATAAAAAAAATAAAATAACACTTAGTTAATTTTTGTTTGTTTTCTATTATTCGAATATAATATTTTTTGGTCAAGTGAAGATTATTCGATTTAATAGTTAAACTGTCCGCATAAAGTCCTTGCAATACATTGATTCGAATAATCTAGTAGGACTCGTTCAACTGAGACTTATTTAAAGTCGAATAATTGATTAGGAATTCTGTTTTATTCCTTTGATCATAGGCGTAGAAAGGCCATTCTGGGGAATTGCTTTTGACCTCCCCATCCCCTTCCCTACCAAGATTTATTAAAAATTGCTTCTAATTATCTATTTTAATATTACTCATGAAATTCACCAGCCGTAGTGACCCGAAAAAATTTTTTTAGCTCCTCCAATGCTATTATAAATAGTTTTTGTTATAATTTAAAGCCAAAAACATTTTAAATTGTAAGAAAACACGAAAAATTTGTTAATTCCATATAACATGTATGCTTGTTGCAGAAAGAAAAGGTGCTGTAGCATAAAAGTATAAAACAAACGTCTGTATAGAATAAAAAAAAATATATGTAGTATATAAATGAAAAGAAAATAACAGATTTTCATTCGTTGCTTTTCATTTAAAAAGGAATAAAATGCATTTTAACACACGCACACCGCTCAAAAAAAAAAAAAGACATAAAATAATAATAAACCAACGTTCAAGTATAAATTTTGTTATATTTTTAATTTGCTTCAGAAACAGAATGACTTGCTGTCTGTTGGTTTGAGTTTTTTTTTGATAGGAATGATAGTTTATTTTTATTTATTTCATATTCTTTTCTTTTAGTATTTTTCTTGCAACATTTTGGTTTATACGAGTATACTACATTTTTATTTTATTCCTCGCTGGGGTGTTAATGTGTGTGATTGTGTGTGTGTGCGCGGGTGAGGTTGCTGCACTCTGGTTTAATTCATTTTTATACATACAAAACAAATAATATGTTACAAATGTTTCGGGAATTATTACAATATGAAATTCTAACACATTTTATTATTTATTTAAATATTTAGTCAATTTAAAGATATTTAATGAAAGTATTGTTTCTAAGTCGCATTATGTTACTAAAATATTTATGACGGATATTTCATGAAATTTTCGATATATATATGTACATACAAAGAACTAGTGCAAAGACATATTAAAGAGAAAAATGAGCAATGCAGCTTCAAGAGACACCTGAAATATAATTAAAAAATATACCCAAAAAAAAATTAACTAAAATTCGGGAACATTTTCTTAATTTGATTGCTTATTTTTGTTGTTGTTTTGTTATTTTTGTTTACAAAAAAACTTTCAGCAAATTGGAATAAGATGAATCAAAACAATTCACATATTCCATTTGAAAAAAGTTTCGTATATAAAGCAGAAATCTACATCAACTGACACCATCACAGTGTACCAAACACAAAAGAAAGCTGATGATGACGGTTTAGTGGCTTTCGAAAACGGCTAGTTGTTCCGTTTAACTATGGGTTGTCAGAATATTTACAACTAACCTTGTGTTATTTGTTCATTAATAATTATCACATGTAATTTGACTTATGAAGCGATACGAAATTAAACCTGTTCAAATTATAAAATATAAAAATATTATTACCATGTTTTTAAAACAAAATAATTAAATTAAATTATTATACAATAGTTTGAAAAATATATGAAAAAATATGTGATGGATATTATGGCTGGGAATAAAAGCATAAAGCATATACGCAAACCTTCTAGCACAGACAATAACTAAAGAATCATAACTTCGAACTTTTTCGTCCATAGACAAAACAATTTTCGAACAGAATTAGGGTATATATAAGCCAGCGCTGTCAGATATGACGATTTCTCGCCAAACGTGGCGATTTTTCAACTCGTTTGGCGTCCAAATTGTTGTGTTTGGCCGCATGGCAAGTTTTCTAGGGATAAATAAATATATTGGCGATTTTACTGGCTATAAATACATTTGCTGTTGGCTAAATTAAAAAACAAATTAGAATTTCAAAATTTTTTATTATCAAATATTTATTAAGAAAACCTACATAAAACTGATTTTTTTCGACTTTTGGCGATTTTTAAAATCAATTTGGCGAAATAGGTCGAAAAAATCATATGAACTATTTTTTTTTGTACTTATATTAGGCAATTATTGCCAGATTTTTGTAAAAAAATTACTTGAACTTAGAAACAATTACTTAAAATTAAAATTTTCTTACTTAAATTTAGAATTTTTTTTTACTTTTTTACCTATATGTTTTTGTTTTATTGTATCTATTATTCAAGGTGGAATCCATTCAAAGCAAAAACTTTATTATAATAAAAATTATTATGATTCTTTTCACAGCAGAATTCTTTCACACAAATACTTTTATATTTTTTTATATTATTACATGAATTATTTGAATTTATAAAAAATTCTAACTAGTCGCAAGCGTTATTAATGTTATGCACATAACTACACAGTAGAAAAATTTGAATTAATTTTTATATCAAGCCGGTGTATATATGATTACAAGGGCCTAATTCTGTAAAACACAACGCTTAGCGTTGACAAATTTTGTATGTAATTTGTTTTTTGTAATTTAAGTTTTTTCCATATAAAATTTGTCAACGCTTGGCGTTTGCCCTAAATGGATTTTCCTAGCCTCTCAGTCCAGAGGTCGTGGGTTCGATTCCCACCATACACCCAGGGTGTTTTTCGCAGACAAACTAATCGCTTTGCGGGTTATGCTTGTGTTTGTTATTATTGTGTTATTACTGTGTTCGAAAATATTTAATTGAAAAACTACAAACTTCAATAACATGAAAAAAATATGTTAAGATTACACACTCATATTTAATAATGAATTATTTTTATTTAGTCAAGTTTTTTCTGCAGTGTGCTCTATCTTTGTCAATATTTGTTCTCTTAGTAAAATCGGTAACCCTTGAGTAGTAACGTTCGTCGAATCGACGAGCAACGTTCTTTTATTTTTCATTATCCTTTTAATGGGTGTAACTATTACTACACAAATTTCAAGCCGTCATGCTTGTGCATAAAAAATTAAAGATACCCAAAATAAATAAATTTATTTGCCATAAAATTTCATTAAATGTTTGCTTTATCTGTCCCTTAACTTAGAACTTCATGAGAAGCATAATTCTTCTATTCTCCCTCAGATCACGCAATTGTTAATTCATGCTAATTGTGGTAAAAAGTTTTTAACTTGAAAATAGCTTATTGTCGTCTCGTGCCTGTTAAGAGGATCTTTAGTAAATTATTTGTTTATACTTCGATTTCGTATTCATTCATTTAACCAAAATACCACACAACTTTCTATTTAGTTTTATTGTTTATGTATTTTCATTTAAATAAGTAGTAATCAAATTACGATACAATCAATTGATGTTTACCTTTTTTTATATATATCGCTATCTTAATATTGAAAGGTCCTAATTCATTATTTTATTTGATTTCATTTTATTTTTTGTGTATTTCGCTAGAAGAACATCTAATGTAATGATGTCTTATGTATTCTTCTGATTTAAGGCAGGCCAAAGCTTTGATGTAGCATATAATGGCATCCTGAACCTCAACAGGAATAATTAACGGCTTGTTACTGGGTTTTCTTTCTGGTCACTTTAGACTAAACTGGCCTCTGTGGAAAAGTAACCAAGTTCGTTCACCCTTGTGTCGTTTATGCTTGGAAGAGGGCGAGTCTACGGCACACATTCTTTGTGAATGTATCGTCTTATGTGACAATAGAAGGCGTGTTTTTCATTCTGACTTTCTGTGTTCAGATGACATTAGGCGGGCTTCTCCGGTATCTGTACTGACTTTCATAAAGAAAGTCATACAGAGATTGATTTAATTTAAATTACAGATCCATGGTACAAAAGATACATCAGGTATCGCAGTCCCGGTCATTGAACCACATCTTCCCTCTATTCTATTCTAATGTATCGAAAAAATCCAAAATCTCGAATCCAAAAAAATGAGTTAGGGCTTTTCTATATTAATGCAACGACATGCATATCTAATAGTTATTTTTGTCTGAGCACTGGCAAGTCAGATTATATATGTAAATATCTTTGTGTATGCTTGTTATTATTTTTTTTTTTTGCAAAAGTTCTTTTGAGTTTTTAAGTAAATTGTTTATTGGTTTTTCTACTTTACATACATACTCGCTCGTATTTGCATATGTTGTTGCAACATTGTGTTGCATGGAAACATTTATTCAACTGAGTAAGAATGCATTTATTTCCAATTGCTTTAAATTTAGCTTACAAGTGGTATTATGTTACTGTGCACAGTAAATTTGTTGTCTGAGGTTAAAGAAAATTATTTATTTGTTTTCTTTTTTCGTTTGGCAAATAAAGGGGGAAAATAAATAAAATATTTAAACAAATATTGTCTATTGAAAACAATTTAAACAAATAAAATCTAAAGGCAATTATTGTACTTTTACTCGTATAAATAAATTTAAGTTTTTCTTTGTATTATTAACCACAGTTGAACATTTTATATACATATTTATTTTAATTAATACTTCTTTATTCATAAAAAGCAATTTGATCTTATAGTGTTTTTTTTTTTTTTTTTTTTTTGTATGAAAAATTGTTTTAAAAGCCTCTTGTAAATCAAAAATATTTATTTTTATGAATAAGACCTCAAGACTTCATGAAGAAAAAAATGTTTATTATATATATTTGTATATATATATATATATATATATATATTTGTATATATATATATATATATATTTGTATATATATATATATATATATATATATATATATATATATATATATATATATATATACATATGGGCCTAATAATTATACTTTAGATTAAGATTTTAATACTTATTGTTAGTTCATATTTGAAGATACAATAAATAAAAAAAAAACGTCTTAAAAAAAAATATATATGTATGTATATATATACATATACATATATACTTTGTAATTTTTTTATTTATTTATTTTTATTTATTTATTTTTTTTTTTTTCGTTACTAAAGCGACCTTCTTTATTTAAGTAAAATTCGTATTTTTCCTTTTTTCCTATTTAATTTTCGGGCTTTCAAGGTCAATTGGGTCTTCTTCCATGTAAATAAAAGATTATTGATTAATTTTTAAATCCTACGTTTCGTTGGTATTTTCCAACTTCTTCAGGGATTCTTTATTAAAATCTGGCAACCACAAACATATAAAAGTAAAATAAATTACATATAAGCAGGGACAAGGACTTCATGCATTTAAAAAACGTATTTTAGGCGCCTAAAATATGACATCAAAAACGCGAAATATGCACTAAAAACAATAAAATATGCACATATTTTAAAAAATTGTATCCAAAAGAAATGTTTTCAATTTACATGCAACTAAATAAAGATATATAAATGTTTTATTTTCTCAAAAGATGCGTGTACAAGTCTTTTACATTAAATTTTTAAACAAGATTAGATATGATAAGGATTTTTTCGCGATATATTTATATTGCAATAAAAGAGCAATACACAAATAGAAAGACAAATTTATATATTTTTAATATTTTCGAATATAACGTCTATGAATGTAATCGGTTCAAATTTAAATGATTCTTTTTGTATATTTTATATATTTATTTAAGAAATTTATTATTCGACATATTCAGCGTTGTCTATATGCATTTCATTGTTGCTGTAACAAATCATCAGTAGACTTCAACCACGCATTTTGAGTAGTCACAAACCTCTTATCTTATGCACAAACTTTCAAGAACTATTTGAGAATTCACAAATAATAATATTTTTGAAAATCACAAGAAAAATAAGTGTAGTAGGCTTTATATATTTATTTAACTCAACCTTTAAAATTAATTGAATACTATGTTAGATTTGTTTTTTAAATCCGTTATCATTTTTAAAAACAATATCAAGTTCCCGCAGAATGATTTCACTACTTTCGGTTTTAATAGCAGACAATTTCCTCTTGAAATCATCAAAATGACAATTTCGATTAAATTTTTTAGGTGGTTGAGCTTGTATAACCGTTCTACAATTAAAGAGCTGGCGAACAAAACTAGACATGTGATCAGTAAATGATTTTTTTAATTTTTTTTTCGGGCTCTCCAACTGCACATATATGCAGTTACGAAATATTTTCATACAAAGCCAGTTCAATCCTGCTTGAAAAAAAATAACAAAAACTGACTTGTCCTTGCTAGTCTCTATCTAGGTAGCTCAGTTATTTGCCTATGCTGTAAAACAGTTAACGGCACTAGTCTGGTTTTGTTCGTCAGTTCGTCAATTCTAAAATAATGCAAGCGAATAAGTTTGTAGAAAACTCAGTTTTGCATTAATAGTTTGTCAAATTTTTTTTTTTAGAAATTTTAATTTTTGAAAGAATATGACACAAAACAATAGATTTGTACCAAAATATGAGACAAAAATATGCATTCATGACCAAATTATGCAAAAATATGCATTTTCAGCAAAATATGCAAAAATATGCACTAACCAATCGATGCCATTTTTAAGCAAATTCATTGTTTCGTAAAGATATTTCGTTCTTGCGATTATAAGGGTTAAGGGAAAAAATATGCATTTGCATGAAACCCCTGTCCCTGCATATAAGTAATACTGCAAGCCTATTTTTTTATAATAGTTAACTTACATATGAATAATCTTTCATAAAAAATTTTACATTTTTAAAATATGACAGATTTGAATATGTAAAGGGTACGAATCACAAACACAAAATTTAATAAATTAAAAAATGTAAAATTACAAACTAAAAAAATATCACAGCCGGTTTTTATTATTCTTTAAATCGTCGTTATTAAACTAATATTATACTGTAGCTGGAACTAGCATTGTCTTTGTCTTCTTTGGTATATATATATATATATATATATATATATATATATATATATATATACATTTGAAGAGATGTTCAATTAATAAAATATGCATTTTCTATTGATATTTAAATAATTCATATAGTTTTCTATTAAAGTGGAAAATTACTTATTTAACGTAATCATTTTTCTTATTCAGGCTTTTCAGTTCATTATATATTTTTTTATAATTTTTTCTGTGGAATTTCGTATTTCCTTTTCTATAATCCTTTTTAAATATTTTTCTGTAGTTTATAAGATTCAAGGATATGTTTTACTTTTACTAAAAAAAAATAAATAAATAAAGAAAATATTTCAATTAAAAAATATATATATATATATATATATTAATGCTGCAAATTTCATTCCAACATAGATGCAAACATAAATTTTCCTACATTCAACAACGCGTTGTTGCAACATCATAACTCTAAAAATAGAAATTTTGAGTTAATGATGCAGAATGAATATTTATATACATATATATATATATATTTTCTTTTCCCATTCAGTTGTGTGTAAATTAATAACTTTAAACTCCATTTCTGACAAGCTACCATATTTGAGTTAGGAGGTTATTTGAGTAAAGGCCCAACTATAATATGAATAAGCTGGCTTAAGCTAATGTCAGAATTGAACGATAAATCTGTCAAATACTTAAGCAATTCAGATGTGACTTTTAGGTGACCACAATGTACTCACATGCACTTAAGTATTCTCTAGCCACAGCTGCAGATCTAGGTATTGCTAGTAATTTTGTAGCAATTTTGTTTCTTCTCAGAACTCCTAAATGCATGAAATTCAATCAAACTAGCTTGAAAGAATGTCCAAATCTATTAAAAATTCACATATAAATATATCCATCACCTAATTACTTGTTTTATTTGTTTTGCCTACTAAAAAGTACAACAATGAATATACATAAGTAAATACATGAGAATGTGTGTATATGTGTATTGTAAAACAAACAATGAAAATAAAAGTTTTGCTTTATTTTCTGAGTTTAAAATAAGAAACAATAAAAAAATATTTAAAATCAATGAATATTTTCAGATGCTGCTTGCTAGAGTTAAAAAAATACACAAACATTTGTTTCCTTACGGAATGTGCGTTCAGTTTGGCACTTTACTTAAGCAAATGACATTTGACGAAACTTGACGAAAAGTTTGCTAAGTATATTATAGTTTGCCACATGCTTTTTATATGTAACCGCACAGTTGCTTAAGCTAGCTTATTCATATTATAGTTGGGCCTTAACTAAGCGAACTGTATACATATAAAAGAAATGCGTAGTGGTAGTTTTATGTGACTTCAGACCCTGACTTAATTTTTCCCCCAACTTTATCACTCTCATGAGCGTGAGTGATAAAATGTCAATCACACAGCCATTTTAATGGACACTGCAGACGATCAAATAAAATTGTCAATCAGTTGATGTGTATTAGTGTCGTTTATCTGACGCTTTTTCGGAGACGTTCAAATAAAATCATCAATCAGAAGTTTAATGTTATGTTCGTTGTCTGCGGTTGCAAAAATACATCTTCGTCGGATGATGAATGATTTTTTCTTTTTAGCGGCAAGTAGTTTTGTCATAAAAAAATTATGAAGCCGGTAAAAAAATAATAGTTTAATAAATTGTAGATTTTGTATATATGTATGTACAATTGAGTTTTTCGTTTTGAAATTTGTATGGAAAAAATAATCTTTGAAAAGAATTGTCGTTATTTTTCATACAAATAAGCAAAATTTTTACAAACTCTGCCGATATAAAAAAAAATATCATTCAGAGTTAAATGAATCCTCCACTTTAATTATTCTTTTTATATGCTACATTGATAATAAATATTAATAAAACTGCACCCAGAAAAAAAACGAGCTTAAAATCAATAAAAACCATATTGAATTAATAAGAAACATTAACGAAAGTCTAGGCATGTTGAAATTTCTCATTTCAATGTAAAAAAAATTAATTTACAGTATTAATTTTGTTTATTTTTAAGTATCGCAATATATATTTTCTATTATATTGAATAATTGAATTATTGAATTAATGTGACGTGTTCTTATTTTTAAGTCGTAATTTTTCCGTGAGTGTGCTGATAGACTTTTAACATTTGGTTTTTTACAGAGACATTTTATCGTCAATCAGTCTTGGATTCGATCAAATAATCATCCGTCAAATAAAAATATAAAAAAAATTTTTTGATTCTGATCTCGTACGTGTAACCGAAAAAACACGACTTCACGCACACAACTATGTGATTGATGGTTTTATTTGATCGTCTACTCGGCACTTAAAAAAGAATCAAAACATTTGATGATCACAAAAGCAAAAAAAAAACAACACATGTTGGTTTTGCAAAATTATTGAATTTCGATAACACGACTTTCTGAAAAATTCGCATTAAAATCGCCAACTTTTTTTTATGTAGTTTAATGTAGAGACTACAAACTTTATAACATATTTTTTATTTCATAACTAAGCTAGCAAAACTGTCTCGATAGCTTAGTCAAACACAACGTAGATGGGCAAAATTTTCAACAAATCGTGCCGCCAATAAAGCTTAAGCGATATAATTTTCGAAGTAATATTTAAAAAAAAAAACGATTATTTGGGATTGTGAAAAAAACGAACTCCAAAATGTTTCGGTTAAGCTATTTTTGGTGGTTATGGCTCGATATCTAGATAAAGAATTTTATATATGTACACATGTACATATACAGAAAAAAATATTTACCAATTAATGTTTTCAATTAAGAATTTAATTCATTCAGTTAAATTTTTAATTGTATTAATTTCTTGAGTGGAAAAACTTAATTGATATTATCAAAGTGTTTATAGATTAAAAATTTAATTAATTTTTTAATTGATATTACAAATATTTTAATTGATACTACAAAATTATTCATATTACTTTTTTTGTGTGGGTTTATATTTATTGGGTATAAGTTTTCATCACATAAACCTAATTTAAGAATCAAAATTAATCGCCACTTTCGACGATACAGTTAAATCCAGTGAGCAGTATTTCAAATGAAATAAATTATAATGAGATGGATTTTCTAATTCGAATATCCTTCAGATGTCAACACACATTTTTTAGAATTTTTTTTTTGTTTGTTTTTTTTTTTTTTTTTGATTTCTCATGTATGAATGAATTTTTTATTACTTTTTATTGGGTTTGAAATTTTTTTAATCTTTTTAATTTAGTTAATTTATTTTAGTAAAGTTAATAGAAATTTTAATTTCTATTTAAAAAAAAAAAATTAAGATGAAAACTTAATTATTTTTAAAAAAATTTTACTAAGTTTATTTATCTTTAAATCAATCATATTTATTAAAATTTTAAAATTTTTACTAAAATAAAATATTTAGTTAAATTTTTATTTAAATTTTTTTTTTAACTTTTTTCAATTCATGTGTGACTTCTTTATATGATTATTGGCTGTTCACAACATACGGTACGCCATTTTATAAAAAGCGTTACAATGGCGTTGGGGGGGGGGGGGGGCGGGGGTATGAAAAAACCGAAAATATCGTTACGTAATATGCTTGGTGAATTTTATAATTTTTTTTTCCAAAAAATTCCAAATTGAATTTTTGAGGTTTAATAATAATTTCTTTGGGAACATTTTGCCATTTCTCAATTAGGATATTATTTCTTGTTTTCCTAAACAAAATGAAGCCAAAAACAATATCGAGCTTTTAATGCAAGAACCTCATAATGAAAAAGCTTCTTTTATTGACAATGATTTTAAAGTTTTGAATTTGCTAACAATTTAATGATAAAGTAGCATATTTAATCTAATTTTTGTTTTATTTTTTATTTTTGAAATGCCTAAAAAAATTTTGATATACAAAAAAAAAAAAATCAGGTATGTGATGGAAAACGATCGTTTTCAAAACGATTTCAAAACAATCGTTTTCAAAAAGTGTGACGAACTTGATGGATTTTTACTATCATCTTTGGGCTAATTTTAAACTAACAACTTCTAAAAATTACAATAGATGATAAAATATAAACCACTTTAATAGGGCTGTTAAAAGAAATCTATCAAAAATGTTTGGAAAACTATTAAAAACAAGTTTGAAAATTATTGACAAAACTATTATAGGAAACATATCTCACACCTTTATCGTTTTCAAATTGTTTTCGTGTCTAAATCGTTTTTTATTACATACCTGAATATCTCCTATTAACTTATTGAGCCAATTAAAGTTTTGTTTAAAACTTAAATTAACTATATGCTTACTTAAGTATTTAATCAAGTCAATTTAATATTTTTTAAAAATTCAAATAAATAAAAAGTTTAATTGATACAATTAAATTTTTAAATTATTATTTTAATTTTATTAATTGAAGTTGTTAAGAAAAATTTATTTTTAAGGTGAAATATTAACTAAAATTTATTTAATTGCGACCAGCAAAGGTTTAATAAAAAACAAAAAAAAAATATATATATATTATATATATATATATGTAAATTTTCCTTCACCTGAAGAATACACACAAAGGCTTGTCGAAATATTGTTAATTTTATTTAAAAAAGACTTCAAGTTTAACAGCCTTATTTATAATAATTATTAAGTCTTTAAAAAGGGTTTTTAAGACCAATCTTCATAAAAAAATTTTCTTAAAAAGCCTTTATAAAGCCTTAATAATTTTTATAAATAATGCTGATAGTCTTTATATATTTTCTCACTTTTTTAATCTTGTGAATTTTATTAAAAGCCGGTTAAAAAACATTCGCTTTGTTTTTTTTTTGCTTAGTGAAGTTAGATGAGTTAATCCTTTGTTAACATTTCGAAAGCCGGCTTTTTTTTTCTTCTAAAGCCTCTCTTCACGCTGCATTTAAATTCCATGACCAGCTTCATTTTTTCGACAGATATGGTTTTTTGCGCTAAGTTAAAAACAAAAGGAAGCCTAAGATATACATTTCTGAGGTAGGAGGCCAAAAAACTATTTTGGGTTTTCATTAAAAGGCATAATTTTTAGGGCCAATTTCACCAACTCTATTTAAATATCAATTCATATTTAAATGTCGATTTTGATTAATTTTTGTATGGAAAAATTATTTTTAAATATGAATTGATATTTAAATAAGTTGGTGAAATTGGCCCTTAGTGTATTTTTCAGAGTAATTACGATAAAAATAAAATAAAATTTTTTTTATTTGGGTTATTGACGAGATAACGGTAGATTTTATGTTTAGATTTAAAGTTTATCGGTCTAATTCATAATAAAATATTTTAGGTCTATTACAGGTTTATTTAACAAATTTCCTATAGAAATATTTAACAAATGTGAGCTTAATAAACCTGAAATATTTTTTTTATGAATAAGGCAGTATAAAATTACCCGTTGAATAGTGGATAACTAGTTTTAATAATAAGATACAAAATTACTGAGTTGTAAAGGTTCAAAGTGAAAATGTTTTATGCCCCTATCGCGGTTTTCAACTAAATTCAGTTTGGTCGTCTAAGAGTCGATATTTTTTCTGAAGAAGTTACCCATTGTTGCAACGAAATATTCGAATATAAATAAAATTTTTTAATTCTTTTATAAAAAACAAGATCTCAAGCTTAATAAATATAAAAAGAAATTGTTAATATTTAATTTAAAAAACAACAATCATCATTGTTGATGTAACAAATTTAAATTTTTGTAGTGTTGCTCTTTAGCTGAGAGGTTGCCGGTTCAACTCCGCACAAAAACATTTATGGCTTTTTCTTTTCTGAGCAATATGCTGCACTTATGTTGCCTTTTACATTTCTTTGTGTTCTTTTCTAAAAAGTATGTATTATTTTAAAAGTTGAACGCGTTCTTTTCCCATGATGTTACCCTTAAAAAGAAGAAAAATGCTACATGTTCAACACGCATTTTCATTAAAGGGGCATGAGTGCAGCATTATATTAACAGCTGTTTTTGTTATTGTCTGTGAAAAAAATAAATAATTTTTTGGTTCGCGATTGTTTTATGCCGAAACTTTTTGGAAAATTGTTCTTTTGTAAACGTAAAATATGCAACACTCCTTAAAGATCAGGTGAGCATTTAACAATGTTGCCAAATCACATGTAACATATATGTTACACTTTTCTTTTAGAAAAGAAAACACCATTAGTGTTTTTCGCAGACAAGCAAAAATCGTTTCAAAGATTGTGATTGTGTATTAATTAATTAATATAGCAATTATAATATGCAAGTTCAACAATTCATATTGTTAATACAACAATCACTTTAATTGAAATAACTTTGAAATCTAACAAAAATAAATGTTGAATAAATAAATAAATTTCAACAAATTATTTGTTGATATCTTTAATTGAAAATATTTTTAAGATTTTCCTTTAACTTACAATTTCGTTAATTGTATTTACAAAAATCGTTGTAGGTTCAAAATCAATCAATTATTTAATTGATATAACAAAAGAATTAATTGTATTTACAAATCATTTTTTTCTTTGTACATACATATACATATTCCCAAAATCTATAACAAGGGAAACTTTTCAAAAGAATGGTCAATAATTTTAATTCACTGAAATTATTTTGTTTTTATTGGCATTGGGTTTTTTGAAATAAGGCAAATAGGTATTTTTTTAAGCTATAGCATTTGCAATTGAAGATAATAGTTTTTTTACTAAATACATACATACATGCATATACATATGTGTATGTATGTATGTATATATATTTATTGTAATTTTGTAATATTAAAAAGAGCAACTTACTTGTTTTAAAGCATTTAAAAATTTGCCTTTTCAAAAAAATGTATATGCAGTTTATTTTTTGTATCTGTATGTAATATAATCGTACTTTTTTTTCTTGTTAAAATTTCCTCTTTATAAAAATATTAAAATTTTTTTTTTCACTATAGATACTTTTCATTTGAAAAAATTTTTCACATTAATCTGCATCACGTATGCACACTTACAATATGTATGTATGTATGTGTGTATGTTTAATGTTGCGAGTATGTGTGTGTTTCTTTTTTTTTTATGGTGCAACTATATTTTTGTATGTATTTTTAATCAAAAGAGCATTAACAAATTTTGCATACTTTTTCACTAAATTATTTTCACGTATATAAATTTTTTTATATTTTTATAGCAATTTTTTTTAAACTCTTTTTACAGGTCAATTAAAAATGCATAATAAGCGATTAATTATTTTTTTCTTTGTTTTGCTGTGTTGTTTCAATAAAAGTATAATTTATTCATTTATTTTATTTATATATATTTTTTTTTTTGTATATGAAAACTTATTTTTTCATTAAGCCTCGCAAACGATAAATGTAAACAATTGTTTAATTTTTCTGTTTAAACTTTTTCAAAGAACCACAATTATAGTAAGTAGAGCCTTTAAGTTGAAATGTAAAACTTGTTGCATTTTCTCTGTGTAACAAATTTATTGTATGACGTTAAACACAGGCTGGAATATCTCACTTTATATCAGTTTCAATTTATTTTATTTAAAATTTTTTAAGCTCATATGTGACGATTTTGCCAAACGAAACAACAACAAATAAAGCAAACCTTACTTGTTTCGGTTAAAAGCAACCACATTTGCTATTGCTTTAGCAAAAATGCTACAACGATTGTATTTTGCACTATGTATTTAAATTTTTATATATATTTTTTTTTCAATATCCTGTCTCAGTTAAGAGTTTTTGTTGTTGTAGCAAATAAATGTTACGAATGCCGAGCAACACGTTGTTGACACAAAGACCGCCTAACAAAGACTAATATCACAACACAACACGCCAAGTGCTACATCAAAACACGCAATACACTCACTCACTCTTTTGTATAAGAATGATAATAATAAAAGCTGGCAGGCAGCAGCATTTCGTCTTGTTCTTGTTGAATTTCTACTTTACTAGAACAACCAACTATTATTACTCTTCTGTTGCTGGTTTAGCTGATACTACACAATAAACGAGACCATGCATATTTCCATACAGCAATTGCAGAAGCAGATAATGATGATGATGATGATTGTGATGAGGATGATAATAATGTTGTTGTTGAAAAGAGCGTTGGTGATGACGACGTCTATGATATCACCATAATGATGTTCCAATTGAAATATCATGCATAACCCAGCGATGACACACAAAATATAGAGGAGTTAGTTTATTGTTAGTTCAGCAAAACTACCCATTATGTTCATATTGTGCACGAAGCCCTTAAAATTTGCTCTCACCGCAAAACTAGTTTAGCTGTCACTGTGCTCCTTCTGTACTCTCTTTCGGTGCAAAATATGTTTCAATTTATGTTATTCCAATCAGAAACTTCAATTTCATAGCATAACCTTTAGGTATTATTTTTCGGAGTTGCTGCTCTTATGCTTGCTCGCTCTTTTTCATTCTATATCCCTCTGTGTTTCCCTCTGTGTTTCCTTGAAATGCAATTTTCCGCGCATGTTGCTACTTTTCTTTTTTTTCGGAATTAAATTCTCTCCCATTTGCCTGCACACAATTGCCGATGATGTTTGTAGAATTTTTTTATAGCAATTTTTTTTTTAGTTTTAATATTGCCCTTTTCTCTTTTCTTTCGATGTTTTGTTTATATTACCTTGTGTTTATTGTTTACATTACAACTTCCTTTTTGTGCGTAAACTTTGAGGTGCAATGTGTTCACTTGTTGGTTTTAAAAATCATTGCTGCTGACGTCGCTACTGCAGATGCCATTCGCTGCAAGCGATGAAACTTTAACGACTGCACGAGGGGTGCCAGATTAATATTTTGTTAAACAATTTTTATACTAATAAAACGAGTTTGAAATGAAAAAGTAGAAAAATGCACAAGCTGTTAAAGAAAATTTAATAAATTACTTGTGTAAGGATCGACTCGCATACGAAGGATTCCGTATGGACACTACATACACATGTATGTAATACCAGGCTGCCCACAGAGAGAAAACCGAGAGAGATGTATAAGCGTATCTGTATTCATTTGTAAAGGGTGTCCCAACAAGAATGCAAGATTTAAATTTTAAATAAAACACAGATAATTAAAAAAAAATCGTGAAACTTTATTATATCGTAAAGTAGACAGAATAAGGTTATGTGTGGAACAACATATCGGGCAGATGGCCGCCGCGGCTTTGCTGGCACACACGCGATCTTTTAATGAAATTTTCAATGGCCGTTTTGCATAAATGCTGCGGTATTTCATTAATGCAGCGTCCAATTTCCTCTTTTAAGGCTTGAGTCGTCGTCGGCTTATGCGCGTAAACCACCGACTTCAAAAAATCCCAAAGAAAAAAGTCTAATGGTGTTAAATCGCACGATCTAGGCGGCCAATTCTGGTCTCCAAAACGAGAAATAACACGACCTGGAAATGACTCATGCAGCAATTGAATTGTTTCTCTGGCTGTATGACATGTGGCGCCGTCTTGTTGAAACCACATGCCCTCCACATTCATTTCTTCTGCATAGTGAATTTGGAGACACCAATTTGCTGAGCTCGGTGTCGAATTGAGGTGGATGGAGTTTGAGCGACATCATCACGTACAGCTGCGACATTTTCGATCGATCGACCTGGTCGAAGGCGCGTTGTTGTCTTTACATCACTAACAGACCCAGTTTCGGCAAATTTATTCATTAATCTCTTTACAGTTGACTCTTTTTGAGCATTATTGTGACCCCAAATTGATCGCAAATTTGCGAACTGTAGCCGCAAAACTTTCACCATTTTGGTAAAACAATTTCACAATGAGAATGCGTTGTTCATTCGTGTAGCGCTCCATTTTTACTAACCTCGTACCTTCTACTAGCAAACAATAACAATTGTTCAAATGTCAAACAATGACACTTCGAATGGCGCCAAATTTAAAGCTTGCGTTCTTGTTGGGACACCCTTTATAAAAAGCCGATTGATGTTCGGCACCCTGGCGCTTCTCTCTGCAGCCTGGATGTAATAATATAAGAACTTTAGCGATTTTTCTAGTTTTAGCGTCTTTTCTTATATTTGGCGTTTATTTTTTCAGTTTTTAACGTTTTTTTTTAGCCTTGGAGTTTTTTTTCATTTTGGCGATTTTTTCGGTTTTTAGCGATTTATTTTATTTTAAGTTTTTTTTTTTTTGGCGCTTTTTTCGTTTTGTCGATTTTTAGGGGTTTGGGTTTTTTCATTTTGGTAATTTTTTCATTTTGGCTATTTTTCGGGTTTTGGCGGTTTTTTTAGTTTGGCGCTTTTTTTCGTTTTGGCGATTTATTCTAGTTTTTGGCAATTTTTTTCGGTTTGGTGATTTCATAATTTTGAGATTTTTTTACTTTTAGCGTTTTTGAAAATTTCAGGAGATGAGGCAAACTCACAAACAGTTTCCAAGATACAGCAAGTTTTAAAAATTACATAATCAAAATTGCCTTAACTGATAGAATATCCTTTCGTTTTATATATTTTTTTTTAATTTTAGTAGTCTGTATAAAAATGCACTAACTGTGCAAATTTATAGTTTCTGTATATAAATGTATGTATATTAAATGGATTTAAACTATTTTCGTTGCTCGTTTTGGAACACAATTTCATTTTTGAATGTTTTTTGGTTCTACAAACTTTGTCAAAATTTCAGGTCCGTTGCCAGCCTGTGGCGGACAGACGAACAGCGTAGCGAAATCAATAGAATTCCCTTTCACTTTTGGTGTGTGGAACCCTAAAAATCAAAACTAAAAGGTATTCTATCATTTAATGTTATTTTTAGTATGTAATTTTGACAACTTGTGGTATCTTGAAAAACGTAAAAGGCAAAAGTAAAAAAATCTCAAAATTTAAAAAATGACGAAACGAAAAATCTTGCGAAAATAAAATAAATCGCTTAACTGCCAAAAAAATTACCGAAAGTAAAAAGATCTCTCAAAAATCAAAAACCGCCGCCAATAACCAAAAAGAAAACGCCAAAATGAGAAAAAAATCGCCGAAGCTAAAAAAGCGCAAAAATTAAAAAATCGCTAAAAATAAAAAACAACAAAAAAAAACGTCGAAACGAAAAAAGTACCAATACCAAAAAGCAACCGAAAAATCGCTAAAAACCAAGAAAAATCGGTAAAACAAAAAAAGTGCTCAGATAAAAAAACGCCAAAACAATTTTTTTTATTTGTAAAATATCTGCATAAGGTAAGATATTTGATTATATAAGTTGAAGTACGTGTCCTGACGGAACACTTCCTGTGCGAGTCAATGTCACTTTTTACTGGATTTATGTATTTTTATGTTATGCGATACATGATTTGATCTCCATATTGCTCTGAGTGTGTACATTACATATTAATATATTGATAAGATTTTCGTGTAACCTTTTCCGACCAGCATTGCATATGGTACATCCTTCGTAACAGAAACTATTAACATCTTCGATTTTGGTATTATCAAAGGTTAAGCCTAGTAGTACTTTCTTCGCCAAATTTTTAGCAATATTTATTTTTAGCAATATTGAATGTGAAAATTTTGACACTTAACAAGTGTGCTTTTTTGTTTTGGAAAAAAATTTTCGTTTTTATTGGAAAGAAGTATGCAACATTGATCGACTTTTATAAACAAAAACATTAGTTGCCCACACGAAATAAATGCCTGTCACATTATCTCGCAGGTGGCAAGAAAATGTTGCCAGATACATTTCATAAATATTTTTTACGAGTTGAATAGAGTACAACTTTAGCAAAATTATTTCATGAATATTTCAGGTAAATTTTTTTTATATGGATTAGTAAAAATATCGCCTAAAATTTGGAACAGAGTACCAGGCTTTAAGGTGCAACTACCATTGCTTTTAGTTCTTACTCGTATTAGTTTCGTCTGCTTTATTTGTATCTTTAAATCAACGTTGAATGCATTTCTATGTATTCGAGTTAATGAGCCAAGAACCACAAATCATCAGCGTAGTGTAGGTCATTAAGTTTGGTGAATGGCGTCGTTTGTATTTCATTCGGTGCTTCCATGTAAAGGGTTGCGTTTGTATAGCCAAAACAAATATACCATGGTATGTACCATATAATTGTAGTGCGAGCGACAGAACTAGTATAAGAGTTATTGTGTGTGCGTGCTTTTCCAAATTAAAATACAATTGAAAACAAATAACAATTGCTTATTGTATTGCTGCTGAGCAACTGTTTGATCTGTTTTTGCTCAAAAAATACATATTGTAATACAAATATATGAAAAAACCACTATTGAAACAAATACATGATGTGCAGATGTATGTGCGGACGTTCGTTATGGTATTTTGTGGCGCAGCCAAAGTATATAGAGAGAAAGAGACAATTTTGCTCTGAGAGTAATTACAAATGCATGTGTTTCCAGTGATGCCAACTTTTTTGGCTCTAAAAGCACATCATAATTTTAAAAAAGCACTAAAAAGCGTAATATTGAGATCTTAAAAGCGTAAAAAGCACTAACGTGAAAAATGAGTGCAATTTAACAATGTTTTCTAAGCTATTCTCTATTTCGGCTATGTTATCAGCAAATATACCAGACAAAAAAGGTACCTTTTACACTGAACAAGTAAATACAGCAAGTTTTTATTAAAGTAATTTTAAGAAATACTTTGCTTTTGCTTTTTCTTAGTTTGGCACTAACGCTCAAAATTTGGCGTTTTGAGTCTTCAAATAGCACTACAGATAGTGCCAAAAGCACCAAGTTGGCATCGCTGTGTGTTTCATGTACATGTATCATTTACTTACATATGTATGTGCAATTTTGCTTTCATTCATCAGCCAATTACATTTTTTCTCAACACATCATAAGGCACTTATGGTAAAAGCAGTTTTATGTATCTCATTTGCTCATTGCCCAACCATACAATAATTGCTTAAAAAATCAACATTTACAACTAGTTAGTAACAGAAAACGATAAATAACATATTTGTTCACACCAGAACCAAAAAACAGGCAAAACTAGTGCAAACAGATGTATCTGTGCAATGCTATACTTCCATGCTGGCAAGAGCATCACAACGTCGAGGTGCTTTAATATTGACTTTATGGGATTACAATTAAATATTCTTATGCCCTAATTCAGTAAGAAAATTTAGGACGTTTTTGTTTGAAAATTTTTTTTGAGTTCTTGTGTTTGAATTCCCTAAATTATTTTCTTCAAAAATGTTTGTTGTCTTTGATAATGAAAAATAAAAATATTATTGTCATATTTTTCAAACATAAAAATTAAATTAAATTTGGAAAAATATATGAAAAAAATGTGTGTTTGATATAATGTCTGGAACAAAATCATAAAGCAAATACACGAACCTTCTATTATAGACAATAAATAATAATTAATTTAAAGAATCACAACTGCGGCTTTTTTTCGTCCATAGGCAAGACGATACAATCGTCGAACATAATTAGGGCATTAATGTCGTGGAGCCGCGGTTTCAACATTATGCCGCTAATTATTTATTGAAAGAAATATTCAGTAAGTAGAAAATTTTGTAAAATGGAAAATTAACTTGGTCTCCAATACTTTCTGCCGGACTATGTACTGCTCTAGGCCGATCAGCCATGGACTATTGACGAAGTTCGTGGCTCATTTGCTAATTGTGCAAATTATTTCTGAACTCTCTCTGTGTTTGACAAAAAAAAAATAAAAAAAATAAAAAAAAAAATTAAGGAATGTTAAAGTGAAAGGTTTTGTATCAATCAAGAGCTAAGGCCTCATTTTGATCTTTATAATTTAAATTTCGAAATTTATTGAATATAATAAGTTATTTTTAGTTTCACATTCAAGCCCTTGTAAGGCTATTTTTGGCCATTTTCGCTCATCGATTTAGAAACTTAGACCCACTTTATTTCTGTAGTTCACTACATATATTATTTATGGATTGGGTCTCGCATGCTCGAGTTCCTATAAAATTTCGTAAGTTTTTCTGTAAGCAAAAATAGCATTTGTTAGTATTTATATAAAAAAAGTCACAAAAACTTGGTTTTCATATTATTTATTATGCTTTACCGAATAATTAATACTCAACATCTGGCAACTTAAAACACACAATAATAATTAGCACACACATTTTCTTGTTTCATCGTACAAATATTTTTTTACACCCTCTGCTGTGTATGCACAAATGGTAGCAGCACATTTTTCATATTTTACTTCTTCCTGTATCATTTATGTTTGTTTATTAAAAATAATTTTTTTAAGCATCCAGTTGTTTTCGTATCCCTGCGTTCATGGCTTTCAGTCTTACGTCAGAGAGTAGAGTAAAAATACATACATACACACACACATATGTACATACTAAATATATGTGTATGTGTGCATGCGCGTTTTCAATGTGTGTATGTATTTGGCTCTGAGAAAACGAACTGAATTTATAACAAAATTTCTTTTCTATGATTCAAGCTGCAAAGCATAAGTAAACATTACACATGCACACATTCATTGAATTTTTTTTTTTTTTTTTTTTTTTTTGTATAAAAACAATTTTTATTCGATGATTTCTTATTTATGTACACGCAAAGAAAAAATATGGTTGTAACCATAAGTAACCATAATCAAACAGCAACATACTATGATTGAATTATATGGTTGCAGTCAAATCATATTATTGTTAATAGAAAAAAAAAACTTTAACAATATTATTATCTGAGTTAATTATAATATTATCTGAGTTAATTATATTATAATCTTAGTATTGTAAATATGACAACACTATTGTTAGATGTGACTAAAATATAATTGAGACTCACCATACCATGTTCTTATATTATATTAATATTGTTAAATACGACCACAGTATTATTTAATATAATAATAATATTTTATTTTTTAAACATATATTTATTGTAGAAACAGCTGTGCGTCAAAATCTGAATAAAAATAATTTATTATTGTTCAAATAAAATGTATATATAGAAATGTATACTTACACAACATACTGACATGTCTGTATAAAGAGATACACAAATGTTTATATATTTTTATTGGTCTACCCTTTTGTTTATTCTTTATTTATTTATTCATTTATTTAACACCACCCATGCAATACCGATAGCTTACAAACGAAATACTGAACTGACAGATGTTTCTGAAAAATATTTTTTTTTTAAAACTTAAAATAGTATGGTTTTGGATAACATTATATTGTTATTTACATCATATTATTTTTAAATAATAATACAAATTGTGTTGTAGTCATAAATTTTTAACAAGACTATATTGTTAAACTCTAACCATATCACACTTTTTTATGGATGTGATAATGTTATTATTAAATTCAAACATTAATCTGTTTATCGTAACGAAATAAATGTTTAAAATAACAATAACTAGTTTTCGACGACCACACATTTGTTTCAGAGAACATAATATTGTTTTCTCAACCATTCTACAACCATATCTTTTCTTTGCGTGTACATATGTATGTATGTATTTTCTTGTTATTTTTCTTTGCGTCTTGTATAAAAAAAAAAGATTTTATTTTTATAAAATCTTTTCTCTATTTGTGCAAATACATACATATTTATGTGTTTGTGTGTGTGGACCAGTGATGCCAGAATTCCTTCACCAAAAATGGCTAAATTTAGACAAAATAATAAGTAATAAAATAATTATTTTTTTAAAGCAAATCTGGAACTTTTTTAAAGTAAATAAAAACAATAAATTGAAGTGATAAACAAAATAATTTTTCTTCAGGTAATCAAAAAACTGCGCATATAATATAAACTTACAATACTTGCATTATACCTTCTATTTATTTGTACATTCTGCTATTCAGTCTTTAAATTTTTCGGTTACTAATCCATTTCTTGCGAAATTTTTGTTTATACTTTTTATTAATTTTCTATTTTTTACACTTTCATTTAAACTTTAATTTATTTTTTATTTTCACTCGTGTAAAAGAAAAATTACCCTTGTTTGATTGATATCATAAATCACCAATTACAGTGAAAGCTCTCATAACCGGACACTCACCGTCGCCATATTTTTGTCTGTTTATTAGAGGTGTCCGGTTATGAGAGAGTTACACATTTTTTGGATTTTATTGTAGTTGAAAAAATTATTTTGAGAGTAGACTGCTTCAAATTAGATTGGATAATTTCAGCTGTTGGGTTTCAAAATGACTTTCAATGATTTTATTTGTTGGAATACAACAAAGTCGTCTCTAGAAAAATGCTTTGAAAGGGCAATTTGTATATGCAATGTAGCAATATGAAATATCAAAATACACAAGAAACTTTACATTTTCACAAGTTCGTGTCCCGAACATATATATGCCTTCTTCAAACTCGTTTAAAATATAAAATTTTTCTGTAATTGATAAAAACAATTTTTTTCTCCGCCATTTTGGGGCACGACCTAAGCAAACAACTTCTTCAAATAAACAGCAATTCACATTTGCGTTAACCAGGGAATCACCAATATCATTGACACTAATATAAATATGAATCAGAGTTGAATAAAGAAAGACCTACTATTTAAATGCAACTCTTGTTGCCGTGTTTTACCGCTTCTTTCCGTTTGTGAGAGTGTCCGTTTATGAGAGTGTCCGGTTATGTGAGTGCATTTTGTATGGCTATAGGAGGTGTCCGTTATGAGAGGTTTCGCTGTAGAACCGACAACTTATAAACACCTTGCATAATCGTTGCAGTAGCAAATCTCATTATTACCAACTGAGCAATCTGTTTCATATAAGCGCTTTTAGACTGCTGCAACAAAAATGGCAAGTTTGAACCGGGATTTATAGATATCAATGCGAAAACAATAACATATTACTCTCTTTTGTTTTTTTTTTTTTTTTTTTTTTAGTTATTAATGTTCCTTTGTTGCGAGTTTAAATTTTTTGTGAAAAATCAAAAAAAATTTCATGTTTGGAAAAATAGCTAGATTAAAATAAAAAAAAATAGCTAATAGCTAAACTCACTTTTCTTCCGGCTAAATGGGATGAAAAATAGCTAAATTTAGCCAGAAAATGGCTAAATTGGCATCACTGGTGGGGACTTAAGCCAGCAAAAGTCCTGTTGGTTTATGTATGTATATGAGTGCATGCATGTATGTGTAATGAGTGTGAATTTTTGCAACAGGTTTCCATTACTTATAATGTTTTGTTGTTCCTATTCTTGCTTTTAAATGTGTATGTATGTATTGTAAAGCTCTATTTTGTTTGTGTTTTATTTTTGCTCTTTCTCGTCCTCATAAATAGTCCTCGTCAACGTTATTTGTTGTTATTGTTGTCATTAAATATTTTTCTAGTGTTTACAATTCGTTTTTCTGCTCCTTTTATTTTGTATTAATTTTTTGTTTGGCATTTTTTTTGTTGTTGTTTGTATTATTTGTTTTCTTTCTGTTATGAAAATAATTTTTTCATAAAATTTTCTATAAGTATTTGTGTATGTATCAGTTTATATGTATTTGAACATCAAAGGATTTTCTGTGTACGTTTGTGTTTGTTTGTTTGTCGGAACTGCATACAATTCTATTAAAGCTTTAGCCTATCAAGCAGAATTATTTTATTTGGGTAGACCAGATTTTCATCGAATCGTTCACTCAGAAAACCATATTTGTAATGAATTTTTATTTAATTTTTTTTCTTAAGCCAGAAAACTCAATCGAAGACTTGGAAATATCAGAAAAGTGTTGATGGGCAATTTTTTTTTTAAGAAAACTCATTTCTAGCAAGAAATATATTTTTAGAAACAGACATATGTACACATCGTTGGTCACAACTAGAAAGGCCTTAACTCAAATAACTGTAACTTTATAGGAAAAGGTAAAAACATAATAATAAACAGTGCAAGTGCTTGTACAGCTACTTATTAAAACTGCTTGTAAAAGTATTATTTTTTAGGGTTCCGTACACCAAAGGTGAAAAGGAACCCTATTGTTTTCGCAACGCTGTCCGTCTGTCCGTCACACGGTATTTTCTCAGGAACCGTAAGAGCTACGGACCTGAAATTTGGACAGAGTATGTAGAACCTTGGCCGCTACAACAACAAAAACATGAGAATTAAAAATTAAAGGGTGTTCCAAAACGAGCAGCGAAAAATGTTAAAATCCCATGTAATATACATACAATTGTATGAACATATGTATATTGAAATTTGTAAAATTAGTGTATTTTTATACAGACTACAACAATTACCACTACAATTTAAAAAAATTTAAATTAAAGGGTGGTCCATCAGTTAATGCAATTTTGACTATGTAATTTTGACAACTTGCTATATCTTAGAAACCGTAAGAGGCAAACACTTGAAATTTTCAAAAACGGTAAAACTAAAAAAACCGAAAATTATAAAATCGCCAAACCAAAAAAAAAATCGCCAAAAATTTAAAAAAAAATCGCCAAAACGAAAAAATCGCCAAAATTAAAAAAAAAATTCTAACACTAAAATAAATCGCCAAATTCGAAAAAATCGCCAAAATGAAAAAACGCCAAAATGAAAAAAACGCCAAAAATCGAAAAAAATCGCCAAAACTAAAAAAAATTTTAAATACAAAAAATTGCAAAATTAAAACAATCGCCAAAAATAAAAAAATCGCCAAAATGAAAAAACGCCAAAAACCGATAAAAATCGCCAAAACAAGAAAATAAAGTGTCAAAACTAAAAAAAAGGCAAAACTTAAAAAAATCGCCAAAACCAAAAAAAACGCAAAAAACACCAAAACAAAAAAACCGAAAAGACACCAAAAACGAAAAAAATGCCAAAGCTATATATTATATAGGATGAAGTTTGTATTAAATTACATATCTAGTGTTCGTACGGAACCCTTCGTGCCCGAGTCAGAGTCGCACTTTACTGAATTTTTTATTATACTATTGCAATCAATTTTTGTGACGAGGTTTATTTGTGTGAAATGTATTGGAATCACTGAAAAACTCAATTTCGTCAAAATACGAGCTAGGGCCTTTCTACTTGTGACCATCGATGTGTTTGTATGTACATATTACTATTTATGCACATATCGTAACCTTAATATAGAAAGGCCCTTACTCATTATCATTTTGAAATCTCGTTTTTTTTTTTATTTATTTCGATGGAAAAATGTAAAAATCTCGATTTCAAAAAAAAAAATGATTTAGGACCTTTCTATATTAAGGTAACGATGATAAACACAATACCCATATGTGCGTCTCGCAGTCGGGTAAAAATTAGCATATTCAATGACTTTTATCAAAATTATTTCATATAAATTCATTTATGAAGTTTTACATAAACTTAAGACTTGAAATACCGAAGTATATCTATTTGACATAAAAGTCTTTATTTATTTAATTTGAAAATTTGGCTTGTTTTTGTGGTTAAGCAATTGTCTATATGCATGTCGTTCCCGCTTTTAAAACTCGTCAGTAGACGAGTTGAAAAATTAAATAGATACACAATCGAATAAAGATGCTTGTTTTGTAAAGATTTTTGTTTGCTGCTTTCACACTTATTATGTTTGTATATTGTGATTCTCAATAACGTTTTAACAGTTTTACTATAAACATACAAAGCTTGTTAGCTAAATTCAAAAATTTTTAGGGTTGAAGTCTATTGACGAGTTCCAAAACCGGTAACGAAATGCATATAGATAATTGCTTAACCAATTGCTTAACAACAAGCCAAATTTTCAAATTAAAGGCCTGACCCACGTTATATCGACAACGTTCGACTTGTCGCACACTTACATTTGAAACAACAACAAAATATTAAAATTTGTTTTAGTTTTGAGTGTAAGTGTGCGGCAAGTCGAACGTTGTCGACATCGTGGGTTTGGCCGTAACCTTAAGACTTATTAATGTGCTCTTTTATGCTTTATGTTTAAACCTGCTTACATATTTTATATGCGACAAATAAAACAGTCTAAAAAAGATTTAATGTAAAGTAACAAAAAAAATTATATCTGGTCGTAAAATTACTTTAATGATATCTATCGTACTTGCTTTATTTCTAACCTTTTTAAAATTTTAGTTTTCTATCTTGTTTCAATTTTATCCCTAATCTACAGCCATAAGTAGAAAAGGAAAATACATATAAGAGACTGCCTTTGCTCTAGAAGGTTTCTGTAAATTCATTATTCTTTTAGTGGAACTATTAAAAGCAAATTCTAATTAGATTTTTGTTTAAGTGTTAATGCGTGCCTTAGTTTTACAGGAGCCAAGCAACTGCATTTAATTACATTTTAAAAAGAAACTTAAAAAAAGAGTGAGTTGAGCTCTTGCAAATTGCACCCACTAAATAAAGTGTTTTTTGGCAACAAGAAGAAAAAAAAGTAAGACATATTTAAAAAGTTACATTGATGGCTATAAGTATTAAAACTCTGCTTATAAAAATTTAAAATTTGTTCTTAATTTTAAGCAGTTTTTTAAGCTAAAACATATACCTTCCTGCCCATCAAAAAGCCTTGATATTTAATGTATAATAAAATATTATTAAGCAAAATATAGTAGATTTCCCATGCAATCGACAACTTCGGAAGAATTCCTTATAGGATAGGCCTATCCAGGCCGTCTAGTGACCCCTGACCACTGCAACGACCATAGAGCTTATGCACGTACGAAAGCATGTACATAAATTTAGAGTAGTTATATATTTTATAAATTTTTATTTTTATATAAAGATTATATTAAAAATACCCAGCATCTATTCAATATGGTCTAATAATTTCAAAGCAATAAATACGATTCATCGAATATCGTCAATTTATAAAAATTAGCAAACAAATAAATATAAAATTGGAAAGAGCCGGTTTTTGGATTGTATTAGCAACCAGCAAAATTCCTCTTATTTATTAAGCAAGTTAAATTACCCTGGTTGTGCATACAAATTAGAGCCCTGCAAAATACCATTTAAAAGAACTTTCAAGACGAGGGATTTTTCAAATGCTTTACTACAGTAAGGCATTTGTTTCGATTATTGTAGGTATAGAAGTAAAGAAGAGAATACTTCGTGACGAGAGAGTAGTGGTCACATTGTCTACAATTTCTCTTCTATTCGTCAGTATAAAAGAAAGAAAGAAAACAGATGTGGTGTATTTTGCAACAACTTGTCTATATACATAAATTTGTATGTACGTAAGGTATATAAATGTACCAGTAAATGTCTAGTTGGTATGTCTCCATGTTGCCATAGGAACTACGTAGTCAGTACCTAGTCAATTGTTTTAGTGTTACTAGTAGATTTTCAGTGACAAGCACATGCTAAGTGTCTATAGCATAAAGTATTGCATGGGCAATAATTGTTAGTAGTACTGGTGATAAAGTCAAAAGCGACTCAGTACATTTTCATTCGTGAATACGACAGCATTTATTATTGGTTTAGTACAATACATGCCACGAGAATACATTTTAAAAATAAGACGTATTTACATTTCAAGACTGTTTATGCAGGCCTCTAATGCATATTTATTTCGTCTTATTGTTGTTCCTGATACGTCTGTATGTATTTCAATCAAAACATTATGGTTGTTGTCGTTGTCGTGGTTGCCCAGCAATATCCATTTCTTCTTACTAAAATTCAAATTGTCAACAGTGCCATGGCGATTTTTATGCTTCAGGCATTTGTTTATATTAAGATGAATGCTATTGACTGGCTGACTGAAAAGAAGACAGAGGGACTGACTGGTGGCAGAGTTTTACTGCTTTGTTGATTGTATGAGAAACTGCCTTAACTGTTACCATCATTATTACTACAAACTTATAACTACTGCTGTGGTTGTTATTAGCATTTTGATTTTTGTTGTTATTTTCTAAACATGGAACTCTAAATAAGGATGTGGTTGAACCAGAAATTCCAATATGAAA
The DNA here is from genome assembly GCA_949987645.1 of Tachina grossa. Lineage (NCBI taxonomy): Eukaryota > Metazoa > Arthropoda > Insecta > Diptera > Tachinidae > Tachina > Tachina grossa. Next base: position 37,340,026 of record OX465276.1, on the reverse strand, counting down.
GATAAATATGCACTTAAAAAAATTTATATTTACGAGCACAAATCAATTTGCAAAAGAGCAGATGACTTTTCTAGATTTTGATAAAAATGCTATAATTTAATGTAACTAATTTTTTATGAAATAGAAAGAAGAGTGTTACCTTCTTAAGCAAAGGGAACTGAAGACAGGACATTTACTGAAGTATTAAATTATTAAGCTGAAGACGTTTTATAGTTCTGCAATTGTGCATTTTGTTAATTTTTGTAGCATGATTGCAGCGCCTCTGGTGTTAAGTAGGCGCATTACTTTAAGCTGTGTTGCCAGCATGTTTATCTTTATACTTCAGGGATGGCGCTGTGATATGAATTAACATAGATACTAATGCATATCAGAAAAATTTATAACGTTGATATGAATGAGTCTTGATGAGTCTGAATTGAGCTCGAGCTCCCGCAGACTGTCATTTGCTCTAATTACTTCAGCCAATAGTAGCATCACGCCCAAATACATACGTGTATCTAATTGCACTGGAGTTTATTAGCCCAGTCATGAACGATAACTCCGTGGGAATCTTGACAACTGATTTTATAATATACTGAAATTAACATATCATAATTTTTGATCTTACAGGTTACATGCACCTACTGAAAAAAATTGCATATAAATTAAACTTGGGGCCATTATTACAACTTAAAGTTAGTTAACAGCAGGATTTTATCGGACGTATAAAAAGCTTTCCATTATTGAAAATTGGATTTAACTTACCACGTAGGATAAACTTGCCTATAATTTATCACTCACTTTAGGTTAAAGTAAAATTTTGCAAATGATAAAGTTTTTATACGTCCGATAAAATCCTACTTTTAACTAACTTTAAATTGTAATAATGGAAATTTCACCAACTCTATTTAAATATCAATTCATATTTAAATGCCGATTTTCACTAATTTTTGTATGAAAAAATGAATTTGAAATATGAATTGATATTTAAATAAATTGGTGAAATTGGCTCTTAATGTATTTTATCTGTACTTATTTATGAAAAAAAAGTCAGTAGAATTTAAATAAATTTATTCTAAGTGTAAAGATTTAAAACTGTGAATAATAATTGTTTTCTTTAACACTCTGCCTGATACAAACTTCTTTACTTAAGGCCTTTTGTAAAGCTTCCATGTTTTCTTAGTTACACTTGTTTTTTCTTCTTCTGCTGTTGTTCCAGTTGGCATTGCTATTATTCATTTTTCTTTATAAATATTGTCAAAGCATACTAATCTTTTAAACATTAGGAAGGCTCAAAAGCTTTTTTTTAATTAAATTAAAAATTATTGATAAAATTACGAGTATTCTCCCATATCGTGGTTGGCGTATTTTGACTTCGACTACGACGTTTTCTAATGGATTAAAGTACACCACAACATTTATTCTTTAATCTAGGAACAAAATATCGATAATGGTAATTTTTACCATTTTAAGAGAAGTAACACTCAGGCAATGAATGCCTACTACTATAACTAGATGGTAGTGATAGTGCAGATAGGTGGTGAAGCTAGAGATAGATGTACGCTTCATGCTTTTGCAACTCTCCTCTTTCCACAATTTTATTGAAGGTAGTGTTGCAGCGCCTCTGGTGTCAATTAGACGCATTAAATTTTCGAAGTTGTGCTATGTAGTAATTTTTTTTATATAAAGAGGAGTAATACTTAGGCAATGAATGCCTAAAACTATTACTAGGTGTTTACTTCTTTAGAAAGTGGATAGTTATAGAGAAGACAGGTTCGTGAAGGAAGAGACAGAGAGAAGCTTAATTCTTTTTACAACTCTGCTTTTTTGCACGTTTTTGCTAATAATGCAGTATTGCAGCGCCTCTGGTGTTAATTAAATGAAGCGTATTGAATTTTTTTGAAGCTGTGTTTTGCAGTTTATTAGTTATTTTACTTCGCCGATGATTCTGCTACACAACGAAGGAGGGCGCTCTGATGTTACATTAAGTATAGTTCAAGTGACCAGTAGTGAATATGCCTTCAACACTTGAACTTCCCTAAAACAACTGATACAAAGGTACAACATAAAAATTCGTAGTGTAGTTATTTAATGACTGTTGGATGCAGGAATTGAACCCAGGACCTTCGGTTTTATAGTCAACGTGCTAACTACCTCAGCCAGTTATTTTACTTCGTCGATGATTCTGCTACACAATACGGACGGATATTACATTAGGATTAGTAGCCGCTAAAGTCGATATAGTTCAGTAACCAGTGACTATGCCATCACCATCACTTAAACTTTCCAACAACAGCTGACACAAAGGGACGGTAATTCTTTCGTAAATTAGTATATTTTGCGTAAAAGGAAATTACGAAATACATACGATCAGTATTTTTTCTCTGTGAAATTCGCACAGAAATATTATTTCTACAAAAAAAAAAAAAAAACAAAAGTCAATTAAAAATTTAAATGTGTCAATTAAACTTTTTAATTAATTAAATTTCCTAAACAAACATTTAATTAAAATCATAGAAAATATGTTATTTTTGTCGTAGGCAAAGTCTATGCATTTATTATTATCTTTAGTTTATGCCAGTCGTCGATAAACGACGTCATGTTAAACCAATATATTCTATATTTCTGCCTTACCTTTTTTATTAACAAAACTGATTTTGTACTAAAAGCACAGAAAATAGTATTCAGCAATTAATATTATCAATTAAAAATTTAATTGATTAAATTGAATTTTTATATAATTATGAAACATTCTGTAATTCAAACCTCTTTTAATTAGTCAAATTAATAAAGTTTGGAAAAGTTATTTATAAAATTAGTGCCACAATTCTAAGTATAATTTATTGTATTTTCGACTTAAATTTAAATTATTAAAATTGGCTCATCTTATTGTGTTCATGTGTTTGTATTTAGTAAATATAAGAGCTACTAAACACTTCCGTTTTGTGTCAAAAAGAAAAAGGAGTCTCTCTCTCTATCTCTCTCTGACAGTGAATAATTGTGCACATTTATTTTGTCTTCCATTTGTTGACAATGATAATCATCACCTTATTAAATTCTATGGTTGTGTTGTTTAGATTGTTCGTTGTTCAGTGAATTCTGATGTCTTGTTTGTCAAGGTAACGCCAAACTGGGAAATTATTTATTTATGTATGTAATAAAATTGAAGCGCATACGTACATACATATCTGTGGCAGAATGGAAAAAATGCTTAAGTCGAGATAAGCTGATTTCGAGTTAATGGTACTTCCGTAATCTGCATATTTGAAAGTACCCTTGGTCAAAATTCCAATTAATTTGTGTGATTTTTCAAGAAGTTATAGCACTATGAACTGCGACTTATATTTTTAAGACTTCTAATCTCATTTGAAATATTAGCTTAATTGAGATTATACTTTGGTATATTTCAACTTAAATGTATTATTTGTAGTGTGTAGAACGATGTTTGATTAAAATAAATTAAGTTTAACAGAGAACTTTTCAATTTAATTGTAAAATTGTTTTTGAAAATCGACTTGAACGCTTAAAAGTGCTCTCCTGCAAAACAGTAAAATATGACGTAAGCACTTTTTCCTTATTGCCACAGATATATAGAATCTTAAATGTCCTTTTTGAAAAGTTCTTTAAAAAAAATATTTTTAGCTCTAATTTTATTTATAATTTAATAAGAATAATTGCTTATATAACATTTAGTAAGTAAATAAAATAAATAAGATTTTATTTTTCAATCAAATAGTTTATTTTTATAATTTTATTACAATATACAAAATTTTATTAATTTATTTTTGCTTTAATTTAGTTATTTCATTTCATAGTTGGGAAATACTATTTTCCCATACAAAATACAGTTCATTGTGCAATATTTTTCACAAGAAAATAATAAATAATAAATATAAGCAAAAGATACTAATACCAATGGTAGATTTAATATTATGAAATACAGATTAAATGAATGAATTAGTGCTGTCAATTTCTGCTATATTCAGTTACTTAACATTTTGCATGTGGTTACTAGAAATATTTTAAAGAAAATGACTGTTACAAAAACTGGCAATGTGACAAATAATTTTAAGCTATTCTCGATATCACGCCGAGAAGTTGGTAAAATGTCTTTAATAATCACCCTTATTGCGAAAGTCGTCATAACTTTTAACGCAATATAATACTTTAACAAATTAAATCTGTCTTTATTGCATATCTATTATAAATGATAAATAAAGATCTAAAATTTTTCTCCACGGCGAATAATTTATTCGCTAATATTCAATTAATTCATGTTACTTTAAAAAAAAGAGAGAGTTTCTTTATTCAGTCTAACAACGCCAAAAAACTTACTCTTAGATTTTAGCTACTCCAAAGGAAGTAAAGAAGGAAAACTTCAAATGTTTATGTTTCCTAACAAAAATTTTTTATTTTGCATTAAGTAATCAATAGAAAATAAAACGACACAAATGCATTTATAAATGTGTTCGTTACTCGCTACTCACAGTTTTGCCAACACTAAAATTAATACATTTTGATTTCCTTTTAAATATACATACGTATGTCTACTATAGAATGTATGACTGCTATTCATAATGCCTTCTGTTACTATGGAATTAATTCTATCTAAATTTCATGCTTAGTAAATGTCAGTAACATTAGGGAGCAGCAAGAATACTGACGTTGGAAGATAGAAAACCAGTAAAAACTATTATTTCAATTCAATTATTTTATTTACTTCTAAAGGCCTTACCCAAAAGAAAAATTATAAATATAAAGAGTTATTGAAGCCAATTTCCATGCAAAATTTTTTCAATAAAGCCTTTACTAAGTCGTAATATACATATCGCTCATTTACTCAAACGGCCAGATTTCCCGAATGAGTACTCAAAATCAAATACATAAGTAAATAGTCTTAATTTTAGTAACTGCGTATAATCATAATTGTAGCGCAAGCAATTCGTACTCTAACATATTTTCTCTCAAGCAACTATGACTATAGCAGATTCCAACATACTAAAGCAGCTCTATTTCGTTCATGCGAAGATCTAAAATACGCTACAACTAAAAATAACAAGTAGTAATTTAAAAAAAACCCAACTGCGATCATTTTTAAACCGTTTATTATATTCTAAATCTGCATTCGAAATGAAAAATCATAAGAGAAACCTAAATATAATCTTAAAATACCTGTCGAATGATACCCATTTTGATATACATATGTAGTTCGCTGACTTTTATTTTATTTTTCGTATTGACATAATGGCGTCTGTTGGCCACCATATTGAATTTCGACTACTGTCATGTCGTAACCCTGCAGAAAGTGCGATTAGTGAAATTGTGGTGATTTACTAGTGACGTTGTCAGTAGCCACTCTTGACCAGCTGTACCCCAGCCAATGGTATCATCTATTGACATTTAACATTAGCTTGTCATTGAAAATCCACCACTAGACTATAGCACTACTGACTTAGTAGTTATTTCGGGACCACTTGGAGACATTGGCACCAAAGATTCACTAGTAAATTTAAGGGGCTCTAGTCTACAATATCGATATATCCTCACCCGTTGTCAATAGTAAACTTATAGTGATTTTCTAGTGACATTCTCAGTAGTGCTACTGACTAATTGTACACAAGCGAATGCAAATGCCTATTGACAAATAACATAGGATTGTCATTCAAAATCTATATCAGTAGACTTTAGCACTATTGAGAAGATAGTTCTTTTACCCTCGTCTACATATATTTATTTAATATTATTGCACAACATAATAAAAAAGAAAAACAAACCATTGACGCGTTCATTGGCAATATCACCAGAAATACACTAGAACTGTCGTCTCCAACGTATCTCTACTCGCGCATAAACGGAAAGTTGTCGACATTTTGACTAGTGCAATTGTCGCTGGAGAAAGAGTATTGACATAGAGACATATGGTTCTAGGTTGACTAGAGGGAAGTGACACTGCCAGGACTAAAGGCTTGACTAGTCTTTACTTTCTGTTGCTATTCTGTGCCGTTCCTTTCTGCATAAAATATTTTGCAATTACTTTGTCTGTGAAAAAAATCAGCTGGCAACCTATAGAACTGATTACACTTGTACAGAAAATATCACAACACACTAATACATACACACTTTTGGCTGCAACTTAACGTTGAATTCTATTTTCTACAGATTTGTCCACAACAGAACAGAACGAAAAAGAAAAAACTAACCACACCTACAGATTTTCAACTCAACAGAAACAAAACAGCTGATTGAGAACAGAACAGTACGTACAAACTAATTCTGCCTTAAGACAAATCGATTGATGTAAGAATCATCAAAATCATTATACGCGTTCGGCTTATATAGTGCCGCAAATGAACACACATACATACCTACATACTAGTGATGTAACGAATGTCAATTTTTGATATTCGCGAATACGAATACGAATATTTGAAACGATATTCGCGAATACGAATGCGAATACTAATATAATATATGAAATTTATAGACATTAATGGCCTATTTCCCACGTGCGAAAGAAAACGTTCGACTTACAATTTATATTGAAAACAAAAACAAATTTTCGTATTTTATTGTTGTTTTTAATATAAATTGTAAGTCGAACGTTATCTTTCGCAGGCCATAAATTGGGATTCTATTTACGTCTGCAACATGAAATATTAAAAAAAATTTATGAAAAAGGACTTAATACTCCTGTTGGCGTACTTTAAAGTTAATAAAAACTACCCAAAATTTTAATGATCGTCAGTAAATATTATTTTAAAATGATAGAAAGCACAAATTTCTATAAAAAAAATTAATGGATTCGTACAAACTAATATTTTTATCCATTTATTTAAATTTAGTTTAGGATTTATGCATTTATTTATTTAATTTTTTTTTTAAATATTCGTATTTCGTATTCGCCTGAATTTGACGAATATGAATGCTTCGTATTCGTATTAAAAATGGCCGAATATTCGGCAATTCGAATACGAATATTCGTGCATCAGTAATACATACATACATACACACATACATACATAGGCTGTTAAACACAATAGCCTTATTTGTGTTGCGCAGTTGAGTAAACAAAGCACATGCGTATCAAACGCATTGGCTCATACTTATAGTCTGAGTATGTTTATACTCAGTCTATGGATATTTAGTCAGACAAAAAAAAAACGCATAGTACTCGCTGTATTTATGTATCATTTGCCATCGTATACTTACATTTGTGTATGTAAAATGGAATAAAAATAAGATTTAGCTGTGTGAAAACATGCTTTATGTGTGTGTGTGTAAATAAAATAGCCCTGCATATACGCATATGTAGCCGATTAATAGTCAGAGTATTTTTATGCTCATGCGTATGATTGTAGTTAACACAGTGTATGCAGCTTAGTTATAGTTGCTTGTGCTGCGTAATTAACAAAAATATGTGTAAACATAGTTGTTGGCTGTGTATAGTTGTACGTATTCGGTTTAAAATTAATGGGTGTGTTTTCATATGAGCGTGTTTATTTATTTTTAGCTAAACACATTCATAGTTGTTGGATGGCCTATACTCAAATAGTACTAAACTTTTGTCAATTTCTGCACAAAACTTAATGGAAAAAGAAAGATATATTTTTCTCTCAAGAATTGAGTAATGGATATATTTTTATGAAATTTTTTAAACAATATGAAGATCGATATGAGGATTAATTCTGTATCACTGAGTTAAAGTTTCAATTTTTCTTAAAAGAAGTAACAATCAGGTAATGAGTGAATGGGTGCCCCTGTGGCTGAGTGGTAGCGATGCTAGCCGCTCAGTCCAGAGGTCGTGGGTTCCATTCCCACCATAGTCCCTGGGTGTTTTTCGCAGACAAGCTAATCGCTTTGCGAGTTGTGTTTGTGTTTGTTAAAAAAAATACTACCAGCGTTACCATATGTGAAGATTTATCTTATTTTTGAAGTTTTTAGACATGTCAAAAAGACAAAAAAGATTTCTTATATGATAATACGAGTTTTAAAAATTTTAGTTTTGTTACTTTTAATATATTATTGAGGGATTTTTTGACTAAACTACTTACAAATTTTCTGATAATGATCTTACACACATTATATACAGTAAATATATTGTGTTATTTGGCTTTACTTTTAATAGTTCACTGGAAAAAAAACAAATTTTAACTAATTTCCATTCAATAAAATAACAAAAAAGATGTTTGGGTAAAAAAAAAGATTTTTTTTGCTCGACTTGAAGATATTTGAAAAATAAATATGGCAACACTCCCTACTACTATTACGAAGTGCTTCTTTAAGAAAGGGATAGCGATAGAGAAGACAGATCGTGAAGGAAGAGATAGAGCAATACTTCATTATTTTACAACTCTGCTCTTTTTTGCACGTTTTTAATAATGCAGTGTTGCATTGCCTCTGGTGTCAATGTGAGGCATATTAAATTTGCAAAGCAGTGACTAGTTCCCATTTTATTTGTTATTTCACTTCGCCGATAATTCTGCTACACAACACCGACGAAGGAGGGCGCTCGAATGCTACATTAGAATTAGTATCTGCTCAAGTCGGTATAGTTCAGGAACCAGTGTATATGCCTTCATCACTTGAATTTTCCTACAACAACTGTTACAAATAGACACTAATACACATTAGAAAAATGCGCGGTGTTGTTATTTAATGACTGTCAAATACTCTAACCCAGGAGCTTCGGTCTTGTAGTCAACGCAAGCCTGAAGAAAAATTTTATTGCATTAATACCACTCTAATGTTACGAGTATAATCATCACATAAATATGACTATGAAAAATTCTCATTGAATATATGAAATACTAAAGCGAATGATAGTAACTAGTAACTTATCGCACTTGTGACTGTAAAAGGGGTCAAACAAAAATTTAGCAATTTTCACTTTTTTCAAAAAAAAAAAAGTGATTATATCTACACAGAGAAAACAGATTCGTTGTGACAACCCAATTTGTTGCCAATTGAATTTTGCCGGTTGCAGCAACTATCATAGAATTCTGCTATAGCGACTGAAATTTTCTTGTGGTATCACTATATTTTAATTATAACCCTCAACCCAATAGTTGCAGCAACAGAAAAAATTGGTTGACAGTATGGAATTTGAAATAAATGTTATTCTTGCTACCGAAAATTTGGTTAATATAATTAAAACAATATCATAATTGGTACCTGTAAAAGAAAAATTGACCTTCCTTGCTGAAATAAAAATAAACAATAAACGCAAATAAAAATACACAATTTAAGAAATTTATTATTTGACATATTGTCATAAGTTTATTTTAATTGAAATTTATTTCCTAATGGTGAAGCATGTCTATATAAATTTCTTCAACCACACATTTTGAAAAGCCACAAACCTGTTATCTTATGCACAGACTTTCAGAAACCATTTGAGAATTCAAAAATCATAATATCTTTGAAAGTCACAAAAGTTAATTTTTTAATTTGCTGCTATAAACTATGATAGTAAACTCAACCTCTAGTTAATTGCAGCAACTGATTGAAAGTTTTTATTTTAATTTTAATATAGAACGACAATTTTTTAGTTGCTAATACCAAAAGTTGGTAGTAAAATCTAATTCGTAATATTTTATTCGGTTGGGTTAACCAATCAGTTTATTAGTCATGACAAAAACATGCGCTCGGTTGATGCAATCAATTTAAGTATTGTCACAATCATATTTTTATTACAATTATGCCCTTATGGCAATGAACATGAATGGTTTTTTGGATCAGAAAATTGATAGCGTGAACTGAAATATAGTTAATGCAAATGATATTTTATTGGACTAACCGTTTTCCAACCAATCTTTTTTCTGGGTGTACGTACGCACTGTAAAAAGTTTGCATCATTTATATCTACTATTTTATAAAAAAAATTAGTAATAATAATAAATAAAAATACAGTTGTAGTTGTAAATATGCCCTCAGAAATATTTCGCACAGAATTAATTTTTTTTAGCTTTCGTTCTTTTTTCCTTTTTGATTATCACTACTTATGGATTATTTATAACTATCACTAAGTTTATGTCCGACAGTGGTCGGGCCTAATAATTATATTTTAGATTTAATATTTGAATACTTATTGTTAGTTCATATTTGAAGAAACAATAAATAAATACATGTATTAAAAAAAAAAAAAAAAAGCTTTAGGGAGAACTCCGAATCTTCGAAGTCCAGCTGATTTATTTTCATTGAAAGCGTGCAAATAACTTTTTAAAATGGGGCAAAAATAAATTTGGTATAAACTCCTAGAGCTATGTTATTCAGAATAAGCCTGTATATTTAAATAATAACAATTGTTTTGACTCTACTGAGTATTTTTAAATTTCCAGTGGACCCCCTTCAGAGGCACAAGTGCGATATGTATGACTAAAAAAGTTTACTTATCGATTGCTTTTTTTTACAAATTTAAAGATTACAGCATTGCAAGTATGCACATTTTCTAATGAACTAGATGGAGAAACAATTTTAATGTTGGTTTATATGATTCTTTGTGGTTTATGGCAATTTTTGTTTAAAAAAATCTATTTCTTATGTATGTAAAATTTATTTTTTTTTTTAATATGAGATTTTGAAAAAAATGAAATAATTTTAAATTTAGTGCTTTTTTTATTTAAATTACGCACTTTTTTTCGGTTGCAACACTTCTTGAAATTCAAAAATTAACAACGCTGATCATTAGCTGACTGTCGTAAAATCTGAAATTTTTTATTAATTTTAATATTTGTTATTAAACAAGAGTTATATTGTATACGAGTAATATTACATACACTGTAAATATTAATCAAACATGTCTATAAAATTTCTAAATATTTTTTAAATGATTTCCTCAGTATTGAAAAAGCAGTCCTTAGAAAAACTTTAGAAGCAATGAATATGTTGTTACTTAAGAACAACTGCAATTCTTATATTTGTGACAAAATATTTGTAACTTTTTATGCAGTACGAGGGCTACTATATATATTTAGGGAATAGTAAATAATAACCAACATTTTTAAATGAAATTGGATTTATTGTTTTTCGGAATATTCCCCTTGACGATTAATGCATTTTTGCATTCGTTCAAACTATTTGTCTTGAGACACCTCCAAAACATGGGTTTTAAACGCTTCAACTGCTGCTTCGGCGTCCGTAAATCGTTGACCACGCAGCTTGCCTTTGATATTCGGGAATAAGAAGAAGTCATTGGGTGCCAAGTCAGGACTGTACGGAGAAGGAGTCATCAATTCGATGTTTTGAGTGCTCAACGAGTATTTATATTTACAAATAAAATCTTTGAACCCTTAAATATCCTAAATGGTCATTCGAAGTGAAAAATCATAAGAGAAAGCTAAATATGATTTTAAAATATCTGTCGAATAATATCCATTTTGATATAGTTCGTCGACTTTTTTTTTCGTATTTACGAAATGGCGCCTATATGGCCACCATATTAAATTTTTTACTATTGTCATATATTTAGTGACAGTTCCAGGGTTACGATAAATATTTTGATGTCATAATCGTCAAAATGGGTCCACGCGTTCGGTTTATATAGTGCCGCAAAGGAACACACATACATACATACATGCATACGTACATACATACATACATACGTACATACATACATACATACGTGCATACATGGACTGATACACACAATACTCTTCTTTGCGCTGCGCAGTCGGGTAAAAATTCACTTGTTTGATGAGATTTGTGAGAGCTCGCATTGTCATAATGAAGAATGATTCGTTTTCGGGGGTTAGTTTCGCGAAATCGAACAAAAACTTCCGGCAAACAAATAGTCGTGTATCACCCAGAATTGACAGTTTTACGTTACTCAAGCGGAACAGTGGTCACATGACTCATTCGGCCAAAGAAAGAGGCGACCATTTGCATCGCTGTTCTTCTTCCACGTACAACTTTTATTGGATTTAGCTCGTCTTGGAATACCCACACAGTTGACTGCTGTTCTGTTTCCAGTTCATAAGCATGTAACCATGGTTCGTCACCTGTTACGAATTGATAAACGTCTTTGGAAGCAACACGGTTGAACTTCTTAATCATTTCCTTACACCAGCGTTTGATAATTTATGGAGTATCCGACGAGAACAAATTTTTTGCAACTAAAGTGTTCATAAAAAATCGAATGTATTGAATTGAAACTAATGTGCAGGGATGCCTCTATCTCACAATATCTTACATGGTGATCTGGCATTATCGCATTATCAGTTCACGCACTGCACCGATGTTTTGTGGCACAACAACCGATTTTGGGCAACCTTCACTGAATTCGCCGTCGAAGGAACTATATACAAGCACGCTTGAATTCACTATACCAGCGATATACTGTGGATTTTTAATGCTGCTTTATCGCCATACAAAGAAATGATTTCATCGACACGTTCTTGTTGAGATAATCCATGTCGAAAGTCCTAGTTTACACTGTGCAAGTCTTATTGCTAAGCTGATTAGTTTGTTAGGGGAGAGACGGACGAGGGGAAAGAAACGTTTCTGTTCCCCTTGTCTCTCTCTCTCTCTCTCTCCATCAAACTAATCATTTTAGCAATAAGACTTACATAGTGTTAACTAGGACAAAGTCACAAAACATACAGAAGTGTCACGAGACGGAAGATACGTGTATTTTTCAGTTTGTCTCGTTTTCCCTCAAATTTTGTGGTCGGTTTTGTTTTGCTACGTCTTTCTAGTGCAATAAATTTTTATTAGCTGTGTTAATTGGTAAGTAGTAATACACTACAGTATCAAATACACTATACTTTTCTCTTTCTTCCATGAATTTTAACAAAAACCTGATTGGAGCTTTTTTTACCTGTCACTTTCTTCACTTCTGTGTATTCTGTGACAAAGTTGTGAAAAATAATCCAACGAAATCCTTCTCTTGAAATTTTATTTTTTTTTGTCAAATTAATTTTCTGAACTCACTGTATACAAAACAAATAGCACGTGTACATCAAACCGTTACGAATACGTTTATGCTAAAAAGAATGTCAAACTTTATTATGGTGTTGCCAGATTTTAGCTAATGACATTAGTGTTGCCAGTTCCCGAAATATAAATAGTTCAACTCGTGAATGGCTTTCAAACATTCCTCATGCATTTAGTTTTTTTTTGCAGTTGCAGTAATGCGACTACTTTTTCTTTTGTCGTCTTGCAGCTTATGTCATAACAGATTTATGAAAGGCAGAAGTTTGCCTGAGACAAACATAATTCTAGATTTTTTTTTTTTTTTGGAACTTCTATTCAATTTGTAACTACAATTTTTTTGTTGCTTCTTTCGTATTATTATTATTTATTTTTGTTTTTTTTTTTTTGCTATTAGAGTTTTCTCCATACTAATGTGCTGTCAATTCTTGTTGTACATCTTTTGTTGTTGCTGAAGTCTGCCTCTCAGCGGCTATTTGGGATTAATGTCAAAGTGAAAGGATTTTTTTTTAAATACAAGAATAATGTTCTTTTGTCCGTGTTTCTACTATTTCCATATTTTTGTAAATTTTTTTTGTTTTGCAATTTTTATAAAACAGTAAAAAAAACATAAGCATTATAGAATTTCATATTAGTTCTTTGTGCTATTTTCTGTTTTGCTGATGCTTGAAAAACAGTCTTTCATATCCTTGAGTATTTTATTTGTATGTGTGTATGGATATGTGTGAGTAAATTAGTATCAATTTATAAGAGTGTACTTGTGCTTGTGTGTGTGTGTGTGTAGCTTAAATTTCTACTGCTATTTATATTTTTTTTCGTATGTCTCACAGAATTAAGTTTTGCTTACATTGTTGTTTATTTTCTGTTGTTCATTTTACCCCTCTATTTTTTTTTCTTTTGCTTTTTTTTGTAAATAAATCTGCTGAATTTTTATATCTGGATTTTGCAGATTTTTGCCTAAAGGTAGGATTAGTTGTTATAAGTACATATCGAACATTCAGTTCAATAGTGACATAACTCAAAAAATTCTTTTTTTTTTTTGAGTTAATAATGCAGAATAATAATGTATAATTATATAATTATGTAATCATATAAATAGCTTTTACTATCACCTCCTGAGAGAAGAATATTTGTTCATGCCTTCATTGAGTTGTATGTAAATTGAAAACTTTAAACGTGTTTTCTGCAAAACTACCCAGCAAAAAATTTCAAAAAAGGTAATCGAGTTGGGAATTAAGCATTTTTGGTGGAAGCACTTCCCTACCGGATTACCAACTTAATGATTTTAACAAGGCGTGAGACTAAAATAATCGATTCTTGAGAAGTACTTACATTTTTTTAATTTGTCAATATTTCACGTAAACTATTTCGTCTAAAAAAATCATTCTCTTCATTTAGCAACTTGCACGTCATTTTTTTTTTAATTTTAGGTAATGTGATTTGTAAGCGAGTAATGAAAATTGGCAATCTGAAAAGTAAGTCATTATATGGCAGGTAGTTCTAATGGTAATGTGTAATTTTTTGTTGGGTAGTTTTTTTGAGTTATGACACTTTTGAACTGGATGTGCGATATATGTACTTACTATGTATGTACGTCTGTCTCTGTTCGTTCATGCATTGCACATACTCGTACAAGAGAAATTAGCCATAATTGGCACAATGTTGATATATTTTTGGGGAACTCAAGTACGTATAAAGTATTTAGTTTCATGATAAATAAAACTTGATTTAGATGCGTTAAACATTTCAATGAAGAATATAATGAAGGGACTCATCTGCTCGTTAGAGTGCTTAAAAATAAATAAAAGAGGGCATTTTCTTTGGTAGAAAATTCTGGCAGATTTGATGACTTAAAATAAGGTTATAACTTCATTAGAGTTTCTACTAATTATTGATTTGCTTTACTCTGTCAGTGATATTAAATTGATTTAAAAGTTGGTAAGATTGGTAGTAAATCTACAAGAATAAAAAAATATCATGAAATAGGCATAATTTTATAGGAAAAAGACAGTAAAAGCCTGTCTGAGCTCTTTCCATGATCAGTGAAAAAAAACTCTTTTAATTTATGTCTGTACCAAAAGGTAATCATTCTAACTGTAATGAAGGGTTTACAAATTGGCCATACCTTGACTTATGTTAGTGAACGCTAGTGTGAGTGTGTGTGGCACTAAACTCTAATACTAATTAATGACTATTCTTCAATTTACTGGAAATAGTGAAAAGTAGGTATAGGCCTGCGGCTTAAAACTACTTAAAAATTGACTAATGGAAGCAATTACACATACACTCACGCAGCCAATTACATAGTCAATAATAGGGGTTCCCTTTTTTCACAAAACCCTGGGAGATAATTTGGCAAATTAAAAGATCCACTAGAAAATCACTAGAAAATAAAAAACAAAATATGTAATATAAAAAAAAAACTAAGCAATACCAGTAGTCTACCATGAATGAATTCAGGGCAAACACCAGCAACAGCCGTAGCACCACACCACAATTGATGATGTTTCACTCATCCAAAAAAAAAAAAAAAAAAAAAGATAGAAAAACATAATTTGGGTATAAACTAGAGGCTTTAACTTAATACTAATGCGTTTGAAAACACAGCAGGATATTTGACACCCATACAAGATGATTTATGTTTAACAATTTTAATGGCACAAGGCACAATCACATTCATGGGTGTATGTAAATGTATATTTTTGTGTACATATAAATTAGACCCCTGCACAACACCACTTACAAGAACTTTTAGGACATGAAGGATTTTTCAAATGCTTTACTACAGCGAAGACTTCTAAAACAAACGCTAACCATTAGTGTTTGCAAGGCATTTGTTTCGATTATTGCAGATGTAGAAGTAAAGAGGTTGGAGTTGGCTGAAGTAATTAGCACGTTGACTAAAAAACCGAAGGTCCTGGGTTCGAGCCCGGTATCCAACAGTCATTAAATAACAACACCACGCATTTTTCTGATGTGCGTTAGTGTACCTTATCAGTTGTTGTAGGAAAGTTCTAGTGGTTAAGGCATAGTCGCTGGTCACTGAAATAATACCGACTGCAGCAGATATTAATACTAATGTAACATCAGAGCGCCCTCCTTCGTTGTATAGCAGAATCATTGGCGAAGTAAAATAAATAATAAAATTGCTACTAAATTTTCAGCTTCAAAATTCAATATGCGTCATTGACACCAGAGGCGCTGCAATACTTTATTATTAAAAAAAGCGTGCAAAAAAAGCAGAGTTGTAAAATAATGAAGCTTTCCTCTATTTCTTTCTTCACCACCTGTTTTCTCTATAACTATCTATTTCCTAAAGAAGTTAACACCTAGTAATAGAAGTAGGCATTCATTGCCTGAGTGTTACTTCTCTTTATAAAAAAAGAAGAAATTACTTCGTGACGGAAGAATTTGTGATGCTTGCTTCTTCATATGCAAGGGCGCTTATACAAACGTCATTAATGTCCATACGCACAGCGTTTAAAAACTTCCCATTTGTGTAGTTTCTTTTGCTTCTGCTCATATTCTGAAGATATCGTAGTAGAGATGTTTTGTGTTTTTTCTTTTCTTTTGGTTTTGCAGTTTCAAATGTTGTTGTTTTCCTACTATTATATTTGAACATATAGTCCTGATTCACACACATCAGGTTTAGCTGATCAGTTTTTGTTCAATTTTCTTTTGAACCTGCATTTACGTTCATACACACCGTCAAGTTTGTTTCATCAAGTCTCATCAATTTGTGTTGTAGTAGAGTATTACGAATGACAAAACAAAACGAAAAAGCAAACTTGACTGGTACGGTCAAGTCTGTACCCCTTTCCATTCTCTTTTCCTCTCTCTCCTAAAAACTCAAGACTTGACGACTCAGACCTGACGTGTGTGAATCAGGACATAGGAAAAAACACACACACTCACGCAAAACACACATACAACCACATACACACAAACATTTCTGCTTCGTTGACTTCGTATTTATTTAAAGCAGCATGTCGAGAGTTGAAGCTCTTCGTTTTGTATAGTTATTCGTTTATTGTGTTAACTTCAACTACGACACTTTGAAATTCAGTAGAATAACTATGAGCAACAATTTGTGATTGGGCACTCAAAAAATAGAAAGGTCGAAGAAAAAGCACAATTTTACGACTTTTGCTATTTCGACTGCAGTTTTTAAACACCGCATACGCACACACGTTTTGTGTATGATTGTTTATTTTTCTGCGCACATACCCTGTAAATAATATTGGAGTACGTGGTCCAATCAAGATGAAGCAGACTAGTTACATCATGGTCCCATGTAATGCAGTCATGGATCATATCGTTTTCATACAACCATTCAATGCTGCACGATAAGTGTTCGTGTTTAAACTATTATGATCGTTCTTCTTAGGCACTTACAAATTGTATGCGAGTAGTCTATAACTATTTCATATGGGATAGTTTTAGGGTTAGTCTGATGTAATGCAAGGTTGGAAATTATGGTCCAACCCTAGGACATCGAAATGTTAAATCTACCACCTTTTCTTCATATATTTGGAGTAGTTTTGGAGTACTCCTACTCCTCTTTGGACTAGTCCTTACATGCATGTATGGACTAGTCGCATTATCTGCAGGCTCCAAACGCACACATGCATTGACATTAGTTGCGTGCGCTTGCTTTAAAAAGCCATCCTTAAACACATAATAGCTTACCATCTACATCTTACACACACACATACACTCAAACGTACAATATGCAAAATAGCCAGCATACAAGCATCAACACTGCTTCTTTTGTGTGTTTGTTACGAACAAGAAGTCTTCGCGAAATCGCTTGTGAAACACTCATATACACGTACATCAATACATCAATCAGTCAGTCAGACTGAGGCCAAATGCGTTTATGTCAATACTAAAATTCCAGTAGTAGTTACATTGTCTACAATTTCTCTTCTATTCGTCAGTATAAAAGAAAGAGAGAAAACAGATGTGGTGTATTTCTGGTGGATTTTGCAACAACTTGTCAATATAAATAAATTTGTATGTGCGTAATGTATAGAAATGTACTAGTAAATGTCTGGTTGGTATGTCTCCATATTGCCATAAGAACTAATTAGTCAGTACCTATTCAATTGTTTTAGTGTTACTAGTAGGTTTTCACAAGCACATGCTAAATGTCTATAGCATAAAGTATTGCATGGGGAATAATTGTAGAGTAGTACTGGTGACAAAGTCAAAAGTGACTCAGTACATTTTCACCATGGACATTTCCTTCAGGAATACGACAGCATTTATTATTGGTTTAGTATAATAGATGCTAAAACAATACATTTAAGAAACCAGACGTATTTACATTTCAAGACTGTTTATGCAGTCCTCTAATATAAATGTATGTACATATATTATGATAAACATAAGTAATTTTATCATTGTTATAAATTTAATAGGGAGAGTTTTGTCAGCAATGTAGCAATAATATGACAATGGAATAGTTTTGAAAATAGAAGAAAAGTATTTTAAATATAAATTAAGGGTTTTAAAATATTGAGCCTTTAAATTAAAGTTTTATACAGCAAACCTTGTTCTCAATTTCACTACCACTTTTATTAGGTTTTATATACAGCACATGTATACATATATTATCATTACTCGTATCACTATAAAACACCGAAATGATTTATATATAACAATGTTAATTAAGGACACAGCCAGCAACCTTTTTCCAGTTAATGCATCTACATTTATCTAAAAAGATAAATTTTCTTAGTTTATTAAATACTAATTTGATACTTTTTCTAGAATAGTGAAGTAAGTCAGTCTAATGAGGTTGTGAATAATTAAATTTAATAAAATTTTACAAGTGTTAATGAATTAAAATTCATTTGAATTAGAAAACAAATATAATATTTAAATAAATACAGTAAAGTGCGACTTTGACTCGCACACGAAGTGTTCCGTAGATATATAATACTATACGATAATTAGCTTTATTGTAATTGTATAAAGGTGTAGAAAAATAGAATAGATTCATATCGAATATAAATTATTTTCTGGGTTTTGTATAGGTTTCTAAGCCTACTGCGCTTATTTTTCTTTCGTGATTTTCAAAAATATTATTTTATGTGAATTCTCAAATAGTTTTTGAAAGTCTTTGCATAAGATAAGCGGTTTGTGACTGTTCAAAATGTGTGGCTGAAGTCTACTGATGATTTGTTACAGCAGAAATGAAATGCATATAGACAACGCTGAACCACCAGCAAATAAATTTCTAATTAAAAATTGTCTAATAAAATAAAAATACGAAACCTTTGGTAGTGCCAAAAATCGTAAGTTTTATATAAGACGAATAATGGGCCTTTTAACGAGTGTCGGTCGTATTACGACTTCGGATACGATGATTTGGTAGAAGACTCAAGAACATTGTAACGTTTTTTCTTTACTCTAGTACGAAATCGTCGTAGTCGAAATACCACACTCGTAATAAGACCCGTTATTTTATACATGTTATTGAAAAAAATTATAATTGTTTTTTTGCTAAGTGCATTAAAATGGCGAACTAGTGCCACTATCGATATCTATCGATAGCTCAGATTTCACTATCGATACTATCGACTGAACGTTTGTACTAGAGAAAGAATAATATAACTAATTTTTTATCATGTTACAGTTAGTTTTTTTTATCACTTTATTGAAAGTATTTAGTCTTATATTTATTTTAATATGTATTTATGTATCTGGGAACGTTATTTTAGGTGACAGTTTTTGAAAAATTGTGCTGTAAGTTAAAAAAAATTTATAACACCTCAGGTTTTCAAATCTGCATACTATTGATATCGATATTTTTTTCTATCGATATTTTCGATATTTTAAAACTATCTATGGCGAACAGCTTTATAAAAACATTTAAATCTTGATATTCATACCGATTTTCTTTCAGTTTATATTTTTTTATTAGATTTTCGATTGAAGATAATATTTTCTGAGTTGAAAAATAACTCCAACCAATGTTGTCTTAAGTTCCATGTCATCATAATATTTCAAAAATTTTTGTTTGATAGAAAGAAAAAAAACAAAATCAAAATCAATAATAATAAAATAATTTGAATAATAATATATTTATAACATTTAATAGCACCATTTGAATCCCCCAACTGTTATTTGAGTCTTAAGACATTTAATAAATCGTTTGAATATTCAACAAAAAATGTTTGAATACATTAATTAATATTAGATCTAAAATGATTTACTCTAGAAAATTTAATAGCACGCTTAATTATCTATCGATATATGCATATAAGTAATAAGTATTTTAATAAATTATTCATTCCTCTTTTTGTTTTTCCAGGTAAATACACTGAGATTCAATACATTTTGGGTAAGTCAAGACAAAATTATTATGCATTAAACACATTCACCAGAGCAGGCTACACGAACACACGACTTCAAATGCCGCTAGCATCATTTGTCGCTTCGTAGCCAGCTACTTAATTATTTTGAAGACGCCAGCAGTGCCATCTGCACCTCATACTTAAGTATAAATACATAGTTCAGTATTGTGACCTTCAAATATTTCGCATTTATAAAAATTAAATTACTCTTTCGAAATTTACTTAAATGACGTAAAAATATAAAAATTAATAAATTTATTCAACATTTTGTATTATACTGGCAACACTGAATTTCCTCATTGTAGCCACAGAAATAGAAATTAGTTAAATTGGACTGCCGCCCTGTTGCCTTGCTGTCTTCAAAATAATCACTCTCATATAAACATGTGTATTCTATCCTTGACATTTTCTAGCCGGTAGCCTGCTGTGGTGAATGTGTTTAATGCCTTATATTTATAAACAAATATAAAAATTTTGACAATCGGCAATTGCCATCGGTTTAGCAAAATTGTAGAATTCGGTTATGATGAATAGCGGTTATAATGAAATTTTCAAATACGATTTTAGTATAGCCAATGCCACAAAGTCGTGACGAAGGACCAAAAAAATTTTTAAAAACTTTCTTAGATGTCTACAGAATATATAGAACAAGTGCTGTGAAATATATTTTCGGCCACCTCTAACACTAAAAGAAAAAAGACGATTTAAATTTAAGATAAACATTCTTGAATTTAGATTGCAGAAATCTTCAGATTTCAATCATGAAATCTGGTTAGTAGAATTTATGTTCTCAAATTAAATTATAAATTCCCAATTTTTAGAATGAATTCTTAAAGTTCAAGAACGTAATCTTAATCTTAAGGTAGTAGTCATCAATTTAAGAACGTGATCTTAAACTTTAAGAAAGAATTCTTTAAATAAAGAACGCAATCTTAATTTTAAAATCGTATTCCTAAATTTTTAAAAATGTCATCTTAATTTAAGATTTTTATTATGAACAAAATCTTGAATCCGATCATAAAATTTGATTTTATTGAAGATTACAATCTTAAATTTGATCTAAAAAAAATAAGTTATTATAGTTGAATCAAGAATTTTCGCATTTAACAGACTATTATGCATTAAACACATTCACCACAGCAGGCTACCGACTACAAAATGTCAAAGATAGAATAAACTTGTTTATATGAGTTTGATTCTTTTGAAGACAGTAAGACAACAGGGCGACAGGTTCTTGTTTATGCTGATTTTGTCGTTGTAGTCCAAATAAACTAATTTGTATTTCTTTGGCTACAATGAGAAAATTCAGTGTTGCCAGTATAATACAAAATATTGAATGAATGATTTTGTACAATTATTTCATATTAATTAATAGAAACAATATTCAAAAATTGATGTAAAGAATAAATTGATTCCTTTTTGTACTTTTACGTGAAATAAGTACATTTTAAAAGAGTAATTTAATTTTTATAAATGCGAAATATTTGAAGGTGGTAGTACTGAACTATGTATTCATACTTAAATATGAGGTGCAGATGGTGCTGCTGTCGTCTCCAAAATAATTAAGTAGCTGGCTACGAGGCGACAAATGCTGCTAGCGGCATTTGAAGTCGTGTGTTCGTGTAGCCTGCTGTGGTGAATGTGTTTAATGCATTAAGATTGAAATGATTTGATTTCGAGCTTGAAATCTTGATTTTAGCACATTTTTTCTCTCAGTGTAAAGCTTATCAGGATTCTTATATCACACATGTGTGTTTAATAGATTAATTATTTTCGCAAAGTTTTATTCATTAGTTTTTTTTTCCTCAATCAGATTTTGTTTTTATTTTGTCATATGAAATTCTCCTTATATTATTCGTAAACATTTCTAAACACAACATCAGAAGCAACAAATTGGTGTTATAGAAACGTCATCGTTATTTGTAATATACAAAAAATAGCCATGTATGTTTGTACAAAAGTGCGAAAATATAGAAGGCAAATCATAAGATACAAATCTAAAGCAGTGTGAAATTAATACAAGTTTATATTAATTTATATTAATATGTATGTATGCTGCTTTTTTGTTTCTTAGGTTACATTGATATAAAAAGGTTTCACATGCTTTATCATTACTAAATATATTAGACAGAAATGTTAGTTAGATTTTTTTACAGATTAAGAAGTAAAAAGCAATGGGAAGTGAAATCAAATCACTATGGCGAGTGTTCAATAATACTTATAAAAACAGGACATTTCAACCAAAAAGCAAAAGACAAAAAAATGTAGAATTATAAAGGGAAGGAACAGCAATAGTTCCTTACTGGTGCCTGGTTGGCAGATGTCAAAAACACAACATACATGACATACTTAAATAAATGAGAACACCAACTACTACCACCATTATCGTTACGGCCAAGAGAACTACCTAACTAAGGCCGGGGTTACATATTCTGTATGCCATGTTGCAAGAAAAGCGTAACCACTAATTACTAATGAAAAACTGTTGGATTTAGACCAGTGATCGGCAATGAATCGTTTTTTCGCTATTCATACTGACTCATGAAATTTTAAATATAAGTGAGTAGACATCATTTAAACTCAGCTACTCTGATTTACGCATACTCACGATGACATTGGTTTATAAGTATAGTTTAAAATAAATATGAATGCGACGTCGACATCTTAGTCATACCACACTCACACTCATAAATTACCTCAGTTTGATTTCTATTTTCAGGAAAATACTTATATGTACTACTCATATTGGTACAGTTCACTCAACTCATGCATGTATATTTTTAAAAGTTTAGTCATTAAACAGTTTGCAAATAGTGTTGTTCTTCAATTCCTGCAAAAACGCAACAGAGGAACACATAACCTCATAGTAAGAACTTTAACGTTCGTATGCGAAATTTGCATTGTGAATCATACTTATTTTGCATCTTCCATAGATGTTGAGTGAATGAGAGTCGAAATCAACAACGGCATAAATGTGTCTAAGTATGAGTTCGATGGGCACTTCAAACATTCGAGTGAATATGCTTCATAAACAACATTGCAATTAGTATGAGTGTGCATAAGTAGAAGAAATTATAAGTCATGATTCAACTCTACTCACTTTTTCACTACTCATTGCTGTTCTCTGATTCATACAAGTATTTCTTGATTTAAACAGTTTCCAATCATGTTAGTTCTATAAAATAGTCTATTAGTTATGTGTAAAACTATTTAAATTAACAAATACGTGTCTGAATCAAACGTTAAGTAGTGGTTAAGCTTTCTTTGGCACATGGCCACATGAAATGCCAGATATAAACTCAGCCTAAGTAACAGAGGATGACAAGCACGATTGTTGTAGTTTTGATGAGGTTGGTGTTTGTTTATAATGCTGCACACTACCATTGTTGCCAGTAATGAAAACATATTATTACTTTAAGGCCTTATGAAAAAAAAAAATATATATATATATATATATATATATATATATATATATATATATATATATATATATATATATATATATATATATATATACATAATTGGTTTACAAAACGTCTGTAAAACAAATTTACATAAAAAATTCGTTTTGTAAATCTTTTATAAACCAAAATTATTTTTTTATGCATACAGTAATTATTCGGAAAACGATTTTTAAAATGAAAACATGCGTTAAAACCGATTTCGCCATGCCAAGTTCGTTTGTTAAACCAACTTTAAGCTTAGCAATCATTTTTGCAAGGAATTTTGGGGGGGAGGAATTAGGGTTAATGTTCAAGTTTATCGTGGACATATCTAAATCATTTGCAGATATCATTAAACCCATTCACCCCAGTAAGCTACGGACTACAAAATGTTTACATGAAAATGATTCTTCTGACAACAGCAAGGCAACACGGCGGCAGGTTCTTGTCCACGCTGATTTTGTCGCTGTAGAGCAAATAAACCAATTTCTATTTTTAGTTAGTTTTAATTATTACACAATGCAACACGAAAATATATAACCATATAAGGACACCACTGCGTTATAAAAGGCAAAAAAAAAAAATAAAAAATAAAGACCCGTGTCTCCCAGTTTTTCCACAAGTCATGCACTTTTTTTATGGTGTCATATTTGCATTTTCTCACGCTCATGTCTTGCTCTTGTCGCTATTTTCATAAAGAACAAAAGTTGTAACATATAAAATAAAAAAATATCATCTTCAAGATCAAAATAGAAAATGTCTCACAAAACTTTAAAAAAGTATTTTTATTACTTTTTTCCCCAGTTCAGGTCTATAGGTAGGAAACTGTTAAAAATTCAAGGAAGTAATCAACTACAAAAATTTACCTAAGATCTCAATTAACAACTCTCTAGAACATATGAACTTCCTAGGAATGATTCTTAACACCGCTTAGGTGGCGCTCAGGTACCCACAATAGCGAAAATTTCCAAACAAATGAAATTAAAAAATGTTCGTGCTATTGTTTGGACATCATTTATTTCTATATGTATATATATATATATGATTTGGTGAGGCTTAAGTTCGTTTCGCTCTGCATGTGATAATTATTAATGAACAAATACTCGTAACACCAAAGTTAATTGTAAATATTCTGACAAACACTAGCAGAACGGAACAACTACCTGTTTTCGAAGGTTGCTGCACGTTCATCATCAGTGCTTGGTCTATATTTTGAAAAGATTAATTTAATTTTGATAACTGGGAAATATTTGAAGGTTGCAATACTGAACTATGTATTTATTATTATCGTACTTGAATATCGAGTGGTGATGATGCTGCTGCCGTAAGCATTTCGCTCCATAACCGCCAAAATAGCTAAAGCGACATAACTTTCGAACTTCAATTTTTAACCAAAATTGAGTATTTGTGATCGTAAATAGTCGATTTTCGTCAAAAAAAAAAAAAAAAAAAAAAAAAAAACGAAGTCCAAAGAATGTGTCGCTTAAGCTATTTTAGCGGTTATGGCTCGATTTATTTTCGACATTTTATTCGAAGTCCAGATTATTTTAGAAAACAAAGTGAGATCATCTTCATAATGAAATATATAAATAAATAATTGCTAAGCTAATTTAATTACTGATATTGGTGCTTCTTACTAGATTAAATAAGCATACAATAGCCCAATTCACAATCTTGTGCAAATAGTCTTGCATCGTTGCATGTGCAAAATGGCATAGTATATTGATACTCACCACTTAACAATTCTTAGTGTTGAGTATCAATCAATAATCAACACAATTTTGCACATGCAACATGTCACTTTCCAGAGGTAAATGAAAATATTTTCGTTGTTTTCCTTCCAAAAAACTTTTTTTCCATAATTTTTTGATTATTGCATTTAAAGTTGAAAATTTTTCAAGCGACAAATATTGTTATTCACTAGCATTAACATTATCAGCTGCTTCCGGTCATTTTAACTTGGTATCACTGAATGTAGCACAGCGAAAACAAGGTTGCATTTAATAAAACCAACTTAAAACGAATTCTAAAATGGTTTCAAGTTGGTTTTAACAAAACAGGTTTTAACAGTTGCTTTTAACGTTAAAATTAACTTTTATTAAAACCATGTCAGTGTGAAAAGACTATAACTGAGATATATTTGCAGAACGATTTTAACTGAAATCTACAAGATTTCGTTCAGATGTAAATACACTTCAAATAAACATGATATAATATTAAAAAAAAAAATCACTTAAACTGACCTTAGTTTAAACAATTCTGTCAACATCGTAACACACAAAATATTTTTTTTATAAACAATGATAATGACATCGTTATAAATGATAGACGTAATAGCACACGCCACATGCCTCTAAAGTAAATAAAAATAAAATAATAAATAAATAATAAAAATAAAAAGAAAAATATCATTATTAAAGTAAGCAGCAGTAGGAAGTAGTGTCCTGCACAAGAGTATTTATAAGACTTTTCAAGACATGAGAGATTTTTTCCAATGCTTTACTACAGAGAAATATTCTAAAAGAATCGCTAAACAACACTGTTGGCAAGACAAACCATCGAAAAAAATTACTTGCCAACAGTGTTGCTTAGCGATTCTTTTAGAATATTTCGCTGTAGTAAAGCATTTGAAAAAATCTCTCATGTCTTGAAAGGTCTTATAAATAGTCTTGTGCAGGACACTAGTAGGAAGAACACCAGTTCCAGGCATGAAATGGAAGGATAAAAACCTAACAACCTCTTCCGGCTGTAAAAGCCATTATAAAAGAAATTACACTCTATTTTAATAATATTATTACAACTATTTTACAATAACATTTATGAAAAGCACACACACACACACACACAAAATTATATTAAAATTAACAATTTATTTTTCGGTGTTCGTTCCTTTTGACTAAATTTGCATATATAAATAAATATTTTTTTATTTTTGCATACAATTAAATTAATGACGTAAACAAGTTTTATATTCATATATTAAGTGTTTGTGTAGCACCCTTTGTGTGACCTTTCTATGAATGAAAGGCAATTTATGAGAATTATGATCTAATTTAAAGTGGATGACACAATTGTAAAAGTTAGGAAAATTTTGAGGCTATAAAAGAAAAAAGAAAAAACACTGTGGCAACTAGAAGAAATCCTTAAAACATGAAAAAACACTGCAAGAAATATGATTAGTCAAACCAACTGTTTAAACCTGGTTTTACCATTCCAAATGATTTTGTTAAAATCAACTTAAACGCTTTTTTGAAGGTTTTAAGTTGGTTTTATTAAATACAACCTAGTTTTTTCTGTGCAGAATTCAGTGCTGCCAAGTAAAAATAATGGGAAGCAGCTGATAACAGATGCAACTGCAACAATAATCAAAAAATTGTGGTCAAAAAAATCTTTTTGACGGAAAACAACGAAAATACTTTCATTGGCCTCTGACATCATCTGCCGGTAAAGAAAACTTATAGTGTTTTCACACTGACATGGTTTTAATAAAAATTGGTTTTAACTTTAAAACCAACTGTTAAAACCTGATTCTACCATACAAATTGTTTTTGTTAAAACCATTTTTGAAATGGTTTTAAGTTGGTTTTATGAAATGCAACCTTGTTTTCGCTGTGATACATTCAGTGCTGCCAAGCTAAAATGACCAGAAGCAGCTGATAATGTTTATGCCAGTGAATAACAATATATGTCGCTTGAAAGATTTTCAACTTAAAAATGGATGCAGCAGCAACAATAATCGAAAAATTATGAAAAAAAGAAGAGTTTTTTTTTCGAGGGAAAACAACGAAAATATTTTCATTGACCTTTGGAAAGTGAAAATAGACGATATGACTGACATCGATCTGCCGATAAAAAAGTTTTATTTTGTGATATATTTTTATGCATTTTTAATACTTGATTTCCAAGCACTTCTTCACTTTGTACACAGAAAAAACTAAATTTCGTTTTCAGTAACCAAATTCATTGAATCAGTAAATAATTTGTATGAATGCGGACCTACAAAGAAATTTGTGGATTCTGATAACAATTTTGTAAAAATTTAACTGGAACAAAATTTTATTTTTAGTTAACTTATTATGGCATAAGAGAAAAAAGTTAACTGAAACTCAAAATATTTTTAGTTAAATGTATATGTATTAATAGGAACAGAAAAATATTTTTGCAGATTTTTTTTTTTTTTTTTTTTTTTTTGTATTATTCAGCAAATTTTTTTTTATAATTTACAAACACATTCACTAAAACTTTTCGTATTATCAGAAAATAAATTAACTGAATCAATAACAATTCTTACCAATTAAAAAAAAAATAGTAAAAGTTTTATTTGAAAAAAATAACTGAATCAAATAAAAGGTTCAACTATTTTTTTTTTACTTCCAAAAATTGGCTTGTTTTTATGGTTAAGCATTTCGTTCCCGCTTTTGGAACTCTTCAGTAAACTTCAACCCAAAAAATTTTTTGAATTTAGCTAACAAACTCCGTATGTTTATAGTAAGACTCTTAATACTATATTGAGAATCACAATATACAAACATAATAAGTTTGAAAACCTCAAACAAAAATCTTAAAAAAAAAATAAAATGTTTTTTATATCTATAAAATAATTTGTAGAAAAAATTAAAAAAAAATCAGACAAATTTCTTTACAGTATATAATAAATATAACAAAAATTAAAAATTTTAAAAACACCCGACTTTTTTCAGAAAAGATGTTATATCTTCTAAACAGATGGACCGATTTTCTTCAAACATAGCTAAGAACCCTCTCGATCAAGTCATCTTTTAAACAGAAAAAACTAAATGAAAATCGGTCCAGCCGTTTGGCCTGTACATGGACACGGACAGACATACAGATACACAGACACACACTACAAACTTATAACACCCCTTTTTTTAGTCGGGGGTTAAAAATAAATTTAACTGAAAATAACAAATTATATATTAAAAAAATAAATCTAAATTTTTTTTTTACAAATTTTACTTTATACATATATATAATAATTTTCATTCTATACAGTTTTTTTTACATAAAATAAAATTGGAACAAATAATTTACTGGAACAGTAAAAAATATTTACTGAAACTAAATTATATTTCAAAACACACGTTTGTTTGAAAAATTTTTGGGAATAATTTTTTTCTGTGTATAACTGGTTCCATAATTTTAAAATATTTATTTACAAAATATAAAATAATTTCCATTTTACAACGCATTGTAAAATTGCCCAGTTTGTCATACAAACAAAAACAGTAGCGGTACAGTTTGTCAAATAAGTGTTATAAAAAGCAGAAAAAATGCAACAACAAATACACGCATCACAAAATCAAAATAGCAGAAAAAAATACTGCAACAAATACACGTATTTCTACAAGAAATTTGTTTTATTTAAAAAAAATTAATAGACAACTTGTAGTTTAAAACTTGAATTTGTCAAACTTTCAGAGTGAACGCAAAATCAGCTGTTTATGGTTTTAACGATAATGCCAAGGATGTAATCGTCACGTCCGTGATCGTACAACTTGTCACGTAGAAACACCATTTTTGGATTATAACATAAGTGAACGTACTAAAATTCCATTCAACTTTTACGGTTGACGTATGACTCAATTTGTTTTCATACGATTGTCGGTATGGGCACGGATGTAACGATTTGAGTCCAGTTTTTAACTTTAGGTGTGAAAAGACTATTATGTATCATAATGTTTAAGGAATTATTGGTTTTTAGTTGCTGAGGAACAATTTCACCAACTTATTTAAATATCAATTCATATTTAAAAATAATTTTTCCATACAAAAATTAATCAAAATCGACATTCAAATATGAATTGATATTTAAATAGAGTTGGTGAAATTGGCCCTGAGACTTTTGAGCTTCTCGAGTAATTTAAAAGAAGTTTAAAATAATAATAGAGAATGCCTTGCTTTATTCAAATTTTAACAATGAAGCTAAATAAATAAAAGAAATAATATTATACAAATTAATGGTATTTAAATGATATTATGGGCCGCTAATGATTTAAAAAACTCCGAATATCATATTGTTTGACTCATGGGGAATTTTCAAGTGATTGCCTTTTAACAATACATGCACTTGTTTATATACTAAAATACATACACACATACATACATATATGAATATATATATACCTACATACATATTTGTGCATTAATTTAGAAGAACATTAAACATTATCTTCACTTTATTAAAATTTTAAATCAAGAATTTTCCAATATTTCAATTTTTAAATTTTTTGTTTATCACAATTGTGTTTAAGTTTAAATAAAACCCCTAATTATTTAACATGTCAAGTAGTTTTTCGCTCTCTGGCGCTACTTCTGTTAAAGACATTGTCATATTTCTTATTTTCACCCCACTGAACAAGCGCGTGTTCAACTTTTGAAATGTGTGGAACGCACTCGTGAACGGAAGTACAGATACTCACACACACACTCACACACACACACGCACACACACACTGTATTTAAGAGTTCATTGTCATATGTATATGAATGTAAAAGAAACCCCAGAAATATAAATAAATTCAGTAAAGTGCGACTCTTACTCGCGCATGAAGGGTTCCGTACGAACACTAGATATGTAATTTAATACAAACTTCATCCTATATAATATATAGTTTTGGCATTTTTTTCGTTTTTGGGGTCTTTTCGATTTTTTTGTTTTGGCAGTTTTTGCGTTTTTGGCGATTTTTTAAAATTTTGGCTCCTTTTTTAGGTTTGACACTTTATTTTCTCGTTTTGGCGATTTTTTCGGTTTTTGGCGTTTTTTCATTTTGGCGATTTTTTTTTATTTTTGGCGATTTTTTTAATTTTTGCGATTTTTTTATATAAATTTTTTTTAGTTTTGGCGACATTTTCGCGTTTTGGCGATTTTTTCGATTTTTGGCGTTTTTTTTCATTTTGGAGATTTTTTTTCATTTTGGCGATTTTTTCGAATTTGGCGATTTATTTTAGTGTTAGAAATTTTTTTTATAATTTTAGCGATTTTTTTCTCATGTATTTGTTGTTGTAGCGGCCAAGGTTCTACATACTCTGTTCAAATTTTACGTCCGTAGCTCTTACGATTCCTGAGAAAATACCGTGTGATGGACAGACGGACAGCGTAGCGAAAACAATAGGGTTCCTTTTCACCTTTGGTGTACGGAGCCCTAAAAAAGGCCTTCGTTAATTTTGCCCTATAAAACATGTGAAAACTGACATGTTTACACAAGTACACAGGGGTAGAAAGGATGTGTAAGGAAGCCTTCCATGAGGCCTTGAAGAGTTCTATTTTTACCGCCTAAACTTTAAGGCCTATGCAAAACAAGTAAATCTAAGCAGACCGGATGCTGTTGCTTCGAAATAGTATATCGCTCATTTAATGAAACAACTTCATAACTAAAAACAAAAACAAATTTGCCAGAAAACGAGTTTGAGGTTTCCAATTAAAGGCTCAATCAGACGTGACATAACCATAGCCATAGAGAACAGCCGTTTGAGCCAAACTAATGGGCAACACTGTATTTAATTATAGGTGACTCGTCATAACGCCATAACTCTCACCATAGAAACCAATTGAATTTTGGTTTGGTTATGGCTATGGCGTTAAGGCTATATCACGTCGAATTTAAGCTTAACAAACAGTTTACTGGAAATAGAAAATATTATTTTTCTCTCAAGAGTTGAGTAAACAAGATATTTGTGTGCAATTTTTACACACTATGAAGAATGATATGAGAATTAATTTTGCATCACTAACTCAAAAATTCTATTTTTTGCGTTATGACGTTCTTTGAGTAAATGAGCGGTATGTAAAAAAATATTCATGTATTATCACCACGCTAGATTTTTTTCTCACATAAGCATTTTTTTCTGCAATTGTTCATAAAACAGTTTGGTGTTTATAACTCACTGGATTATTGGAAAAAGATTAAAAGGGTGAATTCATTCAAATTGAAATTTTCTTGAAAAATTTGTTTATCCGCATTTAGGCCCGCATTAGAGAACGCCCGGTATACTTTTGCCTGGGCATAAGCAAATATATGATGGCAAACAAAAATGTTAACAAACATATTTAATGTTTGATGTTTTGTGTTGGTGAAATAAAATTTTTATAAATTGATGGCAGTGTAGAGGAAGCGAAAGCCATGAGAATTTTTTATTTATTTTTCTTATACATGCATACTTGAACATCATGTTATTTTTGTTTTTTTGTTGGTTTACATTAATGTTGTTGCTACTATAAGTTTTTTGTGAACAGTGAAACCGGCCGATGCATAAAACTACAATCTAATAATAAAATGTTATAAATATCTAGTACACAAAAAAAAATATTTCTTTAATCAACACCTTTATTTAAAAAAAGAAAAACTAAAATCATTTAAAAATTTAACGGTGCCAATTAAACTTTGTAACTAATTAAATTTTAAGACAAAAAATTAGTCGTGTTACTCAAATTTGTAACTAAACTTTTAGTCCAAAAAATTTTTAAACAAAAGTTTTATTGACTCAATTAAATTTTTTAATTGCTTATTTTTAGTTTATTTTTCAATTAATGGTGTTAATTGGAGGATAATTTTTTTTTTTAAACTATAATGATGACACCAAATTATGAAATAAATTGGAGTCAAAACATATTTTATTAGCAAATATACTTCTGTTGATACCAGTGTAAAATTAAACGTCGGTATTCGTAAACGATTATTAAAGATAATGTTGGTTTAGCGTTGAAAATTTGTATGAGAGACCCGGTTTACAATTGTTTGTGAATTTCCATGTAAATATACACATTAATCGGTGTGTATGTCCATCTCGCTACAGCAGATTGTCGGCGTCTTACAGAAACCCAGGACTAATGATGTTAGCATTTATCAATTAAGGCAGCATGACCTTTAATTATGCCATACAGTCACTTGCATTGGATGTTCAATGAATTTTTTTCAAAACTATTTTACTATTGAATTTATATGAAATAATCAAAAAGACTCTAGCGATTTATTTTGGAATAGAAAACAACAACAAAAATATCGATGTTTTCAAATTTCGCGTCTCGATCTAAGTGAAAGTAGGTTTAAGTTCACATTCTTTTAAATATCGTTGAAGTGAGGGAGGACATATGATGAGTCCTGTGGAATTGTCTATTTAAGCCTTTTTGTATTAGTCTCTTTGATTCCTTTCGAAATTGAGGATAACAGTGGACCTCTAAACAGTATATTATAAGCCAAATTAATCTATAATAATATACGCTCTAAAACTCTTCTGTGTAACTCTCTGAATACACTTAGCTTCGAAATTAAATTTTAACACTGGCTTTTTGTAAAATATTGAAGAAATACCTTTAATAATTACTTTAATACTTCCGTCACAGGATGTTTTCGGCAGTTTTATGTAGAAAACTTTGAGCAGTATTATTGGTAAGCTTTTTAACCCTTTCTGTGAATGCTATCGGCTGAAGCAGTTACTGCATCGACTACAAAGACAATTACGGTCTCCGTTAGCCCGAACTCAATCACTGGACAGCTCCCGCTATTAGTGTATATGCTAATGCACAGTGCTTTGCCCTCCTTGCGCCTACTTAATACCAAAGGCGCTGCAACGATGTTATAAAAGTTAACAAACGCATAATAGCAGAGTTGAATTGATCTCTTCTATATATCTATCTGACTCTTCAGCATCTATATTTGCAGTATCCTTTTCCTAATCTCAACTAAAGATGGCCGCGTGTGGTGTTTTTTTTGTGACACGAACATGCACGCTCAATACGAAGTGTTCGTGGCAAAAAATCTGATTTCGTGCGCGTTCAGGTCGTTTCGTGTTGCGCAAAAATTTAGACGAAAAACACTAAGAGCCAATTTCACCAACTTATTTAAATATCAATTCATATTTAAAAGTAATTTTTCCATACAAAAAGTAATGAAAATCAACATTTAAATATGAATTGATATTTAAATAGAGTTGGTGAAATTGGCCCTAAGTGATTTTAGATGTAGAATATCCCAGCAAAAAATTTCAAAAAAGGTAATCGAGTTTGGAATTAAGCATTTTTGGTGGAAGCTGTTCCTTACTGGATTACCAACTTAATGATTTTAACAAGGCGTGAGACTAAAATAATCGATTCTTGAGAAGTAGTTATGTTGTTTATTGTAGGAATTAATTATATTTTCCGTTGTGGGAAATAGTTATTTTTTTCTTGATTGAACTAATTTTTTTAAATATGCCGTTTGAGAAAATGGAAGGTCTTGGTTAAAAACTCAGTTTGATTAATTAAATATATGTACATATAATAACTTTTAAGAAAAATTTAAATAATTTAAAAAAAACTTATTGTTTTACTACGAAATACACCATTTTGTAAAATTTCTTTTATAAACTCAATTGAAGTGGGTTATATTTTATTTGTATCAGTGCATCTATTGTTACTTATAAATACTATATTTAGAAAAATTTCAATTGCTTTCATTGATGAACTTTTATTAAAACCGTAAATGAAAAAAAAAAATTTAGAACTACTTATATTTAAATAATTATTTTCCAAAATGTAAGTACTTATTTTTTAGTTTAAAATAAATAAGTAGGCAATTTAGAAATATTTATAATTTATTTAAAATAACTACTTATTTTGGCAATATTTTCACGCCTTCTTTTAAAACCCAAAGAATATTTTTTTTTTTTTTTTTTTTTTTAAATGCATGTTTATTATTTATTGTATCTTCAAATATGAACTAACAATAAGTATTCAAATCTTAAATCTATAAAAAAAAAATTATTAGGCCCGACCAATGTCGGACATAAGCTTAGTGATAGTTATTAATAATACATAAGTAGTGATAAGCAACAAAAAGAAAAAGGTGTTTTCAAGCAGCTTCATCATCTAGAGTGTTGAATATTAGAGCCCGTGTATCTCTCTTTTTTAAGCGGATGTGTCCAGTAAAGTTCAAAATATTACGAGCAAGCGGATTAGGATGTGACTCGAGTTTTGTTAGGTATTTGCCTGCGTATTTTGCAATTTCTTCAGTCACTAGTGGCATATTCAAATCGCGATGTATATTTGAATTTTTGATGTACCATGGAGCCGATGTTATCATGCGTAAAATTTTATTTTGCCTTCGTTGAATTTTCTCTACATTTGAAGCTGAAGCAGTGCCCCATAGTTGAATTCCGTAACACCATATTGGCTTTAAAAG
The DNA here is from genome assembly GCA_949987645.1 of Tachina grossa. Taxonomy (NCBI): domain Eukaryota; kingdom Metazoa; phylum Arthropoda; class Insecta; order Diptera; family Tachinidae; genus Tachina; species Tachina grossa. The sequence goes on along the minus strand of OX465276.1, from coordinate 37,305,136 downwards.
CGACTTGTATATTAAAAGTTTGCAGTCTAGGCTAAGTGTTGAATTTCTACCAATCAGCCAATGTACCTGAGTTAATTTAAGTTTCATTTGAGTTAACTTAGAGTCAATGTGGTGTTTCCATGTAAGTCGTCGATCAAGGTGTATGCCAAGATATTTCACATGTGAATGTTGAGGAACAACTTGATTGTTAATCCGAATGGTGGAGCAAGTATCTCTTCTTAGGGTGAACGTTATATGGACACACTTTTGTTCATTGACTTTAATTCTCCATAAGTTTAACCAAAGCTCCATCTGGCTAATGTGTTCCTGGAGTTTGCGGGATGCCTCATCAGGGTTTTCGTGCATACTAAGGCAGGCTGTATCGTCGGCAAATGTGGAAGTATGGATACTACTGCTCACAGGCATATCACAAGTATAAATCAAATATAAAACTGGTCCCAGTATGCTCCCCTGTGGCACACCGGATGAAATAGTTTCAGGCCTACTCGTAAAGTCTCCTTCCACAACAGTGAACTTACGGGAAATAATGTAACTTTCCAAAAGATTTAAAATGTTTATTGGTAAGTAAGTCTTCAATTTTAAAATTAGGCCTTCATGCCACACTTTATCAAATGCCTGGGAAACGTCAATAAAGAGCGCAGAGCAATACTTTTTTTCCTCAAAAGTTCTTCTTATAAATTGAACCAGTCTGTGAGTTTGTTCAATGGTGCTATGCTGACTTCTAAAACCAAATTGATGGTCTGGTATGCACCCACTACTAATTAGAATTTGGGACAATTTTGTTTTGAGCAGTTTTTCGAAAAGCTTTGACATAGTTGATAGTAGACTTATTGGCCTATATGACTCAGCCTTGGTTAGATCTTTGCCCGGCTTTGGAATCATTTTAACCTTGGCAAGCTTCCAGCTGTGTGGATAATACTCCAGTCGTAAAATGGCATTAAATATGAATAATAGGATTCTCATTGCAATACGAGGCAAGTTCATAAGCATCTGGTTACTAATTCCATCAATACCCGGAGCTTTCTTCGGGTTGAGTTCGGCAATTAATTTTTGTAAATCACGCGTCTTAAACTTTATGTGTTGAGGGGGTAGAGCGACTACATTCGGCAAATCAGCAACACCAGTACATATGTTTGGCGTAAGAACGGATTTTAAGTGCTCAGCAAATATTTTACCTTTTTCAGTATCGCTTCTTGCCCAACTTCCGGTAGATGTGCGTAGAGGTGGCTTATACTCAACGGGTGTTTTAAGCTTTCTAGCAGCGCGCCACAAAGAGTAATTAGACGCTGGTGTGACATCAAGACCTTCCAGATAATTTTTAAGAGATGCAGTTTTTTCAGATGCAAGCAACTCTTGGAGTCGTTTAGTGCACTCTTTAAATCTGATTTTATTTTGTGGTGATCTTTGCTGTTGCCATTCCCTTCTAGCTCTTCTTTTTTCACGTACGAGACGTTCAATGTCTGTAGAATAAATTTTATTAAACCCAGTCTGCGGATGGGAGTTAGTGGCATGTTCAGCAGCCTGTTTAATATTCTCGCTGAGATTGGCAATGTTAGATTCAATATCATCGGATGTTCTAAGCGTAATGTTTTCCGTACAATGACTACTGAGATATTTTTTGAACCCCAGCCAATTAACACGATTGATCATCTTCACATATGGGTCAGGTAAGTTACTTCTTAATGGACTACAAATTGTAATGATCGTCGGAGAGTGATCGGACGAAAGATCAATAGAAGCTTGAACTTGAATTAAATCCCTAGAGATATTTTTTATGACGCCAAAATCTATAACATCCGGAATTTTTTGTATGTCAGTAGGCCAGTAAGTGGGCTCCCCACTCGAAATGACATCCAAGCCCATTTTTGAAATAGTGTTGAACAATGCTCGACCTCTGGGGGTAATAAGACGCGAACCCCAGAACGTATGCTTAGCATTGTAGTCGCCAGCTGCTACAAAACAAGGTCCAAGAGATTTGTAGAAATCCTCATATTGATTCTCAGTGATTGAAAATCTGGGAGGGGAGTAAATTGATGATATAACAAAATTTGTACAAAAACTTTCAATGCCAATATTTGTTGCTTGTAGGTGTTCTTCACAAATGTTATCAAGAACATAGTGCTTGAGTCTTGACTTTATTATAATTGCTGATCCACCGCAAGCCCTTCCTCTAGGGTCCTTTGTATCATATATAGTGTAGCCATATATTTTAAAAAGACTTCTCGAAGTCAAATGAGTCTCAGATACTAACATTACATCAATATTTTTTTCCATGAGGAAGTGCTCAAGTTCATTTTTATGTTGGCGAATGCCGTTTGCGTTCCAGAAACATGTTGTTAACGTGTTCATGGCTTATTAATTAATGCTTGAAGCAGAGTATTCTGCATTCGCAGCATTTCTTGCATCATGCTAGTCATATTTGTTGTAAAATTGTTTATAGTTTGCACCAGATTTTCAATAGTAGCTTCAAGGCGATTAAAATTAAAGCTTGCGTCAGTATTTTTTGAATTATTTGGCGAGGAAACATTTTGTGTGGGAATTGAATTTGTCTTAGCAGCATCTGCATACGATACACGGGAAGTAACTGGTTGGCTCATTTGCGCAAAAGTGGCAGAGTAAGCGTTTGCTGATTGAGCTGGAGCTAATTTAGGTTTTTGCACTATAGTCTTCTTTACGAAAGAGTACACAGGACAACCTCTGTAGTTAGCGGTGTGATTACCTCCACAATTACTGCATTTTTTATCACTTTGATCTTTTGGCTTATTGCAACTAGCAGTGCCGTGTAATTCGCCGCACACAACACAAACAGAGGGTAAATTGCAGTATGTTTTTGTATGGCCATATTCTTGGCAATTATGGCACTGTACAGGACCTGAACGCTTATGTGGCTCTTCAACTGTGATTTTTCGGTACAAGAGGTATTTCAAATTATAAATTGGATGCGTTTCATTTTTTTTCAATTTTATATCATTAGGCTCAAGTTCAACACGAAATAGGGGTTGAGGAATCTTCTCTCTATTTATTATATTGGACACATTTTTTACCTTAAACCCCTGGAGGACGAGTGCATCTTTTATTTCTTCGGGAACAACATAAGAATCTATGCCCTTCAATACGATCTGCATGCCTTTAGCGCTCTTAAGCTGGTATGTGTAGAAGCTTGTTTTATTTTTTTCAAATTCAGCAACCATTTTGCGGAAATCTTTTTCGTCATAAATTTGGACTTTAGTTTCATCGATGTTGCCACGTTTTATTGGAACAACGTGAAATTTATTCTCACCAATGACCGAAATTAATTTTTTAATAAGGGCATTTGAATTTTTTTGTCTCAAATATATTGGTGGCGGCTTGGATATTTTATTCGAGGCTACCTCGGGTTTGTCGTTGTCATCTTGCAAAATTTCGAAGCGGTTTTGGCGATTAGTTGAGGCTGCGCTGTTATCCCTAGACATTTTTGGAGCAGATGAAATTTTTGAAGAATTCGGGCTTCGCCCACGCTTTACCACGGTTATATATCTGTCCATTCCGACTTGTACCTTGAGTTTCGAGCCGCTGTTATCTGTAGTGATAACTTTGTTAAGTGATGAACACGAGCCTGAAGGGGATGATATTACTGGCTTATATGAAGAAGTACTGGGCAACTGTAATGTTAATGCATCATTACTATTTGGCATTGGACAAAGCGAAGTTGATCGCTGACGAAAAATTGGCTTTGACGTTAAAAAAAGACTTTCATCAGATTTATTTTTTATATTTTTTCCATTAAGAGTTTCAGAACTCACAGTAAAATAAGCATTTCTGCCGTTAGAACTCACTTCAATTTTTTTTTTGTATTTGAGGCACTCATACAAAGAATTCCTCAAGGGATATTCGTTTGTGTTTTTTTTTTTTTGTTTGCGGTCTTTTTTTGTTTTTGTTATTTATGATTGTTTATTTGTTTAGAGGTACACATATATAGCATTCCTCAATATCACTTTGTTTAATTTTTTTTGTTTGCGGTTTTTTTTTGTTTTTGTTATTTTTACTATGTAAAAATATTAGCAAAGCATAAAGCTTATTTATTAAAGACAGTATGTACCTATTACGAATAATATGTACTACGAATATTTTTTGTTTGTTTAATTTTTTGTAAGAAAAATTCCGCTAATCGACTGTTCGCTATGAAGGTACCACGAGAACTGAGGAAAGAATATGTTCAACTTCTGCTTCCTATTTTTAAAAATTTGCGTAATGTGTTTTGTAAGCGAGTACTTCAATTTGGCAATCTAAAAAGTAAGTCATTATATGGCAAGTAGTTCAGATGGTAATGCTAATTTTTTGCTGGGATGTATCAATCAATTTCCAGTAGAGAAAAAAATTAACATTTTGTATCGTCAAGCAAATGTGTTGATATTGTATGGGCTTCTGTAGCTTAAAGTTCTTTATGTAAACCGATAGTGTCAGCTGTGATGGCAGATAGTATCAACTGGCAGTGCCAACTCGGTGCCATATTTTGAAAACCGACTCTTAAAAAAATCAATAATATTTCGTGCTTGTTGTGTGTTCAGTATCGTGTGAACACATGAGTTGAAAACTTATGGCTCGATTATGGATGGCAACCGAACTTTGGTTGCGTTGCTAGTTGCCGAAATGGTATTACGGATGGCAACTGGCAACTAACAGCTGGTAATTTCAGTTGCCATATTGGCAACCACAAATTGGTAGTTGCTGCATAGTTTAAAAGCAAACAAATTTAAAAATTAAACAGTAATTGCAATATTATTTTCATTTTTGAATTTCTTCTCTGCATATTTAAGGAAAATATGCTTTACAGCTAAAACACAGATTGTTCAAACTTATTTTAGGCAACAACATTTACTCACAGCAGAGGCGGTAATTCTAAAGAGTCGTCTAATAGATTAAACTTTTGTACTTCCTTCTTTTCACCAATAATTAATTCCACTTAAGTAATAATTTTTATGATCAGTGATGTTTTTAAACACTTTTACTCAATAATTTTCTTTTTAGCACATGTATTTCTTATATTTTAAATATTTGTTTATATTATTTTCAGTTGCCAATCTGTCATAATAGTATTTTCGATAACTTTTTGGCAACTGGAGGAAGTTGCCATACATAATACAAATTTTAAGTTCAGTTGCGTTGCTAGTTAACTCGGCAACTAAAGTTCGGTTGCCATCCATAATCGAGCCATTATTCACTTCTTTATCGTCGAACGTTCACTTTCGACAGTTCGACGTCGACAGATTCTAAAATACGTGCGAAGAAATATCGTTTTCAGTAATCGATATTATGTTATCTCTTATAAAAACATCAACAACATTGAAAACAGCTGACTTGTATGCAGAAAAAGTTGAAAACAAAACGGGATTTAAGAAGTAATTTAAAGAAATAATTATTAAAAAACTTAACAGTACAAGTGCTAAGTAACATAAAAAAAAACAATAAACAGTAAAAGTAAAATTAGTTACTTCTTTTATTTGTTTTAAAAACGTGTTTACATCTTTGAAGAATTTAAGAAAATTTAATTATCTTGTAGAGCCTGGCCGAACGCCACTGAAGCTTAATTAACAGTGGTAGACACCATATAAACACTTCGTATCTCTTTTTTCTTTATTTATTTAAATTTAACGCGCTAAAATTGGCGTCGAATGAATATGACATTGATCATGGTGACGGAAATATTTTAGAATACCTCCAAAGTGAAAGAAAACATGTTTTCTATCACTCATCTCTAACGTAGTATTTTAGAATAGCAAAAAGTGAAGGATGCGCGTATTTGTGGGGAAAGTGAATTCCCGAATAGATCTGAATAAAAAATAATAATGGATAAGCTCGCGACACAAGAAGGAGAATTTTTTTAAATATCTATACATAAATTATTTAGTAGCATCGTAAAAAAAACTGCAATTTCTTAAAGAAATTTGCTGATTTTTTCTTATTTTAGTCAAATTTGATTCTTTTTCATCCTTCCTTATTTAAATGGTAGTTAAAAAATTTATGCAGCCATTAAAAGTCTTAGATGACAAATATGTTAATTTGTATTTCAAACATTCTAACACAGGTCCCACTGTGCAATATTGCTTTAAATGATTTTTGAATTTTTGTTTTTTTTTTGTTTCGAAAGTATTTTAGACACGCGTTTGAAAGTTTTTTTTTATGACTTCATTTCATTCCTTCGATATCCTGACAAAGAATTTTTGTTATATTTATCTTACATTTATTTTGTGCTGGTGTGTATTGTTTGTGTATAATTATGAAACTTCTCTTCCGTTGTTGTTTTTCTTATTGTTTATAAGTTTATTTTTAAGGATATTTTTTTCGTTTTTTTTTTTCATTGTTTGCAAACATATAAATGAATGAATATGATAATTTTATTGCTTTAATTTTTTTCTACTATTGTATTGTATGAGTTTGTTTAACAGTTTTATGATTATATAAATGTACAAGTGATAAAAGTATAAATTAATAAATTTATACATAAATGTCTTTTCATTAATAAAACTTCATGCACGATTTAATTGTCAATAGGTTTAAGGACTATTAGTTACGGTTTGTTGAAACTGTTAACTAACAACTAACAATAAAGTTTGCTGGGGAAATTAAATTTTATTAGTTTTTATATGACAGTTGGAATATTTAAGAATATGGATACAGGATATTTTCACATTTATAATGGGACGTTACAAGTGCTTATTTGAAACAATTGTATATTTAAATTGCTTTGGCAAAAAAATATATTATGTTGTTTCCAAATTTTTTATTACTTCGAGGGAAATTAAAGAGAAGTTTTGATTATTTCTTAATTATTTTGCTTTAATTTAAAATTTTAGCAGTTGATAACGATTTGTTTACCATTCAAGCAAATCGAAACATATTTCAGGAAAATTAATGCATAACTTTTGAATTTATTCACAATCAGGTGCCACAATTAATTTTATTTTTTTTAATTTATTTTAATTTTATTTGCATGTTGTGTTACAGTACGCATAGACGAGCAATTTTTATATCTGAACATAAGAAATAACGTCGGCAGAATGACGTCACAAAAAAGTTTGTGTTCAAACTTATTTTAAGGGGTGGCTAGACGTATAGTGTTAAAACTCAAAATTTAGGTTGTCGTATGCATACACAATGCGCGTTTTACGTTTTGATTTTTTAATACTTCTGCCATAGAGCATATATTATGTGCTTCTGATTAATTTTTTTTGGAATAAACTTATTATTTCTAGTTTCCCGCCATTACTTTCTACGAAAAAGGTAAATTTGACAGCTTGTGTCCTAACATAATTGCTCACACTGAAAGGAAAATCATTCATTCAGGGAATGAAACGGTTTCATTAAATGCTCTGCATTATATTAATGAAACTTTTCATTAATACAATGAACAATTTCATTGTATGCATGAAATCTTTCCATCTCTGCTATTCATGTGTTCTTCATAGTTCATTGTATTAATGAAAATCGTTACATTGTTTAAACGAATTTTCTTTTTGGCGAATTTGGGACAAATATAAATAAGTTCCAAAAATCTTATTTTCTTACTGTATTCAGTTTGTCAAACTTAAATAAATAAAAAGTTATTTTCTTAAAATATATTTTCTATTTCTTACTTTTCCAATCCTTTTAATTTCAAAGCAGTATGGTCATCATAAATGCAATGAAATCACATCATTTATACAATCTCTCTTTCTCTTTTTTTTTATCCATTCACGTCCCTCACCACTATACAAACGCAAGAAGGTTGTGCCAAACATCTTATAAAGATGCTTGTTTTGTTAAGATTTTTGTTTGGTTCTTTTAAACTTATGTTTGTGTATTGTGATTCTCAACAACATATTAAGAGTTTTACTATAAACATGTAAGTTTTTCGGCTTTCTTAAAGCATTATTTGGCTTGAACTCTACTGATGAGTTCCTTAAATTTCAAATGTTTTACGTTAATAAATACATACATATGCTTATATATAAGTACATATGTATTTCTATATATTAAATAAAATAAAAAAATCTATATATCTATATATTTTTATTAATTCCAAACCACCTAGGAAGGGATATGATTTCATGTTTTTAATAGAAAATTTTCATTATTTACTGCTTATATTTCATTATATATATATATGAAATTTTCTTTATATTAATGAATAAACTTCATTTATAGTATGTAAAAACTTCATTAAATCAATGAAACAACTACATTATATTCATGAAAAAGTTTCATTGAGGTAATGAAATAGTTTCATTCTATTTATGATATAGCCGCCAAAATTAACTTCATAAATACAATGAATCATTCTTCATTGATCCAATGAAGGGCTTCATTAGCTGACTTTTAATGAAACATTTCATTAATACAATGAAGAATTTCATTGTCTGAATGAATTGTTTTTGAGCAATTGCTTCCAAACATGTGTTCGAACACTAACATTTACGGTTTACACAGTAATTTTTTGTGTTAGCAACAGATTTTGACAATTGCCAACACAAAAATTTCCAAACTTATGTTTCGTGTAATCTCGCTGTTATATATAGGATGCACTATGGGACCGATTATCATTCAGCTGCCACGACTTAATTTTATTTGAATTTTGTGTTATTTATAGGATGCACAATGGTACCGATCGCTAAAATAGTGGTACGTACGATATCTGCATCTTGTAAGCTATTGGTTTACAAGATAATCTTCCTATACATATATCGTAGAATTGCTGTTAAACATTTAGACAATGTAATCTGTATTACAGGGTGTCAAAGCTTATCACATTTTCTTATTGACTTTGATTCCACTGACGACTACACAAATTTTTTTATTTTTCTTTTAAGAGAAGTAACTCTCAGACAATAAATGCCTACTACTGCTAATCGGCGTTACCTTCTTTTAGGAAATGGATAGTGATAGAGAAAAAAGTTGTTGAAGGACGAGATAAAAGAAAACTTCGTTATTTTACATCTCTGCGTTTTGCACTTTTTTTAATAATGCAAAGTTGCAGCGCCTCTGGTGTCAATGAGGCGTACTAAATTTTTGAAGCTGTGTTTACTATGCATTTAATTTGTTATTTTACTTCGCCGATGATTCTGCTACACAAGGAGGGCGCTCTGATGTTACATTAGGATTAGTATCTGCTGAAGTCGGTATAGTTCAGTGACCAGTGACTGTTCCTTCATCACTTGAACTTCCCTGCAATAAATGATACAAGGTGACACTAATGTACATCAGAAAAATGTGTGTTGTTGTTATTTAATGACTGTCGACTACCGGGCTCGAAGCCAGGACCATCGGTTTTGTAGTCAACGTGATAAATACTTCAGCTTACACCAGATAACACTAAAAAGGCAAACATGTATAAGCGTCTGAAGCTAATATAAAAGATGGCTTGAACGTCCTTTTTTTGCCATAAGCAATTTTATAATAATGAGACATTTTAAGATTTAATTGAACTGTAGTGAATTTTAATCAGAAATAATTTCTTAATCGGGCCAGTGATGCCAAATGTAGGGAATTTTCCCTTCTTGTAGGGATTTTTCTGTAAAATTTTGACCGTAGGGAAAAAAGGACAGATTTTTTATTACATATTATCATTATTATTAAAGCTGCTATATCAAATGTGAAATGAAAACGGACAATGCATGTTAATATTGTATATACATACATACATATTGAGACTGTTTGACAGACAGTTACAAAAGAAAAAGAAATGGTCTTGCATTATGTAAACTAACTTGCATATGAAACGTATAAAATTGTGTTACCAATGCTCCACAAACTAATCTTTTTTATACTTGAACATTCTACGAAAATACTTAGTCGCTATTCACACTATGCCGTTTTAGCCTGCTTTGTATTAACAATTTTCTTTTGAAACCCCTACGAAAAGTCACACACATTTACATTAAGTCCTTTTTATTCATGCCTTTTTGGCATTTATATACACGTTTAATGCTGAGAATACGAAAGAGGCAAAGGGAAATGTCATAAATCCCCTCGAATTTTCATTTCGTGCCTTTTGTTCTACACCACAAGCTTCTCACCCCCTCTCACCAATAAACTAAAAAAGCCTGCCTGCACAGGCAAGTAGAAAAGGCATAAAATAATTATGTTTAAGATAAACACAAGGAATAGTTTCATAAAAAAGGGAGCACTTCAGTCTAACAATCAATTTAATATAAATTGTTATATACAAAGGCAAATTCATGACAGATAAAGTTAATACTACAACAAAATACAAACAATAAAAACAATATGGTATTTTGTTGTTGCCTTCGAGGCTCGTATGTCAAAAGCAGCTGATTGAAGTTACTGAAGCAGATATCTAGGCCATGATGGCTCACAACCGGCTGAGCCGAGCCGTCGATGATTTTAGTCAGCTGGAAAAAGTTTGGTTTATGTTGCCTGAAAAACAGCCGCCGATTCTTCATGTACAATATAATATAATAATTATTTTATTTATTTTAAAATATTTATTATTTGACATATTTTCATATTTTTATTTTAATTGATATGTATTTGATAGTGGCTTAGCATTGTCTATATATTTCATTGGTACTTTGCAAAATCATCAGTAGATTTCAACCATATATTTTGAACAGTTACAAAACTCTTATCTTATGGACAGACTTTCAAAAACTATTTGAGAATTCACAAATAATAATATATTTTAAAATCACAAAAGAAAAATAAGCGTAGTAGGCTTAGAAACTTTAACAAAATATATGGTTGAAGTCTACTAATGATTTGGAAAAGCACCAACCAAATATATAGGCAATTCTAAACCACCAGCAAATAAATTTCAATGAAAATAAACTTATGACAATATGTCAAATAATAAATTTCTTAAATGTTAAATTTATACTTTATTTTTCATTTTGCCATATAAATACTTTTATTGCTATCCAACGGATTTTTAATTGTATAAAGGTGTAGAAAAATAAAATATATTCATATCGAATATAAATTATTTGCTGGGTTTTGTTAAAGTTCTAAGCCTACTACGCTTGTTTGTCTTTTGTAATTTTCAAAAATATTATTATTTGTGAATCCTAAAATAGTTTTTGACACAGGAATTTTTGAAAGATGATGAGAGGTTTGTGACTGTTGAAAATATGTGGTTGAAGTATACTGATGATTTGGCAAAGCACCAATGAAATATGTATAGATAATTACTACTACTTACTACTACTACTTTATATATTTTTTAATTCTTTTTTATCTTAAATTTTGTATTTCATGTTATTTGATTATCAGATTCCGCCGACAATTTTTCCAAGAGCTGGCGCCGCCGAAAAAATTGTCCGGCGCAGCTCTGTATATATAAACAACTTTCGACATACGAGCCAATAGTTATATGAATTCGCCTTGAATTAGGCAAAAAAAAAAAAAAATAGATCAGCTGTGTTTTCAAATTTACCTATTATGAATTTGCCTTGGTATTTACTATGTATTCTACTGCTCGACTTATACCATGTTCACACTTATGGTCTTAATCGTGTTTAAGGCAAGTGTTTTAAAAAACTAAACACAACCGTTCACATTACATTTGCGATGTTTAAGGTAGACGTTTTGTCAATGAATTATTGTATTTGTAAGAAATTACGAACAATTATGCTTTTTTATTGGTTTATTATTTTCAAACAACAAATGTTCTCGTAAATATTTTAGTATTCTTTAACTAATTACTTGTTTACCAAATAATTTTTGACTTGACGCCATTTAATAACAACATAAAGTTGCCAGAGTTATCAAAAAACGGACTGAACATACTTCATTAGCGTGTTTAAGGATGTGTTTAAATCTTAAACACTTCATTTGAGATGTTTAACAAAACAAGTCAATGTATGGTAAAACATCGCAAAATCGTCGTGTTTAAGCTCTCAAACACGAATGAGGCGTTAAACACGTTTAAAACCATAAGTGTGAACATAGTATTAAACCAAATTTTTCATAATTAATTACGTTTACTGAAAGATCTCACCCACAACGCAGCCCATAAATTTATTGCTTTTAATGTACAACTGCACATTTTAACAAAATACATTTTAAGAAGTTGTATAATTAATATTTTTATACCATAATATTTAGTACAATTTTCATATGCATCTAGGGATTTATATAGAATGTACATATCTGTTTTTAGTTTGTTCTTGTTAATGAATGCTTTAATTACTTTTCTACCTGGTACCCAACTAATACTATATATATAGCCTGTTTTGTACATTATATGAAATAAAAATGGGTAAAATATCTACAATATTCAAAAAATATACATGTATTTGTTTTTTGTTGTTAAATATAAAAACTTTTCAGCATAGGGAAAAATGTAGGGAAAATATTTTTGGTTGGAGGGAAAAAAGGGATTTTTTTCCAAAGCGTAGGGAATTTCAAAAATGTTCACTGGCATCACTGAATCGGGCTAAGGTACAGTAATTTCAATTGTTTTTGAATGAAATATTTTTTTATTAATTAATGTGAGTTTCTAAAAAGAGAAGAAAAATTAAACTAGTCTTTTTATTAGCTGTGGGAAAATACCGATATTTTTCTGTGCAGCCACGCACTTCATCAGCACCCTAGTCTATCTACTTGGGTAAAGATTGTTATTAACATCAGCTATTTATTTAATTAATAAAAATATTTTATTCAATTAGAATTGAAATTACTTAACTTAAGCCCGAATAAGATTCTGATTACAATTTTATAATATTTAAATTTTAGTAAACTTCAAACTCAACTATACAATACAAGAAATAAGTCTAAACTTAAAATTTATTTAATTTTTTATTTCTTTCCCATTCATATTTGCGTTTGAAACATGAAATGTATTCCTCGATTTTAGGCAAACTTTTACGTCGAATATATTTGTAAATCGTTAAAACCAAACAAACAAAGTTGAATTCAAGAATTTTTTCAAGTAATTTTCAAGTTCAAAAATAATATGAAATAAAATATCAAAAAATATATATATGTATGTATATGTTCAAGCCTTGTTAAATACATAATTTATTTATTAATAAAATTGAAATTGTGAAAAATATTAAAGATAAATAAAGAAGTGAATTTTAAATAACAAAAGGTTATAAACGTCGTGAAAAGAATAGTGAAGGTAGATATGCAGAAAATTATTTTAAAAAAACAAATGAATTGCATTGTCCTTTCTATTTAAAAGCATTATTTTTGAAGCTTGTAATATAATTGAGTTCAATTATAATACAAGGCTAAATTGCAGTATAATTCAAGGCTTGAATTAAACTGTACTACAATTGAATTGTTCGAATTGAATTCAAGTTCCCTTTGCGCTGGAGAAGGCTATTAAATTAAAGTGTAAATCAAGCATAATTCAAAACTTGACAGATGTGCAATTGCTTTACGTGAGTACCTGCCGTTACGGCCTTATCTCACGTGTGCCAAAGCACCGGGTGTGGGTTAGACGCCAGACCAACGCCCCCATGCACCCTTTTAGAATGAACCTATGGGCCACTCCATAAGGCACATAGGTTGCAATCTTTGAATATAGTTATCCCTGTTCAATATTCAACTACCTTGCTGAGTTACTTTGAGCTATCTAAACTCTGCTGCTATGTCCGTGCCCATAGCAGCTCTGTTGAATGGCAACAGCACCTAGAACAGCGTCTGGCTGACCGCGTCAGACCAACCACTAGCATTGATTTAACACTGGGAAGCCAAGACTATTCTCCCAGCGATTTTGGTAGCAACCACAACCACCACGATAATTCTCCGGCTTCCACGCTTATGTGTTGTGTATACACCTAAGCGAGGTCCCCAAGAAAATTCCTCAACCATTGCCGGCACAGCTAACCACTCATCCATAATGAACGCATGCCTGTGTCGCCAAATAACCAGTGCCTACTCCACACATACCAAAATCATCCCTTTAACCCCGTGGGGTAGGACGAACTCGGCATTTTAGCAAAGGAAACTGACGACCGCTACATGCACTCAGAACTTCAGAGCAGCGAGGACCACTTACGCGAGAAGAATGCAAGCACGCCACCTAAGTTTCTGTGCCTACTACGGCAAGACACTAAAGAGTGAAAGAGTCCTGGGGTCGTATCCAGGACGAAAGCCATTTTGGACCAGAAATTTCCGGCAACCGCAATGCATTTATCTCTAAGCAGCCCAGCTGTCGGGCAACCGGCACCCGTGGTACCAGAAGTAGCCTCTGGTTAGACCTCGAAGTTCCATCACAAGGGCTTCACCCCTATCGTCTTTTGAACTCAGGGGCAGTTCTAGGTGACGCTGCACCTAGCTGACAACAACGGGCGTACAATATTTGTTTTCCTTTTATAAATATGTGCACATCCGTTACTCTGTTTATGTTCAGAGATTGGGTAGTAACACATAAGTTTTACGGGTAATGAGCCAAAGGTCCGTCAGCGGAAAAAGCTACATTACCCTAGCTGGGGCCCCGGGATTGCCACACCCGTACTCAAAAATAGACTCCCCTGGGGGTATTCAAAACTTGACAATTGATTGTGTGGCTTGAATAGCACTTGTTTTACACTTGATTTCAAGCAAAATTGCTTATTGGGAATCCATATCAGGTAGTCTCAGCAAGTGATTTGAATATCCTTCAGATGTCAACACTTATTTCTAGTAAGCATTTTTCAAAGCTCCTTTATCTCTCTCTCCCCTCACGACAACGCACTAAGACTTTCTGCTAGAAAAATTGTATCATCCAAACTGGAACTAATTTACAGAACATAAACTAAATAAAAAGTTTGTTAAATATTCTAAAAATTTTATAGGTCTAGTATTTATATATTAAAACTGAATTGATAAGAAGAAAAAAAATCGTTAATATTATTCTGCAATTAAAATGAAAAGAAAGTCATTTTCTTTAGCAGCTAATTAAGCAACAGGTATTTAAATATTATTTGCTCTGCTCAAGCGAAAAGTAGTGAGTATATTATTTTTTTAAATCACAACCATTACAACGAAAAAACAAGCAAAAAGAAGCGTGTATTTAAAACGTTAGAAAAAGAATGAAAACAAAAAAATTTCTTCCATTGCTTAGCTGAACGAACATTAAAAGCTTTAGGTATTTATTTTTTTTTAGCTTTTAGCAAATTGTTAGTTTATTTTTTTAAATTTTGTTCCCATTTCAGTTTAACCAATACATTAAAGGAAATAAGAAAAAAAATCGTTAAGAAGCATTTGGCGTTGCAAAGTCATTAAGTATAATTGACGTTATGGCATGATTACCAAATACGAGTAAAAGCACATAAATACTTGTATGCCGCATGTAAGTCGCAAAAGGAAAATCACACAAAAAATATATGTGAATGTAGTATAGTACGATTAAAAACTATGGCAAAGAAACTAACTTTAAAGTGTGTGTAGTGTTGCTGGTAGGTAGTTTTTAGTTTAAGCACCTTCATTCGCAACAACTTACTGCAAGCCAGTATTTTGTAAACTTCTTTTGTACAGGATTAGTGTTTTCATTTTCTTTTTATAATGTATATAAATATATAGATGAATATTTATTAGGGTGTAGATTATTCGACTTTATCCAGATACCGGTTTTCGAATAGTTCAAATATTTGAAATTATGAAAAACTCGGTTTTTACAATTCAGGAAAAACCGGTCAACCGGTTTTTTAAGTAAGAAAATAATTATACAAATTTTTGATTTTAAATTGCTCTATTTAAAAAACCCGCTCATGTAAACACTATAAAACAATACAAAAATTAAAGGTAAAACATAAAAACTAACTTCATATACTTATGTATATATTTATTCACATGAATGTATGGACAAGGTAGATATCTTCTACCTCTATATATAAAATATGAATCAAAATGTCAAAAATAAATAAAAAAACACTTTTTGCAAATTGATTTTGATATCCATTGCACACCATAAGACCAATTTAATTCGCCTCCTCATAAAATAACTTCGCTTAAATTGACTGTTTCAGTAAGTGTTTTCATGCTAAAAAAAAACGCTCAAGGTAGAGGTCCATAGCTCGTTTTTTGCGCATTACGCTTTCTATG
This sequence comes from Tachina grossa, assembly GCA_949987645.1. Lineage (NCBI taxonomy): Eukaryota > Metazoa > Arthropoda > Insecta > Diptera > Tachinidae > Tachina > Tachina grossa. The sequence goes on along the minus strand of OX465276.1, from coordinate 37,289,128 downwards.
CATCTGTCAAAAAAGTAGAATCAATTTAATAGTATGTGACAAGTTACATTGCAAAAAGTGAAGAACGCGTAGGCGCGTTCAAAGCAAAAAGTTGGTCTACTTTCTACTTTTGTACGCGTTACAAGCACCATGAAAGAAAGTCATCACCTGTTCTTGAAAGCTAAAGATGTTAAATAATACTTTATTTCTTACGTTATCGATAAATATTATTTTGCCGTGGATAATTTTTTCTTTATTTTTCAATAAAAAAATTTCTTAGTTAAAAAACTTGTTTAATAAAATATGTAAATATTTTCATTAATTCGATGTATTTTAATTAACTTTTCACCACACTTTTCTCAGTAACAAATTTTGCATATTAGTTATCGATTACTTTTACGTACTGAGTGTCATCTCAGCTAAATCTGTATTATTTACTTTGTGTGCATTACATATTTTTAAACAATAAAATGGAAGAAAACTTAATAAATTAAATAAACAAACTCAACTAACCCCACAAATTCTTTTAAAAACTCGATTTCATTCTCCATTTTTTCTTTATAAGTATTTATAAAGGCCGTTATACACTATCATACAAAGTCGTGCGATCTACGAAAAAGTACATCTCTGGTATGATGGAGTTTATGAAAATTTTCAAAAGACAATAACAATTTATCACACCAGGGTTGTATATTTTCGTAGATCGCACGACTTTGTATGATAGTGTATCATGGCCTTAAACAAACGCACACAGCTGTTCAAAACAAAAATAAAATGGCGCATGAAAAGCACTGCATGTGACTCAACGCGAAAAAAGTATAGAATGAAACAAGAGGATGCAACGCGTGCAAAGCATTACGCGCAAAAAGCGAGCTATGCACCTCTACCTTTAAGGTGGAGCTTTATAATTACCACGCGTTACGCAGCAACGGGTTTCTGGCTTGTTAAATGTTCAACGCTATACAAATGGAAAGTTACACACCACTATTTTTTTTTTTTTTGGTTTTGCATTTACGTTCTAATTTTCTTTCAATATTTAATGCATTTTTCACACATTGTTTAACCCTAGAATATCATACTTATTTTTATATCGCAAACGTCATACTTCGTCGAATCGACTACGACCTATTTCAAGAGCCAATGAAAAACGTCTTGAGCAAAAATAAGTACGAAAATAGATTTATTATTGATATTTAGCTAGTTTTTAATTATCATATAACGAAATTCATATATTTCTTTTAATCGTTTAACGTAAAATTAACATTTCACAGACTTCTATCAATTGGCATTTATTCTTAAAACATAGCATTTATAGCATCAATTGTATGAAATATTACACATTTTTTTCCATTAAGTCTTGTAGTTTCTTATAATAAATTTATTAAACTAAAAAAGCAACATTAGTTTCGAGTAACTGATATTAGCGGCTAACGCTATACGAAAAACGAAACAAAAACAATCACAAAAAATATGTTTTAAATCGAAAATAAAATCGCGCGTCGTCATTTCGACGAAGTATGATAGTGCAGGGTTAATAAAAAATTAATTAATTTAATTTAATTAAATTTCAAATAATTTTTGTGTATGTTAGCTTATGAATCTGGGGACACTAGCAGTCATTTTATATACAAGGAGTGAAAGAGGAAGAATGTTCAACTTTTTGGGAGGTACGCGCGTCGCGAACTTCTCTATGTAACTTACCTTATGAGAACACACAATTTAAACTTTTTTGACAGATGCGTGTATCGCATTAGCGCATTGAACGCGTGTTATGTACTTCCACCTTTAAAAATTTTACAATGAAAGAAAAAAAAATACTAAGGAAAATCAACAGAACACGTTGGTCTAAAATTTAATATAGTAAAAAATAATTTTATTGCAAAATGTACAAATCGAGAACTATTTGTCTCAGCCGGTTTTTAAATTGTAAAAAACCGGACTATTCGACATTCGAAAAATCAACATTTTGAAAAAACCGACAACCGTATTGTGAAAAAACCGGATTTTAAAACATGTTGTAAAACCGAGTCGATCACCCTAATATATATGCTACAAGCAGAGCTGTGGATATCTAGCACATCGAATCTAAAAAAAATAAGTAATTCGTCTGTTAAAAGAATAATATATATTTTTTAATAAGATTATTCTTTAAAACTGAGTTAAAAAAATCACACCTTATATAATTTTTTCCATGTATGCTATAAATTTTTCCTTTACTGTAAGTGTGTTTTCATTTTCTGGAATATTTTTGCATTATTTATGATCTAGTAAGTTGTATTAATCTTCGGTTGTCTAGTGTACAAAGTAAAATAAATGATTTTCTGTAGTTTTCTATAGTTGCACACTGATGTTCGTTAAAGAAACTGTTAAATTAAAAAAAACACTAATAAAAGTTGCAGGGCCATATTAAATAGTGGCCGATGTATAAAAAAGCCAAGATTTTTTTTTATTTAAAATTTAAATAAATGTACTTGGATTTAATAAAAATATACATACCGATGGTCACAAGTAGAAAGGCCCTAACTCGTATTTTCACGAAATTGAGTTTTTCAGTGATTCATCTCGTCACAAAAACTAATTGCAATTAATAAAAAATAAGGCTTTTGCAAGCAGTTGTACTGTTTATTATTATGTTTTTGCCTTCTCTGTAAACTTAAAGTTATTTGAGTTAGGGCCTTTTTACTTGTGACCAACGATATATATTACAAAGAACAAAATTTAAATTTTAATTATCACAATATTCTCAGAAAATAAACAGTTTTTGAAGAACTTATTGCAGCAGACATTTCGAGAATTAATACAGAACATCTATCTGTTCAGTAGACCCTCCATTCATTTGAGCATAATATTTATAAAACAATAAAGAGTATGCGCCCACAAGCCATATATAGTTTAGAGCTATCATCAAGTCTGAATTAGCTGTTGGCCAAAAACTGCACTGATTTTCGAAAGCTTTGTAGGCCCATAAGAAAATTGGTACAATCCAACCTCTACGGTCCAGTCCCTGTGTTTTTCCAAAAAGTCTTCAGTTTTTGCTCAGTGCTATTTAACACTTAGTAAATATTTAGATTTTAATTGTAAAATTGGAACAACTCTTCTCAATAGTGCAGTTAAAATTGCATTTTTTATTGCTTATTTTCCTCTCATTTTCCAAAAAATAAATAAATAAATATAAACATACGAGTACATACTAATGAACACACTCATGAGTGTGTACACTCAACTCCTTTTTTACACGATGGATGTCTTACGTGGCTGCCTTCTTCACTTAGGCATTTAAGTAGAATCTAGATAATTACTTTTTGAAATATACGATGGATACCTTTCTAAGGAAATCGTGCAAAAAAAAATCGTGTACAAAAATACAGTAGACCACAAAAGACCCATATTGCGAAAATTTTGTCTTTTCCAAAACACTGTATAGCAAATAAGAACTCCTCAAAGTCCACATTTCATTCAAAACGAATAAAATGGGTCGCCAAAATACATTTTTCATTATATCTTCGGCATTTACAAACGGATATATCGATGTTTTTGTCTCTTGGAGACTAATGTTTTGCTTTAATAGTGATTGACCTCAGATATCCCTTTATAGTATTTACCCAAAACATCTTACTTCCTACCACCCTAATTTACCACCTTAATTTCAGAAAATTAAAGCTCTCAAAAAATCTTTAAACTTTTGCTAATGAAGTATTTCGATAATTCCAGCAGAACTATTTTAATTTTTTTTTTTATTTAAAAAATTAGTGCAAAAAATATTTGTTCATATTTTTTAACCATGTTATTTCAAGATCGTGTAAAAAAAGAGTTCAGTGTATATGCACATGTGCGCTTGCTGCCAAAGTTAAATGTTGCAAGATGCTGCTTCCCTCACTTTTGTACGACTCTATTTATTCCCATAAATAATTAAAAACTACTTGCGCATGGTGAAACAGAATAAATAACAAGACGCCTGCTTAAAAATTCTTAAAACATTTCAAGGAACGTAGTGCGTGTTTGTGTGGTTGTGTGTGTGTGTGTGTATCAATACGTGGGCTATTTGCCCTCGTAAATTAAATAGTTTAACTATGGACATAACAATATAATAATTATAATATAAGACATATAATTTTGGTTTTTATTTAACTACAAAGTAAAATCAACCTTGGGGTCTTCAAACGAGAGACACACATGTCGTCATATGCGTAATTATTTCCTTTTTTTAATTCAAAATTAGAGTGAAATTTTCATATAAATTATGTAATTATGCCCTTATCAATGTTTTAAATTAGACTTAAATTTATATCGAGTTCAGCTCTTAAGTATGCACATGCATTCGTCTTGATCGTTTCATAATTATATTTAATAAATAGATGTCTCTTTTGTATTAAGTAATAAATTTACTTTTGAAATAACAATGCTTTCCATTTAAAATTTTGTGTACATACTAGTGATGTAGCGAATGTCAATTTTTGTTATTCGCGAATACGAATACGAATATTTGAAACGATATTCGCGAATACGAATACGAATATTATATGCAATATGAAATATTAAAAAAATTGTTATGAAAAAGGCCTTCAGACTCTTGTTGGCGTACTTTAAAGTTAATAAAAAGTACCCACAATTTTAATGATCGTCATTAAATAATATTTGAAAATGATACAAAGTAGAGACCTGCGTAAACAGTCTTGAAATGTAAATACGTCATGATTTTTAAATGTATTCACGTCGCATGTATTATACTAAATCAATAATAAATGCTGTCGTACTATAAGCGAAGCACCATGGATGTATTGGTGTACGTGTATATCAGTGTTAACAAGCGATGTCGCCAAGACAGCTTGTTTGTAACACTCAAAAGACGTAATGTTGATTAGTGTATGCTTGTTATTTTTCATATTGTACGTTTGAGTGTGTGTGTAATATGTAGATGCCCTGAAGGAAATGTCGATGGTGAAAATGTACTGAGTCGCTTTTGACTTTGTCACCAGTACTACTCTACAATTATTCCCCATATAATACTTTGTGCTATAGATATTTAGCACGTGCTTGTCATTGAAATTCTACTAGTAACACTAAAACAATTGACTACATAGTGAATTCATAGTTCTTATGGGAACCAGAAATTTCCTGGTACATTTCTATACCTTAATTTATGTATATTGACAAGTTGTTGCAAAATCCACCAGAAATACACCACATCTGTTTTCTCTCTTTATTTCATACTGATGAATAAAAGAGAAATTGTAGACAATGTAACTACTACTAGATTTTTAGTGTTTACATAGAGACACTTGGCCCCAGTCTGACTGCAGGGTGGTAAGCTATTATGTGATTAACCGCATACAACTAATGTTAATGCATGTGTGTGCCTTTGCATGTGCGCAGAAAAATAAAAGATCATACACATACATGCATGACGTTTGTACACGCGCTCATGCGTAGAAAGAAGCAAGTATCACAAATTCTTCCGTCACGAAGTGTTTTCTTCTTTATTCTTATACCTACAATATTGAAACAAATTTCTTGCAAACAGTGTTGTTGACGTTTGTTTTATAAGATTTCGCTGTAGTAAAGCATTTGAAAAATCCCTCATGTCTTGTGCAGGACACTAATACAAAGCACAAATTTCTATAAAAAATTAATGTATTCGTACAAGCTAATATTTTTAGTCATTTATTTAAATTTCGTTTAGGATTTATGCATTTATTTATTTAATTTCTTTGGAAAAATATTCGTATTCGTATTTGCCTGATAATGGCCGAATATTCGACAATTCGAATACGAATACGAATATTCATGCATCACTAGTACATACCATATGCATGTACAATAAACTAATTGCAACTAAGACTACAGCCAATGATGTGAATAAGTTTTCTATATATTTTTGGCAAGATAAAATGTGGTGTTACTGTACACTACAATGTTGCCACAATAGAGGTTATTAAATTTTTTTTAGCCCTCTGTATCACTCTCTCTTTCGTTATGAAAACTTTATTGCTGTGCAATTTTCAGTAGCGTTGCCACATGCTTGATTTAAAACAGCCATCTATTTTATGTCACTATACTAAAATCAGCATTATATTGTGGAAAAAACCTTTTTGGGTAATTGTGTTTGAACTTTATATATCGATACTACAATGCATTTTTGTATAGTTTTTTTAATCCTTTAAAATAAACAAATATGCACTCTATTTTTTTAGGAATTCACAGAATCAGCAGTTGTAAAACTGAGTTTACACATACCAATTTCTTATTTAGCAACCTTTTAGCTTATGGTTGAGATGTGTGAAGAGGAGAGCCATAATACTTATCTCTCTCGCCCATAAACTTTTTAAAAGTTGCTCAAATTAAATTGTTGTATGTGAGATCAGTCTAATTAAATAGTTTATTTATTTTAGTTAATAACTCTCTCAATCACGACCTTATCTTTGCTTTATAGCATACATATTTAAATTTTATTGTTTACATAAATTTTTTTATAAACTCTTAATTTAATTTATTCACATTAGCTAATTAAAGAAAGAAACTATGTTTAATGTCGAACCCAAAAATTGGCCCTCAAAGTATACTTTGTTTTGACTATTAGTAATCGCTATTGTATATCTTTAAAGTAAACCTCACACAATTTGAAGACTCCCATTGTTGTGGTTGTTAGATATGGGCAGGGGCGAACTGCGGCATTCGATATCGAACAAGTTTTTGTACAATTTGAATGGTGTTTGTATGGAGATTTCGATCGATATCAAATGGCGTAATTTGCCCGCAGTTTTGTCGTTAAAAGTATCGTCAAAATCTCAAAGACAGACAGAACAGACAAACAAAAAAAATTTAACATTTATAAACATCACTGATTATTCCAAATTATACTTTAAAACTATTCAGTAATATATTTTTTTCTTAAAAATATATTGAAATGTATTATTGATGATATGGCTAGTTCATATGCAAGTTTCACATAAAATTGTATTTTTGCTCATGCGCATCACAGGAGCGATTCCCATCTCTGTCAATGACGATAAACAAATAAAGAAATTTATAAGCAAATATAATTTTAAAAGCAACGTTAAGCAATACGAGTAATAAAACAAGTAATTATTTACTATAAACTGTGGGCCAGAAAAATTTAATAATTTGAATTAAAGAGGAGTGATCTCTCAAAATAACCGATAACATATAAATAATAAGATCATTAAATAATACAACTATAAGGGCCAATTTTTGACTGGGTAATTAAATTTTAAATATTTTTAACTACTATTTAAATACGAAATTGTGAGTTTTAGTGCATATTTAATTAATACTTAAATGCCCAATCTTGTGTATTCAAATTCTATTTAAATTTTACGAGCATACCACATGTTTTTGTGCGTTTGTGTGTTTATTGAAAACATGTACATGAATATCATGTGGGCGTATTAAAAACAATTTAATCGAATTTTCATAAATATATAACATATGAAAAATATAGTTTTGTATCATGAAATAAATAATTAAATAAAATGCATTCTGATGCTAGTTTGGTCTCATAAAATGCGTTTTTATGCAAATTTAATACTCTGCATGTTCATAACCTAACTTCCTTATTTATATTAAACAGCTGGTGTTTAGAGAGCTTTTCATAATATGTAATTGGATTTTTTTTAATAAATCAGAGTTGGTTCTAAATTTTTAGAAAATTAAACTTGTTCTTTTGTTAAAGAAACTAAAACTGCTATATAGATATATATAGCATGTGTATAAGAAAGAAATAGATTGGTATTGAAAATCAGTAAAATTTAAATGGTTGCAGTGTCTGAAAATTTAAGGAGGGTGGCGTTGGCTGAAGTAGTTAGCACGTTGACTACAAAACCGAATGTCCCGGGTTCGAGCCCGGTCACCGACAGTCATTAACAAAACAAATCCACGCATTTTTTTAATGTGCTTTAGTATCCGTTTGTATGACAAACAACTCAGGAAAAATTCTAGTGATGATACTGATAGATACTGCTCATTGAACTACACCGGTTTTAGGGGATGATAATTCTAATGTAACATCAGAGTACCCTCCTTGTGTAGCAGAATCATCGAAGAAGTAAAATAACCAATAAAATGGCTATTAAACACAGCTTCAAAAAGCTTAATCCGTCCCATTGACGCCAGAGGCGCTCCAACGCTGCATGATTAAAAAAAAAACGTGCAAAAAGGAGAGTTCTAAAAGAATGAAGCTTTCCTCTATCTCTTCCTTCATCACCTGCCTTCTCTATCACCATCCCTTCCTCATCACCCTCTTTCACTATCTTCTCTTCAACTCACAGGTAACACAAAGGGATTAATGTGTTGGACCCAAGTGAGCTGCACTCTATATTTTTTCTTTCCTTACCAGCAGCCTACTACCTAACCTGACATAACCTAGAAAATTTATTAATTTTTTATTTTTTTTGTATTTAAAGAAAAGCTCCACTGAACGAACCAGTTTTAAACAAAATTTATATAATTAAAGCAGCTCTCATATATTTTTTTTGTGTCGCACACAGTTTACATCTTAAATGAATTGAATTGCATTTGTATGCAGTTTACTTCTTTGAAAGCAATTTTCTATCTCCTTACAGCTTATTCTTATATAATTTTTCTACTGTGTCATATATATTTATTACCAACAAACGAATGATATAAATTAAAAACATTTCCTACTACTTTGCCTTTCCGCTTTGCAGTTTAAGAAAATGAAAAATCCTTTAGATCAGACTAAAGCAAAAATTGCATTCAATTATTTAAGAAGAAAAGAAATACATACAAAGAAAGGATGTTGTATGTATGCGTAGGTGTCTGGATAGGGCAGTTAATTTATTAGGGCACATCCACTTTATGAGGGGTGCACTTAATATTACGAGCTTAAATAAATCTCTTTTCAATAATTAAGACTGCATTATTATAATCCGATAGCATGAGCAAACTATGACCAAATAATATATTTTTGCACTTTCTTATATTATTTTAAAGCATGCGAAGAGGGTACACTACCAAAGTGTAGGAAATGTTCCGTCGATTAGTGTTGATTAAAGTATGATAATTATTTTTATTTACGGTCTCTGAAACCTATAATTTGCTACAACATGAAACTAATTTTGTAAATTATTTTCAAAATATTGAAGTAAAATCGAGATCACTTTAATTGACTATAGAATAATAATAATTCCCGCACTATCCCTTTCAACAACATCTTTTATAAAATTCTATTTAATCAATTTGAGTCCTGCTACTTTAAAAAAATAAACATATTTTATATGTTGTCTGTGTATTTGTATTTATGTTATTTCAAGTGTTGTTGGGAATTCTTGTTAATCTTACTTTATTGACTACTTATACTTTAATTGCTTTTAATCCTTTATTATTTTTAATGCGCACACACATACACGCATACTCGCACACAATTATATATACACGTACATAAATGCGAATGCAATCCTTTGAAGAGTTAAAGATTGTCATAAGCCTGTGTACAGTAAGATCAAATTAACAGTTGCTTTAAATGGATGAATACATAAAATATAATAAAACAAAACTTAAAATATTTACACCAGGTTATGAAAGAATATTAAATTGTGCAAAGAACACCGCCATAAGAAAGTCAATTTTCAACTTTTATGAAAGTATTAGTTAATTGAAAATACTTTAAGACACTAAATAAAGATGTTACAATTAACTATATTGAGCTAAAACGTAATAATTTTTATTGGAATTAATTATCTAAAGCAAATGAAAAAGCTATTTACAATTCCAATAAGTTTCACCATAGCAATTAGGGTCATTAATTTCTAAATGACCGGCTTGTCAACACAAAAATATGAATAAAAGAAAATAAAAACATTTTATTACTTTCTATTTAACTTAATAAAACCATTTAATTTGGTGCCACATAACTACAACACTAAATAGCTGGAAAAGCAAAAGCTTGTAATAATATTTATAATGCTTAAGCGTTTTCTTATACTTCCTATAGAAAGTCCTTGAAGGACAATTACCATTATATTACACTCGTTTGCTGTAGTTGTATAGTACTTGATAAGCAAAAAGGAAAGCAAACCTTTTCTACTTTGTTTGAGTTTGTTAGCCAGACGCCAAGGATTTTTCTATTATAATTTATTAAATACACCTGTTCCTTATATCGCCAGGAACGCCTCTAAATCAATGAGTCGAGGAATAACATAAACAAATGTAAGTTTATGGGTTTTCTGACTGCGTGAGTGTGTGTGTTTGGGTTTATGTGTGTGCGTGTTCCTTTGTGTGTCATATGGTCCCATAGTAAGTACTATTTATGTTATTAGGTGTCAGTACAATGAATTAATAAATTTCTACAAAAATTATATTCGAATTGAATAAAGTCGTGGTAATAAAACTAATAACGCCTATTATTTTTCCACACTTACTTTAATAAGCCATAAAATATTTAGTGACTTACGACTAGATTTATGGAGAATTAGTAATTGTGTGTATGCTTAAGCCAAAAATATATTTAACGTGATCCAGCAAACAATTTATAATGTTCCAAGTCTTTAAGAAAAAATCTTCAGCACTTTTTCTGTCAATTGCAATTTTCTTGTAACTTGGAGGGTCACACGTTCAATTTTTGCCTTTCAATTCCATTCAATTTGCAATACACTCACCCTTTTTTTTACTAACACCATCAAACTTTTTAAACTGAAAAGGAGATTGCTTTCAAATTCACCTATCCATTTATGTGGCAATTTAATTTTCAATTTCAACACCTGGTCACAGCACACATTGATTGAAGCTACAAATTTGAGTTGTTTCTTCGTCGGTGGCATTAAAAAAATTAAATTGGCTTTCCATTTTGTGTCACTGCTATCAATTTCAAGGAATTTAAACATACAGTAGTTTAGGTTAGGTTAGCAGCCATTTTATTGGTTATTTTACTTCGCCTATGATTACGCTACACCAGGAAGGAGGGGCTCTGATGTTACATTAGGATTCGTATCTGCTAAAGTCAGTATAGTTTACTGACCAGTGCCTTATGCCTGCATCACTAGACACTAACGCACATCAGAAAAATGCGTGGTGGTGTTATTTTTAATGTGTCTCAGACACCGGGCTCAACCCAGGACCTTCGGTTTTGTAGTCAACTTGCTAACTACTTAAGTCAACTGCAACCTCTAGACACACAGTATGTGTGATGAAATTGAAAGCAATTTATTGAAAGTGTTTTTGCAGCGTAAGGCAAACATTAAGCGCAACTTTTCAATAAAATTATTTCGCTTAAACATTTTCGAACTAATTTAGAACCAATAAAATAAAATTTGAATTTTGAAAAAAAAATTATGTTCCCTTTTATATTCTTTAAAAAAGAATACAATATATATTTAAAAGCTTTGCTCTCAAAAATTCACATATTTTTCGTTATATGGAATAAATATTTATTCGATTAATGGACTAAAAATTCATTCATTACATTTGTTTCACAATTTTTAAACTTTTGTTCAAATAATTTGATTCTAGAATAATTGACATGACATTCTAGAAACATTAGATATTTCTAGAATATTTGCAATGTGTTTTTAAAATTCCAGAATCAAAAGTAGTCCCTATCCCAAATTTTGAGCTTCTTAAAAAATGAAATTTAAAATTTTATAAAACAAATTTTTTTTATGAAAATTCGTAACATAAACCTTTTATTAATTAATAAGGTCTGATGGTCAAACAATTTGTAATTTCTTTCACTTCAGTTTTAGTACTTTTATATTCTAAATAGATTTTAGTTAGGAAATATCTCCTATGCATATGTTTGTTGGATTGGCTAATAATATTCTTAAATGAAAATATATGTATGTTTCCTCAAAGTGTCGTTCGTTATTGTTAAAAAAAATAAAATAAAAAATTAATGAACATTTGTTGTGTTGATAATGAATATGCTTAGATGAAAGTTTGAATGTAAATGCATACGTGTTTGTATATACATACATAAATGTATGTATGTATATATACGTACATGCTTTTTATATAATTAACTCAAAAAATTAAAATTTTTATACCCTTCACCAAAAATGATACGGGTACATTTCAGTTTTTTCATTCCATGTGTAATTTCCACAGTATTTCCAGAAATGCTAGAGACTTTCACCTAAGACAGATGTGTCAAAATTTTTCCTTAATATATTGGTTTTGAAAATTACAAAAAATTAAAAAAGACGCTTCCACGGTTGGAAAATGGAAGCAGTTTTTGGTATATAAAAGTGTTTCCATTTTCCAACCCTGCAAGCGTCTTTTTCTTCTGGAAAGAAATATATTGGTATAAAAATCAGCAAAATTAAAAAGATGCTTTCAGAGCTGGAAAATATAAACTTGTTTGGTATATAAAAGCAACCAACTAAAACCAATTTTTTTCTTTATTAATTAAACATATGTGACAGCGCATAGAAAAGGGACCTAAGGGTAAAAATATAAATTTTCACTTTTTTTTTTTTTTTTTGATGTGGGCAACATCTGAGCATCAAATGAGACCGATCCCATGCCCCAAAAGTGTTCCCTCCCAGAGATATGCGCGTTTTATTCAGTGGTGGTACACCAAAGATACACGTATTTAAATCTTTAAAATGGCTCTCCCAAACAAAACCGGTTTTTACCCTTAGGTCCCTTTCTATTTTGCGCGTCACATATGCATTTTGTGTTTTAGAAAAATCTTTACTCAAGGGTTTCTTATGTTCGTATAATTTTTGTGCAGAATAAAATATTCAACTATTTATTTACAAATAAGTATATACTCCATAAGTTGGTTGGTAAAGGGTATATAAGATTCGGTACATTCGAATTTAGCACTGTTACTTTTTTGTTAAAACACTGTTATAAAAGAAAAAAAAAAGTTTATTTATAAGCTGTAAAGCACTGAGTTCTGTACACCACATTATATTCACTGCACGTGGCGGCGATGTTAAGGAAATATTGTAATTGGAGTAGAACATGATAAAAAAAAGAGTTAAAGTGTAAGAGTCAATATTTGTTATACACAATAAAAGGGGTTGTGAACTAAATAAACATTTCTAGCAATCGGATTAATGGAATTTCACGTTAATGGATTATTCTGTCAGTCGAACGTTGTCGTTATTAAGATTTATTAAATTGATTTTAATCAAAATCAAGTTGGGATTAATTCATTAAACAGACGTTAAGCGTATATAGTTCTTGAGTCAATTGCACCTTCACAGAAAAAAATATCATCGAAATGCAACTAACAAAACAAATTGTTTATATTTAATTTAAAAATTAACAATGATCATTGTTGATATAACAAATTTAAAATTTTGTAGTCAATTAAATTACTCAACAAAATTATTTGTTAAATTATATCATAACGGAATACGTACATGTAGAAGAAACAAGAAATCATGTTTTGTGTGTTGCTCCTTAGCTGAGAGGTAAGTGAGTTAGTTTATTAGTCCTAAGGTTGCCGGTTCAACTCCGCTCAAAGACAAGCAAAAATCGTTTCGAAGATTCTGATTGTGTATAAAAAAGCATTGTTTATATCACAATTATGACACGAAAATTCAACAATTCACATTTAGTTAATTTAATTATTATTTTTCGAAATTCATTTGTTTCTATAATTTTGATTTGAATAGGCTAAACTTCGTATCGCTTTTTAAGCCAAATTACATGTGATAATTATTAATGAACAAATAACACCAAAGTTAGTTGTAAATATTCTGACTAACAACACATAGTTGAACGGAACAGCCAGCCGTTTTCGAAGGCCACTAAACCTTCATCATCAGCGTTCTTCTGTGTTTGGTCCACTGTGTGTGGTGTCAGTTGATGTAGATTTCTGCTTTATATACGAAGCTTTCACACATTCACATTGTTAATATAACAATAACTTTAATTGAAATAGCTTTGAAATCTAAGAAAAATAAATGTTGAATAAATAAATAAGTTTCAACAAACTATTTCTTGATACACATATATAATTGAAAATATTTTTCAGATTTTCCTTTAACTTACAATTTCGTTAATTGTATTTACAAAAATCGTTGTAGGTTCAAAATCTGTTCACCTCAGTGAACAAAATATACACTTTTACCCAACCCTGACTTTTCACAACAATGCCCCCTAAACCAACTACCACCAACTTCAAGGCTACAAATAAAGCGGCCCGTTTTGCACGATCAAAGATTTTTTAATTCATTCGTTCGTGAAATATCAAGTGGATAACCAAGTTCAGTGAACAAACTATATTTTGATACAAATTACCAGCTATATTACAAAGATATTTCTTCCAGAAAAACATACAAACAAACACATAAAACACAACATGCATATGCTTACATACAATACATATATGAACAAACAAATAAAACAAGTGAAATAACATAAATTAATATTGATTTATATGTACACATACACACATAATATATAAATAACATATACACACACCACTTTGAATATACAAAAAAAAAAAGAATAGAATTTCAACGGTTTTAAGCCAATAAATAGTTATTTATATACCTACGTTTTATAACGTTTTAAAACTTCCCGTCTTTATTTATTTATTTATGTAAAGAAACCCGTTAAACCCAAGTAAGTTTGTTGTAACCCTAAAACCCGTAAAAATAAAATCAATTAATTATTTAATTGATATAATAAAAAAATTAATTGTATTTACAAATCATTTTTTTCTGTGTTGTAAGTGTGCAAATACAAGTCTTTATGCATAATGTTCATCAACGACGAGCGTGAGAGGTGCAATTGTTGGGCACGACGACCAGTTGAGGTGGACATCTCTTCAGCCACAATATCGCTAACAGCAGCAATATTTTCTGTACGAGCATGCAGCTCGGTTTGCTCAAATTTTTACACGATTTTTCCGATTGTACGCACATTTGGTCGATTGTGCTGACCGAAAAAATCACGAAGTGCACGATATGCATTTTGATTTGAACGCCCATTTTTATAATAAGCCTGAATAACTTTAACGCGTTGCTCGATTGTGTATCTTTCCACGGTTCAAATTGAGTTAGTCTGAATTTGAGAAATGCCAAATGAAATGCTGAAAAAATTTGACGTTTATGTGTGGTTCACATTCAGCATCGTCCCTTAAAATTTAACCACCCTTTACACGAAAAAGTTTAAGTTTTCCGGGTACGGAGCAATGCTTTTTTATTTTTCTAATTTTTTACACCAAACTATTTTTTTTTAAGCATAGAGTATATTTAATTTGTAAACAAAAAGAAAAAAAATAATTTGACCTAGTTACTTTTAAATACAAAAAAAAAATATCCAACCCTGGAATCATCCCTTTAGATTTTTTTGATTCCCTATACCAATCTAGTTCATTAAAAAAATATGTAAAATTTGTTAAGTGAATAGAGAAAAAAAGGAAATAAGGAAAAAATTAGTTTTATTTAGATACATTAATATCCAAAAAAAAAGTAAAAATTTTCTAGCTCTGCAGTTGTCTATATTTTTCTTTCCAAAACATAAAATTTATTTATAATAAAATATATAATTTCTTTAGAAATCTGTTTTGAAAAGCGATCAAATAAATGAACTGGTAAAGTGAAATTATTGACTCGATTCTTCTACATAAGTATTTGGTTAATACAAATTAATCAATCTTTGTTTAAATAGTGTAAAGGAATGGAAAATACATATTCACATTGTATACACATATGAAAATTACCATTTACTCATATATACATATCGCTGATTAACTTCAATAGTGTCATAACTCAAAAAATTAGTTTTTTGAGCTAATGATGCAAAAAAAAAATTATTAGGCATTTCGTATTTTATCTTGTGTAAAAATTTCATATAAATAACTTGTACTACCACCTCGTGAGAGCAGAAAATTTTTTCATGTCTTCGTTGCGTTGTATGTAAATTGAAAACTTTAAACGCGTTTTCTACAAATTTAGTTTTTTATACCTTTTACCAAAAAATGGTAAAAGGGTATATATAGGTTTGTCATTCCGTTTGTAATTTCTAGAATATTAATAAGCGAGCCATAAAGTATATATATTCTAGATCCTTATGCATAGGGAAGACGAATAAGCGATGTCCGTCTGTCTGTACGTGAAATCGGTTTTCCGAAGCTCCTAGAAAAGATAGAGACTTCGTTCTTGGACTGGTGTGTCAGAAATGCTCGAAATAAGATTGGTATTAAAAATCAGCAAAATCGTGCAGACGGATTCATAGCTGGGAAGCTTAAACTTCATTTTGCCATACAAAATAACTACCGAAAACTGGTTATTATTTTTTTTATTAAATAAACTTATTTTATACTTCAGAATGAATAAAATTAATATTTCTTAACAAAAAAATAGAAAATAAAAAAAATTAAAAAAACTAAATAGACGTTTCCAGGGTTGGAAAACTTTAACTTTTTTATACAAAATTATACAAAATTAATTTACTAAAAGAAATTTTTCCTTTTTTCTATAAATTAAATATATCTTATATTCTAAGAAGAAAGAGATTGGGTTAAAAAATCAGAAAAATCAAAAAGGATAATTCCGGGGTTGGGAAACTTAAAATTTTTGTGATATAAAAAATTAACTACCGTAAACTAATTTTTATATTTTTTTTATTAAATTAACTTATTTTATACTTCAGTACAAATTAAATTTTTATTTCAAATTAAAAAAATTAAAAAGACGTTTCCAGGGTTGGAAAACTTTATTTTTTTTTCATATACAAAAGTAACTTACTAAAACAAATTTTTTTCTTTTTTCCCATAAATTAAACATATCTTAGACTCTTAAAAGAAATAGATTGGTGTAACAAATCAGAAAAATCAAAAAGGATGATTCCAGGGTTGGGAAACTTACACTTTTTGTAATATATAGAAGTAACTAGGTCTTACTATTTTTTTATTTTTTTATTAAATTAACTTAACTGTAGTACACATTAAATTGATATTAAAAATTAAAAAAAAAGTTAAATACATGAAAAAGACATTTCCAGGGTTGGAAAACTTTAAATTTTTTCCTATACAAAAGTAACTTACTAAAACAAATTTTTTCTTTTTCTCTATATATTAAACATAGCTTATATTCTTAAAAGGAACATATTGGTGTACGAAATCTGAAAAATCAAAAAGAACGGCTGGAAAACTTACACTTTTTGTGATAAATAAAATTAACTACCGAAAACTAATTTTTATTTTTTTGTATAAAATAGACTTATTTTATACTTCAGTACGAATGAATTTGGTATTTCAATAAAAAAAATTAAAACGAAGTTTCCAGGGTTGGAAAAACTTATTTTTTATACAAAAGTAACTTACTAAAGCAAATTTTTCCATTTTTTAATATAAATTAAACATATCTTACATTCTTAAAAAAAAAGATTGTTTTTCAGAATACAGAAAAATCAAAAAGGGGGATTCCAGGGTTGGGAAACTTACGCTCTTTACGATATAAAAAATTAACTACCGAAAATTAATTTTTATTTTTTTTTATTAAATAAACTTATTTTATGCTTGAGTACGAAAAAAATTGGTACTTAAAATAAAAAAAAAAACATTTAAAAAAATTAAAAAGACGATTCCAGGGTTGGAAAACTAACGTTTTTTGTACAAAAGTAACTTACTAAAACAAGTTTTTCCTTTTTTCTATAAATTAAACATATCTTAAATTCTTAAAAGAAAGAGATTGGTGTAAGAAATCAGAAAAATCAAAAAGAATGATCGCAGGGTTGGGAAACTTACACTTTTTGTGATATATAAAAGTAACTAAGTCTAATTAATTTTTATCTTTTCCTTTATAGATTATACATATTTTACGTTTTGGAAAGAAAATTTTGGTGTAGAAAGTTATAAAAATAAAAAACACAGCTCCAGAGCTGGAAACTTTGACCTTTTTTTCTGGATATTAAAGTAACTAATTAAAACATTTTCTTTTTAATTTTCTTTTTTCTTTTTTTACTTAACACACTTTCTATATTTTTTAAGAAGTACTAGATTGATATAAGGAATAAGAAAAATCTAATATGATGATTCTAGGGTTTGAAAATTATTTTTTTTTTTGTACATAAAAGTAACTAGGTCAAATTGTTTTTTTCTTTGTGTTTATACCTACATAATCGCACTTTGGTAAAGGGTATATAAGATTCGGCACAGCCGAATATAGCACTCTTACTTGTTTTTAGTTAATTTTAATTATTATTCGAACTCCATTTGTTTCTATATTTGTGATTTGAACGGGCTAAGGTTCGTATTGCTTTTTAAGCCAAATTACATGTGATAATTATTAACGAACAAAGAACACCAAAGTCTGTTGGAAATATTCTGACTAAAAACACATAGTTGAACGGAACAGCCAGCCGTTTTCGAAGGCCACTAAACCTTCATAATCAGCGTTCTTTTGTGTTTGGTCCACTGTGTGTGGTGTCGGTAGATGTAGATTTCTGCTTTATATATTTAGCATTTTTTTGCAAATGGAATATGTGAATTGTTTTGATTCATCGTATATCAATTTGCTGAAAGCTTTTTTGTAATGAAAGCTCAATTTTACCATCTCTATATTTACAACAGTCTTACCATTGTCGTTTGTTCTATACTAATTATGCACATGTTAGTTAATTTGCTTATTTATGTTCTACTTAAGACAAACTTTTTTGGTTTGTTACTATTAAGTAATATAGTTTTTTTAGTTGTGACACTATTGAAAATAAGAAGCTAGATGATATACAAATACTCAAACCTTTTTTGATGCTTAAGGCTTTTCTTACGCTACACAGCTTAGTTAAAATATCGTTAGAAGTAAGTAAAGCTGGCTTTGCCGTCATCTTTTCGTATGGATTTTTCCTTTAAATTTTTTATGGTCAGTTTGTTATATAATTTACAGAATAAAATAAATAGAAACACCCCGTTAATTAATATTTTTCTAATTTTAACCAAGCTTAACTGAAAACCTATTAAATCGAAAACCCCTCCAATGCGTAAAGAATAACTGGCGGTCTACTATGCATTTCGAAACGAAAGAAAAAGCTTTCGCATTTGTATGTTATTAACATTACAATTCTAAAGTGTTTGCTTTCTTTTCGAATTACAGAGTAGATCCCCTGGCCGCTTGCGTTTTATCTTGATTTTACTGTTTATTTATACATATTTTTTTTTAGAAAACAAATCTTTTTCAAGCAGAATTTTTTGTTTTTAATATACGAGTATGATATTTTAATAGTTATATTTTTTATTTTAACCATCATAGAATAAACATAAATTCTGTTTTATTTCCTATTAAAAACTAAACAAATATATAAATCATTTTAAATGCGGAGAAATAAATATATACATAAGTATATATGTATTTGTGTGTACATATATACATATAAAATAATATTGAAACTCACCAACATTGTCAAATACATGTTCATACTTTGTATCTGTGTTCGCAAAGAATAAATATGTCAGCCTCAATGTTCGTGTTAGTAGCAAGGAATGTTTAACTGAAAAAATAATATAAAAAAAATAAAAATATATGCAACTATTTGTTGGCTTATAACAGAAAAAATGCGGTAAAAAGCAGTTTAATCAGTAAACCTGTCTTTGATTTATTTATGTTTAAATAAAATAACTAAAACATATTCGTTGTATAAAATGAGGCTATCAGCGTAGAAGTGGTGTAACTCACATTCTTTTTTTGATTGATTACTGTTCTGGTGATAAATACTTTATTTAGTTTATCAACTATCAAAAAAAAAAAGTAGAGTAAGCCACCTTTTGGTATTCTAAAGAAAATTGAGGTGAAGAATCGTTTTTACACAGATCATTGCAAAGTAATAAAGCAATTAAATAATTAAAAGATCAATTCTTAAAAAAAAACTGATATGGGTTACACCACTTCTGCGCTGATGGCCTCAAATATACTCATAGTTGCTGTTTGTTGCAGCTTGCAGGCTAAAATAATATTGAAAATGCAACTAAATCTTTTTGTTTTTGCGTTCTACATGCAGACTTTTTCATATTGATCATTCTCACTTATTTTATTTTATTTTATTTTATTAAGCGGTTTTTAAAACAGAAATTGAGTTTAAATTAAAAGCTTATAAAAGGTGTTTTTTATTGAGGTATAGAACTTTAAGTTGGCATCACTTTTTTAACTGGCGGCCATTTTGTCAGCTGTCAAGTGATTAATATTTAGTTTGGTTTGCCATTTCATCATTAACAGGTTGACAAAAGAACAACGCTTGCAAATCGTGCAAATTTATTTCGAAAATAATGGTTCAGTTCGCGAAGTTTACCGCAAGCTCCGTCCATTTTATGGTCGACATAATCGTCCATCAGAGCAATTAATTCGGTTAACCATGGATCGTTTTCGCACTACGTTTACTCTATGTGATAATACGCATCCGCAGAGACGTCGAACAGTGCGCACCGAAGAAATTTTGCCGCTGTAGAGCAAAGTGTTGAAGAGGACCCGAATGAATCGATTCGCCACCGTGCACAGCAATTGGAGCCGACTAACCGACTATTTTGTTCCCGAATTGGATGGCATGAATGTGGATGAGTTGTGGTTCCAACAAGACGGCGCTACATGCCACACAGCGCACGTCACAATCGATTTATTGAAGGAAACATTCGATGAGCGCATAATTTCGTGGAATGGACCTGTCAATTGGCCACCAAGATCGTGTGATTTGACACCATTGGATTATTTTCTTTGGGGATATGTGAAGTCGCTCGTCTACGCCAACAAACCAGAAACGTTAGGGGACTTGGAAGCCAACATTCGTGGCGTTATTGCCAACATACGGCCCCATATGCTCGAAAAAGTGGTTGAAAATTGGACCTGTAGAATTGGCTTTATTCGAGCCAGCCGCGGCGGCCACATGCCCGAAATCATATTTAACATTAATGGCATAAAATTATCCTTCCAATAAAGCCAAATTGATGGACATTAAAACGATTTTCTGGTGTTTTATTTCAATTCGAAGTTCTATACCTCTTAAAAAAACACCCTATATTAAAAATTAAAACCATCGTATTTATCGAAATTTATTAAAAATATTTAATACAACTGAATTTACTTTACAATGAAATATGTAAAAATCTTTATCGCTATTGTCTTCCAAATTTAATTCATTCATTGATTGATTTAATGATTTTCTTTATTAAAAAAAAATTAACTGGTGGTTAGACAAACAAGAAGCCAAAATAAGTTCGAATAGAAATTAACTAAAATTATAACTTTGTTTTCTTGGATCAACTCTTTGATTGACTTATAAGTCATCTACATATATAAAATTATACACAGAAAAAAATTGCTCCTGCAATAAAAACGTTCAATTGAAAAAAAACATAAATCAATTAAAAGTTTTATTTTTAATTAAAAATTTTATTCTAGTTTTTTTTTATTATTATGTTAAACTTAAATTTTTTTATTGATTTTCAGTTAAACAAAATTTCTAAATAAAAGTTTAATTGAATCAATTACATTTCTAATTAATTTTAATTTTAATTATTTTTTTTCAATTAAAACGTGTTTGTTGCAGGAATTTTTTTCTGTTAGTGTGTGTTTGTTCCAACTATAAGAGCTGTGAAGCTGAATTTTTCAACACAGGTTCGGGTCAATACTCGGTAGGTTTTTATTTTGCTTTTAATCCAACAAGTGACCACTGTGTGGAGTAATTTGTAGCTAAAAAAAAATTACATTTTTATGATTTGATCAGGCTTAACTTCTTATAACTTTGTAAGCCAAATTACATTTGATAATTATTAATAAACAAATAACACCAAAGCTAATTGTACATAAATATTCTGACAAACACGTAATACAACGGAACAACTAGCTGTTTTCGATGACGAAGGAGTAGTAGTGGGCTTCGAAAACAGCTAGTTGTTCCGTTCTTCTACATGTTTGTTAAAATATTTACAATTAGCTTTGATATTATTTGTTCATTAATAATTATCAAATTTAATTTGGCTTACAAAGCGATACGAACTTTAGCCTGATTCAATCATAAATATAGAAACAAATGAAGTTCTAACAATAATAATGAAAATTAATTTAAAGTTTCTGTTTGATTTTATGATTACACCTATTAATATTTCCTTCAGTGTGGGACATTTTTTATACTATTGGACTTACTTTTTGAAATTTTTGATAACAAACAAATCAGATCAAAAAAACATACAAAAACTGCTTCACAGATGCATGCTAAGCCATTCACCATTATTTCAGTTGTCACCATCGACGTCACTCTAACACAATGCTAAAAAAAATGGAGCTTGTTTACACGTTGTCGAAAAGAACTGACTGCTGTTTGTAGGTTTATGCTATTTTCTAGACCTTAGTGAATGGAAATATATTGTCAGTAGCACAAAATTGTTCTCGAGAGCGAGTAAACAAGCCCATTGTGTTAAAGTGTCGTCGATGTCGACAACTGGAATAAATGATCAAACGGAATAAGTCCGTAACTTAAGGGAAAAACGCTGTCAAATAAACAAAGCCCATAATAAAAATCTATGGCAGTAACCTTAAATGCTCTCTCATTTTTATTTTATTTTCTTTTATGATTATTTTTCTTTGCAGTTTTCAAGGCAGATTTACTACAGGTACATGCATTAAGAAAAACTCTGTGGCAACTCTGTGCTTCTCACATAGCTTTACAAAGTAATTGTCAAAAATTTGTATGCTTCAAACAAGGCACAGAAGGAATTGTCAAACGAATTCTTCGTTATAAACTTGTAAACAAAAAATCAGCGGATAAGCAATATGCCTGATACGTGTACCTGTTTGATATGCCTTGGTAGTTTTGAATACAAAATATATGAAATTTATTGAAAGTATGGTAGCATTTCTGAGAGAATATTTATTTATATATGAGAGATTAAGAAAAAACGGTGTCAAAATAAAATAGATTCTATCCCTGGACTACCTTCTGAACTTACTTTTTTGTGTCAATTTCCCTCTCTCACTCGAGTGAGAGTGTCTCTCTCTCTCTCTCTCTCTCTACTTCGCACTCTCTCTAACCAGTGCTGCTATTAACAAATACAACAAATTTCATTAAATTCAATTTAAAACTATTTGCATGAAACTTTATTTGATTTGAGAATTGAGGACGTGAAATTTGCCAGAAAAGCTTAATTTTTCGTCATTTTTGCTAAAATCGGCATTTATTAACATTTCTTCGTATAATTTTTATTTGTATACCTTTATGGGAAATATAAACATGTTTTTAATTTATGTATTGGAAATTTTGTTTTGGCGTTCCTTATAAATTTCCTTTTGGGCCTAAAACTGGGGTAGTTTCAATTCCTTCTATTAATAGCTTTCCCCCTCCCCCCCCCCCCTTTTACTCTTATTCGCAACTACAAAATGCGTTTTTTTTTTTCTTTTTTAGGAAACTGAAGTTCAGCGGAAATAAAGGAAGTTATGATTGCTTTTACGTGATATATGCAGGTGAGCCTTTTCTTTGTAATAAGTGTATTATTTAAGCTTCATTTGATACGTTTATTTTCTTAAGTGTATGGATTATTTGTTTTGTTCGCCCTAAATTTTATTTTTTTACTTACTATATTTTTTTTAACATTTGTTAAAGCCAAACGTTAATAGAATTATTCACTCCAATCTAACAAGCCTTAACAAAGAAAAAAGCAAACAAATAAACAAACTAAAATAAATAACAACTACATTATGACCTTAGAATACTTATAAGTTTCATAGTTAGACATTTGATTTCGCATACAACTCCAGCTTCCTTTCCTTCCTCCAGCCGTATTTACACTTATTTATGTAACGGGTGTTTTTTTAGAGGTATAGAACTTCGAATTAAAATAAAACACAAGAAAATCGTTTTAATGTCCATCAATTTGGCTTTATTGGAAGGATAATTTTATGCCATTAATGTTTAAATATGATTTCGGGCATGTGGCCGCCGCGGCTGGCTCGAATAAAGCCAATTCTACAGGTCCAATTTTCAACCACTTTTTCGAGCATATGGGGCCGAATGTTGGCTTCCAAGTCCCCTAACGTTTCTGGTTTGTTGGCGTAGACGAGCGACTTCACATATCCCCAAAGAAAATAATCCAATGGTGTCAAATCACACGATCTTGGTGGCCAATTGACAGGTCCATTCCGCGAAATTATGCGCTCATCGAATGTTTCTTTCAATAAATCGATTGTGACGTGCGCTGTGTGGCATGTAGCGCCGTCTTGTTGGAACCACAACTCATCCACATTCATGCCATCCAATTCGGGAACAAAATAGTCGGTTATCATGGCTCCATACCGGTCTCCATTAACGGTAACTGACTCTCCAGCATTATTTCGGAAGAAGTATGGCCCAATGACTCCACCAGCCCATAGAGCACACCAAACAGTCAGTTTTTGTGGATGTAATGGCGTCTCAAGGGTCTCATGTGGATTCTCTTCACTCCAAATGCGGCAATTTTGCTTGTTGACGTAGCCATTCAACCAAAAATGAGCCTCATCACTGAACAAAATTTTGCGATGAAAATCAGCATCGAGATCAATCTCATTTTCAGCCCATACACCAAAATCACGACGCATTGCATGGTCTCGCGGCTTTAATTCTTGCACAAGCTGGATCTTGTAAGGTCGCAAGCCAAGATCTTTGCGCAAAATCTTCCATAAAGTTGATGGACAAAGCTCCAATTGCTGTGCATGGTGGCGAATCGATTCATTCGGGTCCTCTTCAACACTTTGCTCTACAGCGGCAATTGTTTCTTCGGTGCGCACTGTTCGACGTCTCTGCGGATGCGTATTATCACATAGAATAAACGTAGTGCGAAAACGATCCATGGTTAACCGAATTAATTGCTCTGATGGACGATTATGTCGACCATAAAATGGACGGAGCTTGCGGTAAACTTCGCGAACTGAACCATTATTTTCGAAATAAATTTGCACGATTTGCAAGCGTTGTTCTTTTGTCAACCTGTTCATGATGAAATGGCAAACCAAACTAAATATTAATCACTTGACAGCTGACAAAATGGCCGCCAGTTAAAAAAGTGATGCCAACTTTAAGTTCTATACCTCAATAAAAAAACACCCATTATAAATCGTGCAAAAAGTATAACTTTTTTGGTAAAAGAAACTCTTAAGATTCGATTTTTTTATGGTACATACATACATACATACATACATTACATATGTAAGGAAATGTTTATAAACTTATTTTATTTCTGATTTTTTTTTTTTTTTAGCAGAAAGGACTCTGATTTATTGCCATCTTTATTTAATATTTGGCGGCAAACACTACGATTGCTATTCAAACATCATTTAAGAAATAAATACAACTTTGAGAAAAATATATTTGAAGTAATATAAAACATCTATCTATTCCTCTTAGTATGTTCACACGAATTTTTTTAACATATAAACTGTCTATGTAAAATTTTTTTTTGCATTTAGTTCAATAATTCGCTAAATCGGTGTCAATAATTTGAATTTGATTTTTAATATACGTACATATTAGAGGCCTGCGCAAACAGTCTTGAATTGTAAATACGTCTTGTTTTTTATATGTATTCTCGTCGTATGTATTATACTAAGCCAATAATAAATGCTGTCGTATAATAAGCGAAGCAAGATGGATGGTGTATTGATGTTCGTGTATATGAGTGTTAACAAGCGATGCCGCGGAGACTTCTTGTTCATAACCAACAATCAAACAATCAATCAGAAGTAGTGTTGTATACGTTAATGCTTGTTATTTTGCATATTGTACGTTTGAGTGCGTGTGTAAGATGTAAAGGGTAAACATTATGTATTTAAAGGTGTTTTTTTTAAAGTGTCATGAATGTATGTATGTCAATAAATATTTTGCTATGATTCACTCTTCTTTAATAAGTAAAGATCATTAACACTTTATTTACTGAAATAAAGAAAAAAGAAACTCAATACAGCTAGAATTACTGAATTCAAATATTTAACATTCTTAAAGTTCATTACCACCATACATTGTTTAATTCAAAACATTATGAAATAACTAACATTTCAGTAGATCGGGTTACTGTCAATATTCCCACATTTTCTTTGAATAATAAAGCATGACAAATTAATGACGCTTCACTTTCCTAGCATAAGTATAATATAAATAAGTTTACATTCTTTAAAATAAACACATTAAGAACAGAATAATAAAACTAGTGAATAGATTGTGAATATTTAAATTAAATAATAAATATTGGAAAATATACAAAGAACATTTTTTTTTAAATAAATACGTTACATGGCGACCGTGACATTAAAAAGAACCACGGAAAAGTTGCAATCAAAAGTGTTTGTATTTGTGCTTTCGATTGTGCACTTTCTCATTGTGAAAATTTCTCGGCATTTGAAAAATGTGTAGCCCAAAAATTGCTACTGAGGATAAAGACTCAACAAACGAAAAAAAAAAACTAAATCGCAAATAAAGTAATTGCTAAAGTTCTGCAAGTTGTTTATATATGTGAAAAGAATACGTTTGTGAATTGCTTCCTCATAAGAAAGACGGAAGACAATCATCATTAGATCAATGAAAATAAAGCTCATCTGGACTCATAATATGTCCATCACATGTGCGGTATCCCATGCAACAATTTGGCCAACACCTTATATTGCTTTGGCCAGGTCACATTTAACAGCTGGTGCTCTTCAACAGCGTGCTACAAAACCGAAATATAATACGAATGTTCGTAATCTTATGGAGCGGTTCGTGACATGGATTCCATAATAGATCCAACAGCGCAGTGATTGCTATATGAGACTAGAAATAATAATCAACTACACAATAATCAACTACACAGTCATCCCTCAGCCAGATGCAGTACAACATCCACTACAACAACAACAAATATAATCAACGATGAATATTCAGGCAATATGTATGTATAAAATAAGTGAAGATTTTTTTTTGTAATTTATAATAACAATTTAGAAAAATAAGCAATTAGAAAAGTTAAAAAGAACATTTTATATGATTATCCGATTAATATATTAAGAGACACTTATTCAAATGTGCACTTTAGTACGCCCTTATTTATTCACAAAAAAAAAAAAAAAAAAACAACATAACACTCCCTTGCTTTCTGTGACTTTACCCTCTGTCTCAATTATGGTTAAATGGCCAATCCCAACTGGGAAGAATTGGTACAAAAATTTAACAGCTTTAAAATAGAATTCGATAAAAGCTTCAAATGTATAAGCAAATCCCAAAAACCAACAAGAAATACTATTAACAAACACCTTCAAGTACTTCAAACTAACTACAATAACGTGGTTTCATTGGTTAACCTTTTCAAGCATCTTCTAACCAAAGAGCACATCAAAGACTGTGAAAAATTAATATTCTCGTTAAACGAAAAGCTTTTAAAAGTTGCAGAAGAGCTGGAACTACCCCTGACGTCCTTAACGGTTAATGAAGAAATTAAAATACCACTCCTTAGACCCGACTCACCCCATTCACTAAACACAGCAAATCGTGCCATAATCACAAACAACACGATGGCTGATCCACTAAAATTTATAGAATCAGCAAGCAAAATCCTGCCAGATTTTGATGGCAATTATACCATGCTTGGAAAATTCATTGACGCAATAACTCTTCTGAATTCTGTAAGAGGCGAAAATTCAGAATCAATCCTTGTCAATATAATAAACACTAAAATCTCGAGCGCGGTGCGAAATAAAATTCAAGGACTTCTAACAGTCGAAGCCATTATTACAAGGCTAAAAACCACTATCAAGGGTGACTCAGCTGAAACCATTTTAGCAAAATTAAAAGCGACAAAACAATCTAATAGAGAAAAAACAGAATACACTAAACAAATACAACAATTAGCCAATGAACTAGCCAACACATACATATCAGACGGTATGACAGAAGAGGCCGCAAACAAAATTGCTACAAAGGCCGCCTCTAAGTCTATAATTGATAACGTTGACTCTGAACGAGTTAAAATAATCTTGGAAGCTGGCACCTACAACTCCGTAGAAGAAGTCACTTCCAAATTTTTAGAAATTAACTATAATGAACAAAACCCAATCGTGTATTTTACAAACAGAAATCGATTACCAGTATACAATAACAACAACAATAATCGCAATAGAACAACAAATTCCAATAGTTATCGAAGATATCACAACAACAATAACAGAAACTACCGCGGAAACCATAATCGCAACAACATTTATTACCGTAGTAACAACAACAACATTAACAATCGTCACAATACCAATAATATGTCTCGGAATTCTTACAACAACAACAGAAGAATTAACTTAATTACCTCCGATGAATCGGAAAACTACCAAAACCCTCAGCCCACCCATCTGGGGGAAAATTAAATAACAATAATATTCAGAACATTAAACCCACAATTTCTACTAACGTTTTGAAAGTCACAACTCGTTTACAGACAAGAAATCAAGATACTAATGAAATACATGATAACAGAAATTCAGATAAAGTAAAACAACAACGTATATATGAAGCAATAAACGCTAATGAATCAAAGAAAATTACCCGTTTAACTTTTTCCCAAATAGGCGATACACTTAGATGTACCCTTAGGAAGGGCAAACAAATTTTAACGGACTTCGCGATGGATGATTATATTGCTAATGGAAAGATTGATCTAAATCAATTCTTACCAATGCTTGAAATAATAGCAAACAATCTAAACATTCCAAAGCTACAGCTGTCGTTGAATGAAATAATTTTTAAAGAAACTCGAGTAAATGAATTTAAAGAATGCGCAAATAATAAATTGAAAAAACTAATTGTAATATTGACACCCC
This sequence comes from Tachina grossa, assembly GCA_949987645.1. Taxonomy (NCBI): domain Eukaryota; kingdom Metazoa; phylum Arthropoda; class Insecta; order Diptera; family Tachinidae; genus Tachina; species Tachina grossa. The sequence continues at coordinate 37,260,422 of OX465276.1, read as the reverse complement.
AAGTAACAATTATAAACAATGAAAAAGAAAAAATGGATATTCTTAGGAAATTCCATGATGATCCCCTGTCTGGTGGCCACCCAGGGATCACAAGATTATTAAACAAACTGAGAAGACATTATTACTGGAAAAATATGTCCAGGGAAGTAACTAAATATGTAAAAAACTGTGTATCATGTCAACTAAATAAGTCACGTCCCAAACAAAAAGAAAATTTAACAATTACACCAACACCAGCCAAACCCTTTGATATAGTTATTGTAGACACAATTGGTCCATTCGTTAAATCAAATTTTGGAAATGAGTATGCAGTAACTATGATTTGCGACCTATCAAAATACTTAATAGCCGTACCCATACAAGACAAATCAGCAAAAACTGTTGCAAAGGCAATATTCATGAATTGTATATTAAAATTTGGACCTATGAAAACTTTACTTACAGACATGGGCACGGAATATAAGAATCAAGTACTATCTGAATTATGCAAACTACTTAATATAAACCAACTACATTCAACGGCATATCATCACGAAACTCTGGGTACGATCGAACGTTCTCATAGAACATTTAACGAGTACCTACGAGCATATTTAGCCCCAAACAAAACAGACTGGGACGAATGGGTTCCATACTTTGAATTTTGTTATAATACCACCCCTTCCTCTACCCATGGTTATTGCCCTTTTGAGCTAATCTGCAAAGCGCCCACGCCGCTCAACTTTCTAATGAAGGGAGGGATAGACCCACTATACAACATTGAAGCATACAGCAAAGAAGTAAGGTACAGAATGCAAGTAGCACATGAAAGAACTAAGGCACTACTTAACAAAAATAAAGCAAAACAAAAACAAATTTATGATAAAAACACCAGCCCACAAAATTTTGAAAAAAATGACCAAGTGCTAGTAGAAAATGCGGCAGGTCATAAATTATCTCAATTATATTTAGGTCCATACAAAGTAAAAGCAGTTTTAGATAAGAATTTAGTAATAGAACTAGAAAATAACAAAGCACTAACAATCCATAAGAATAGAGTAAAATTATTTAATAAACCATAAGTTCTATTATCATAATTAGACTAGAGATGCATCCTAGAACTGATATGTAAAAGATTATTAATATAACTATAAAAAAAAAAAAAGAATATAAAAAAAAAAAAAAAATATATATATAATTGAATAATCTCATAACTTACAGTATAAGATTATTCTTGTAAAGAGGGGAAGTGTCATGAATGTATGTATGTCAATAAATATTTTGCTATGATTCACTCTTCTTTAATAAGTAAAGATCATTAACACTTTATTTACTGAAATAAAGAAAAAAGAAACTCAATACAGCTAGAATTACTGAATTCAAATATTTAACATTCTTAAAGTTCATTACCACCATACATTGTTTAATTCAAAACATTATGAAATAACTAACATTTCAGTAGATCGGGTTACTGTCAATATTCCCACATTTTCTTTGAATAATAAAGCATGACAAATTAATGACGCTTCACTTTCCTAGCATAAGTATAATATAAATAAGTTTACATTCTTTAAAATAAACACATTAAGAACAGAATAATAAAACTAGTGAATAGATTGTGAACATTTAAATTAAATAATAAATATTGGAAAATATACAAAGAACATTTTTTTTTAAATAAATACGTTACAAAAGCAAGCCCACACAACTAATGTCAATGTATGTGTGCGTTTGTATGTGCGCAGAAAAATAAAAAAGCATGAAAACAACTTATGTGTGTATGTATGTATGTACATGCATGACGTTTGTATATGCGTATGAAGAAGCAAGCATCACAAATTCTTCCGTCACGAAGTATTTTCTTCTTTACTTCTATACCTGCAATTAATGAAACAAACGTCTTGCCAACAGTGTTGTTTAGCGTTTCTTTTAGAAGGTGATCCCTGATGCCTTTAAAGTTCTTGTAAGTGGTCTTGTGCAGGACTTTAATACATATGTATGTATATTTTCATTACATTAAGTTTCCTGTAGTTTTTTGTTAAACCAGGAATTCTTTATATCAGTTTAATATAATTGATGCCATAGCTCAAGTTAATAAAAATGAAATAAGTGACAAGTCGTTTTGCTTTAAGTTCTTCGCAATAAATACAAATTTAAGTCACTGCTGTTTGTAAATTGTAAAAATTAATATGGTGCAATAACATCGATACCAAAAAAAAAAATTAAAACAAATGCTTCTTTGACACGTTTTTGAAATAAAAACATTGCATTCATAAAATTATGAAAATTATTGCCAAAAATAGAGCTCCTAAGATCTTCTTACCATCTATTTTTCTCTCCGTTTTATTATCTTATATACGAGTATTATCTGTCGCATTCATAAAAATATTTCTATAGAATATGTTTTTATGAATATGGCAGTATATACGAGTATTTTAAATGGAGATTTCATGCATTTCTAAATTATCTGTTCCTATATAAATTATTAGTAAATTTGACAGAGACAATGAAGGAGGCATTCCACTTGAATATGCTTTTATCAAATTCTATTACACTACTATAAATATGTATATTTGATTAATTTTTTATGGATAAAAATGATATATGTATCCTCAAAATAACGCACAGGAGTGCGTATAAAATGAACTGAAGCTTGGTAACACACATATCACAACATATCCAGAACATATCCAGCAAAAAATGACAAGCGAAAAAAAAGGACTTCAAGCATTGGTTCTAATTCTAGTGAAAAACGTATGCGTTCATATTAAATTTTTTTTTAATATGACCAGCACTCTGGTGATAACCCCTGGTCATGCAATGCATTATGCTAGAACTAGGAAAATAGGTTATAGGGGAGGAGGATAGAGAGCCTAGCGTCTGTGGACATTCGATTTAAAGTTTCTCACGATGGTAGTGACAGGAAAGATCTCCGCAGGTAGCTGGTTCCACATACGAACAGTGCGGCTAAAAAAGTAATTCTAATAATAATTAGATTAGATTAATATTGGCTAATCGACCAAAAAGGGATGTGCTCTGAATGAGGCACGTGTTGTGCGTATAAATGTGACGGTTTCAGGAACAAGTTCCCTAATATCATTAGAACACATTCCATTGTAGCAACGATAGAACAAGGAAATGCAGTCCACATTGAATCAATATAGTTGGATACACTACTATCACCGATGAGCTTCTTTGCCCTCTCCTGCACGCGGTCGAGCAGCCCCAAAATATACTTTGAAGCGTCGGCCCATACATGAGAGTTGTATTCCATTTTCGGTCGGATATAAGTGGTATAAATAGTAAGGAGATCAGATGGGGTGTAATGTCGTTTGCACTGTTTAAAAAAACCGAGACACTTGAATGCTTCTTTTGCAATGTGTTCAGTTCATCGAACATTACACTGGATTTTCATGCCAAGAACATCAAGAGTTTCTGATTCCTTAATATTTATACCCCCAAAGGTACAGAGGCAGCAGCATTTTCGGTCATGTGTCTATGAGTAAATATACAGCATTGGGTCTTATGGGCGTTAATCGACCCTGTTGTCATGACCCCATTCAGAAATTGTTGCTAAATAATAGTTTAAAGTCTCAGGGTCGTATTCAAAAAAACTTAACAAAGCTTTGAAAAGCAATGTTAAGTAAAGGTGTATTCAAAAAAAAATTATTATATCAAAATTCTGAACCTACGTTTGTTAAGGCTACTTTAAGTTTATATTTCCAAACTGTGTATTTTGTACCTCAAATATTTTTGGTGCCAGCTCTTATCTTAAATTTATCATTTCTGTCATGTGATGGAAAATATCACTAAATTATCCAACTGATTCGAAATACATAGCAAAATCCATAAAAAATATTAAAATAAATACAATTATACAAAAATGTTTTAGTGATGTACATTCAAACAAAACGAATCGAAAAAATCTGGACATTCAAATACTCATTTCGTTCGAATAAAATAAATTGAGATAATTTTTCTATGTTCATCATATTTTTTTTTACTTTTACTTCATAAAAATGTTTATCTGTTTTGCTTCCATGTCAGAAGCTTATATTTTATAAATTAGGTTGCTTAACTTCAAGATAATAAAAATGTATTTAATAAAATAAAAAATTATTTGAATACTCGAATGAAATTGTATTCGATGTTGTACATCATAAGCTGTGAAATGGTTGTTGAACATGGTGGTGTTACCAGAATTTATTATTAAATCAAAAATAATTAAAGTTGTCTTTTGAATACAAATTCTTAACAAAGCAATGTTAGCCTTAAAGTGCTTGGTAGCTACTATGAACTTTAAAGTTCAAGTAAAATATTTTTTTGAATAAGGCTGTCATTCATTGTTTTTCGCATAGCCTTAACCTGGGGTCGGCTAGGTCTATTGCTGAATGAGAAGGAATGGCAAATGCTGCTGCCGTCCGTGAAAGAATAAATAGGATTGAAAGTTTTACATAGAAGATCATTTAGATAGATAAGGAACAGAGTGAAAGAACGGAACCTTGCGGTACCCCTGAATTTAACTTGAAATCATTTGAAGTGATCCCATCTATAAACACTCTTATAGTGCGATCCCTACGGAAACTCGATATGAATCGAGAGAAATTATCACCGACACCAAGAGCAATACATTTTGACAAAAGTGCACCATGCAACACTCTATCTAGAGCCACCACCTTGCTTTCGCCAAAATGGTGGATTGAATTAAACCATTGCTCCGAGAGGAGAGCAAGTAGGTCTCTTGTAGAGCGGTTTCTACGAGTGTTTATGTCTGATGAAAATTTGACGATTATATCCGATTTTGGCATGCATGCGCAATATTAATAAAAATGTATAAACAAAAAACTTTTCTTGATATACTCGTATGAGTACTCCTCGTACTTGAAGATATGTTTTTTTCAATTAAGTAATTTTCCACTTAATCACCCTTATTCCAGTTGTTGACATGGACGTCACTTTAACAAAATACCAAAAAATTGGTATGTTGACTTAAACGATCATCGGCCATTCATCATCGACGGTACATCGAATAAGTAGAAATACTTAATGTGATAGATCCCATTGCATTAAGGTACCGCACGAGCTTGCCGAAATCAGTTTGTTATATCTACAATAGGATGGGGGTGGGGCATGACCAATTTTTATGAATCTCGGTATGCATCTTTTTTTTTATTCTAGAAATCGTATGCACCAAATTTGAAGAGTTCTACTTAAAATAGAAAAAATAGATTAAGATTAGATGTGTAGGTGGTGCGCGTGCAGTGCTCATGCTGCATTCGTATGAAATTAATTTTTTTCCCCTAATTTAGTTAACATTAAGCTCGATGCCAACTTAACCGCTTCCGATCGTTTTTGCACAAAAACTTATGCAGCTATCCCACTGTGCGTTGGTCATACCATCAACAACAACAGTTAACGCTATAGATCGATAATTATCAACTTCTGTTGGCCAGAATTGGATGGTGTAAACACCTAGGCGCAGAAAAAACATTCTGGGGGAAACATTTTCCCCAAGAATTGCTATTGCTTTAAAATTAGTCATGAAAATCACTAGACAAAATTTCTAACTACGCCAATGTGCCACAAAAATATTTAAAGAAAGGAAGGTAGAGAGGAAGCGCTTACACAGAAAAAAATATTCCTGCAATAAACAACTTTATTTGAAAATTAAACCAAAAATCAATTAAATAATGTATTTGTGTCAATTAAACTTTTGTTTAAAAATAAAATATAAACAATAAAAAACTTTAATTGAAAATAAAACCAAAAATCAATTACAAATGTTTTTAGGTCAATTAAACTTTTGTTAAAAAATTTAATTAATTTCAAAGTTTAATTGACTCAATAATATATTTAATTGGTTTTTTAGTTTTTTTTGTTTATTGAAAAAATATTTTATTTTTAAACAAAAGTTTAATTGACTTAAATACATTTTTAATTTATTTTTGGTTTTATTTTCAAATAAAGTTGTTTATTGCAAGAATATTTTTTTCTGTGTAATAAAATACAGTAAACACAAATTTCATTTTAAAAAATGTATAATTAATTTTAAGTTTAAGTTCTCTGTGTAACTCTTTCTGTTACCATCAATATCTTTGATCAAACCTACAAAATGCACTGGTGTTCATTTAACCAGCAATTGAGAAAATCTGTTGTATAATTGTTTGAAATAAACCACCTTTTCAATTATCCTTCTTTATCTGAACATAACAAACAACATGAAATGTAATTGCCTTCAAGCTTTAATAATTCGTTGGATATACACACATATGTACATATACATATGTACATACATATAATTATTTTTTGGCAAACTACTACACGCATACATATATACATATAAATATATTGTTATCGTGCGTTAATCAAAAAGGGTAATAATTCCATTTCAAATAATTGAGGTATGAGCATCATCATAACACTTGAGCTTATTGAATTCAATATACTCCCCCCCGCCTTTGAACCCCTTTCTTCATATCCTTACTACCCCTTTCGTTTATATGAGATTCAGTCATACTATACAACTATTTAGTTGCACACAACCACCCAATTGAAAACGTACAAGAAAAAGAAATCAAAGCTTAACTACACACATTCAACAGCTGGATAAGCAAGCATCCCTTTTCCACTTGGCCCTTATTAATATTGTAGGTAATAAAGATTTTCTTCGCTTGATTATAATACTCGTACATACGTAGTTATACTTACGTGCAATATGTATTTGTAAAGTATTTTATTATGCCCCCGTTGGAAGTTAAAGGATAGCAGTAGTTACTGCACAATAGCAAGCACCCTTTGTAAAGGAAACAAAAAAGTAAAACTGAATAAAAATAAAAAATAAAACCATAACTTTGGAAATATTTGTTATGTCTTTATAGTCGGATAAAAAAAGGGCTTTTTGTAATATTACTTAAAGTTTATGGTGGTGTTGAAAGGATGTGAATGAAGGGAAAGAGTTACAGGCTTTACTGCTTTCTAGAGTAGGAGGTCAATTTGATATAAAACGTGTATCTGCGAGTATTACAAGTTAACCAGCCATGTAATATTAAAGCCAACAAAACTAAAAAGGAAATACTAAAGCCAAAAATTAAAAAAAAAAATCAGGCAAACATTTTAGAAATGTAGGGGAGGAAACTGAACAACGTTTCACGAAAAATTATTGTATCATAGATTGGAATAGGTATCCTTAGTCTTTAATTTTAGCACTAATTGAGATTTATGAGGGCTTTTACCTGACATAATAAATATTTAATAAATGTGATCTATTGGCATAAGAAGCACTTGCGCAATTCCCACGATTTAAGGCGCATTCCTATTTCAAATATACATATAAATTCGATTATAGAGTAGACAAACTGGTGTTGTCTTTCGGTCTTGTAGTTTTATACCCACATATCCACTTGTAGCAAATATTTAAGGTGGAAGTACATACTACGCGTTACGCGTCAACGCTTTTCTGGCTTGTTAAACTTTTAAGGCTATACAAATGGAAAGTTACACAACACGCTTTTGAGATTTTTTTAGTTGTAAAATTTAAAGCCTTTGCCGGCTATTTTTTTGTCTTGCATTTACGTTTTCTTTTTCTTTAAATATTTAATGCATTTTTTTTTATCCATTGTTCAATAAAAAAATTAATTTCTAATCATTTTTGTGTATGTTAGCTCATGAATCTGGCAACACTAGCTGTCATTTTGTGTACAACGCCTGAAAGTTGAAGAATGTTCAACTTTTTGCGAGGTACGCGCGTCGCGAACTTCTCTATGTAACTTGCCTTATGAAAACACACTATTACTACGTTTATACGCAGGGCTTATTTGCAAATAAAACTGTAAATTGTTGCCATATTATTGTTTTTATTGCGACTTACTAATTCAGAAAACTATTCACGTTTAACGCACTATTTGCAAATAAAATGCTTGAGGTTGCCACGCTTACAAATGTTTGATAACAAAAAACAATAAATGGATTAATATTGCATTAAAAACATTAAAAGAAGCAAATAATGACAATTAAAACAAATAATTATTTGATATTTTGCACATTTACACTATTATTTTTGTCAAAAAAAGTAAATTTTCTATAGAAGTGCTACCAAGTTTGTGTACTTTTGCTATTCCGTATAAACAGTGAGTTAATTTATTTGCGAATATTTTTAATTGCAAATAGTGCGTGTATAAACGTAGTATATTTCAACTTTTTTGACAGCCGCGTGTATCGCATTAGCGCTTTTAACGCGTGTTATGTACTTCTACCTTTATACTGTTACTGTGCTCACTTTATAAAAGTGTTGTTTTCGTGAGTTCAAATGTACACAATTATTAGCGAATAAGAACTCTTTATTTATTTTTACATTAAACTCATAATTAGAAGCTTTTAAATACAAACAATGTTAATTAATTCACAGCTGAATATCACGCTCTTAACATCGCTGTCGTTTTTCGAAGTCGGTGCCAATGATGTTAAGAAATACAATTGTTGTTGTCACCGACTTTGAATAGCATTACAGGTAACACAAAAAATATTTTATTTAACTGAATCTACATGAATTATTTTTTACTTATTAGTGCGTATTTTGAAAAAAAAAAATTTATATCAGGGGTGATATGAAAAGAATAGTGGCCGCCCATTTTTCTAAATTCCACATCGCGTCACTTTCAGATAGAAATGGGCGACTTTGAACACAAATACCTAAACGTCCAACACGTACGAAATACACACACGAAAAAACACGATACTGCACAACACGCACGAACTCAAATTTCATAGCAAAAATTATACAGCCCGACAAAATTAAAAAAGATTTTTGCTTCTTTGAATTTATCAACTGATTCTAGTTAATTTGGGTGCGCTGAATTCAAATCTGTACTCAGTTTGTCTCTATCAGCTCTGGTTTTCATGATATAGCTTTTTTATACCCTCCACTGTAAGTGAGGAGGGTATATATCAGTTTGTCATTCCGTTTTTCCAAAAATATTATTTTTTGTGTAATTGCTAGCTGATTAAAGGGAATTTTATTTGTGCAATATTATTCAGAACGTTATTTTTTTATTTTTGCACTCCAATTGCATATCGGAAGTTAGTTGCTTGTGAGAAGTGGTTTATTGCAGTTGGCAAAGTTTATTAAAAAAGTGTTGATCTAAATAGAAATGACTTCCAATAGAAGACTGTGTAAAAATTACGCTGACACATTTTGTTATATTTGTGGAGAATAGGTACACCTTTAAAGAAAACATAAGACCTATTTCGGAATGTGTTAAAAAATCGTATTTAGATTACTTTGGAGTTGATCTTGGTGACCAAGATAAAAGCTGGGCTCCACACATTGTGTGCAATACTTGCTGTGTAAATTTGCGACAGTGGACTCAAGGAAAACGAAATAGGCTTAAGTTTGGTGTGCCGATGGTTTGGAGAGCGCCCAGAAATCATTTGGACGGCTGTTACTTCTGTTTAGTGAGTGTTGCTGGTATTAATAGGAAAAATCGAAATAAATGGCAGTATCCCGATTTACCGTCAGCGCGCCGTCCAATTTCCCATTCCGAAGATGTTTCCATTCCAAAACTGAATGATTCTTCAGAGCTGAGTTCGGAGTTTGAACATAATACCGCTAATGATCTGACTGATTGCGACAGTGTTTTCTAAAGCACACAAACTATTCCTCAACGTTTTAATCAATGCGAGTTGAATAACTTAATTCGAGATTTGGCCTTATCAAATGAAGCGTCCGAAGTGTTAGCTTCGAGTTTAAATGATAAGAATTTGTTAGAACGTGGAACAAAAATAACTTATTACCGCACTAGGCATAAATCTTTTTTAACAGTTTTTACTAAGGAAGACAATCTGGTGTTTTGTAATAATATAAATGGTCTTATGCAGGAAATGGGGCTATCCAAGTATCTACCTAGCGATTGGCGCCTCTTCGTGGACAGTTCCAAGAGAAGTTTGAAGTGCGTCTTATTGCACAATGGCAATGTGTATGCATCAATTCCAATTGTGCACTCCACAACAATGAAAGAAGAATATAACAACATTGCATTAGTGATATAAAAGATAAAATACCAAGACCACCAATGGATCATTTGTGTTGATCTTAAAATGGTCAATTTTCTTCTTGGACAACAGAGTGGTTATACTAAGTACCCATGCTTTTTGTGTCTCTGGGATAGCAGATCCAAGCAACAACATTGGCGGCAAAAATATTGGCCTGCGAGAGAAAAAATTATTGTTGGCGATAAAAATATTCTAAATGAAGCTTTAGTTGCACGTGAAAAGGTCGTCCTAACACCGTTGCACATCAAATTAGGACTCATGAAGCAGTTTGTTAAGGCTCCGAATCACGACGGGGAATGTTTTGCATATATTTGCAGCAAAATGCATAATCTAAGTAGAGATAAGATTAGAGCAGGAGTCTTTGACGGTCCCCAAATAAGACAGTTTATGAATGACAACGATTTTGATAAGTCAATGACCGAAACTGAATGAAATGCGTGGACATCATTCGTGCAAGTTATAAAAAATTTCTTAGGAAATAATAAAGCTCCAAATTATGTTCAATTAGTGGAGAATATGCTGGATAAATTCAGAGACCTTGGCTGCAACATGAGTATTAAAATCCGTTATTTACACAGTCACTTGGACCGATTTCCCGAAAATTTGGGTAATTTAAGCGAAGAACAAGGAAGAAGGTTTCAACAAGATATCAAAATTATGGAGAATCGGTACCAGGAAAGGTGGGATACACATATGATGGCAGACTACTGTTGGAATTTGCAAAGAGACTCTTATCCGGCTGTTCATTCCAGATTGTCTCTTAAAAGAAGCTTTACATCCTGTAACTAGAATTATATTTATATTATGTTTTTAATGCTTTGTGAGATTTTTTTTTATTTTAATAAATCTGTATGAAACAATTTTACTTCTTTGTTTATTTGTTTTTAAATTCCTATGGAAAAGTTTTACTTTTTAAATACTTAAAAAAAGCTATATCATGAAAACTAGAGCTGATAGACACAAACTGATTACAGATTTGAATTCAGCGCACCCAAATTAACTAGAATCAGAATTCAAAGAAGCAAATTGAGTGTTGGCCTGTGTTATTTATTATTCTATTCAAATAGTTAAATGTGATGTGTATGTACATATTTTTATTTAATTTCAGAACATTAAGCTTAAGAGACCCACTGTCATTATCAACAATTTGCTGGTGTTACATGATTGACGATACAACGATATTAACTTTTTTTTTATTGAAAATTAATGCATGCAAACATATTTTACACTTAAAATCGTTTCGTGTTTTTCTTTTCAATTTTGCTTAACACGAAATCAGGGGTCTAATCATCGCTTTCGATAACAAGCTGATTCCAACAAGTTTCTCCAGTTTTTGATTACGGCATTCCCCATCGAATGCCACAATCTCAAAGTGAAAAAACGTGATGAAATCAGCTCATTATCGAAACTAGAGTTGAGCGATATTTAGAAACCTGTTACTTTTTCACAGCGATTGAAAAATCACATTGAGTAATTGATTGAGTAATCACAAAAATATAGTTCTTTCATACAAACTGTGATTGTTCTTGCATGCTTACTTTACAATAAATAAAGCTACCACATTAATTTTTTTTTATACCTTCAGCTTTTGTCAAGAAAAAAATCATCAAATCGTGTAAAATCATCTTTTCTGGCAACTATATACAACTCACATTTTTATATTTGCAATTTTATTGTCTCTCTGCCTCTTATATAATTTTTTTTATTTATTCTCAATATTTGAACGGGGTTGATTGCTAATTGCTTGTTCTTGCTGTTCTTCTTATTAATATTTATCAAAACATCAATACTAATAAATACTTTTAAAGCAGAAGAGCTGAAATGTGTTAAACCGTGATCACAGTCACCGTTTAATTTCACTGCTGCTCTTCTTATTAGATTTTCTAAAAATAACAGAACTGCTACAAACAAAATACTGCTAAACTGTGATCACAGTCATAGTTTAAAAGAACAGCGATTTAGAAATCATGTTCACAAGGAGCAACATTATTAAAAAATCACGTTTTCGCTCATCACTAATCGAAACCAACGATTAGGCCCCAGATTTTTTGTTACGTGCACTTTTTGTTGGGTGGGTATATGTTCGTGTCCCGAAAATATCAACAAGAAACGTGCCAATCTCTACTTGCAAAGCTCAATGCGTGTGCCAAGTTTCGCGAAAACTGGTCAAGCAAACATGTGAAATATAATATATAATTCATTCAATAAAGAATTGAAATTACTGAACTTAAGCCTGACTAAAAATTATTTCTGATTAAAATTCACTACAGTTCAATTAAAATCTAAAAATGTCTCATATAATATATAACTTTAATAGGCATGGCCCCGCTCACTTAAGTACGAAATTGGTTCGTTCTTAGGTTCTATTTGCCAATTTTAATGGGAATCAGTTAAGTAAAAGTAAATATATCATTTAATTCTATCTTTTCATGGGTGTGGTGGCTCCACTTACTTTATTAAATGCAAGCTCACGGAGTGTTCAAAGTTTTTTTTAAATCAATTAGGTAGAAGCACGTTAAATATTATAACAGATTGTAATGGGAATAGACCCGCCCACTTTTTTAAGTGTAAGATTGGATATTTTTCAAGGCTCAGAGTGTATGCCAAGTTTTGTAAAAGTCCCCGCCCAATTTTTTAAAAGCAGCATTATATCTTACTTAGCGCTCAGGGTGTCAATTTTTTTAAAAATCAGTCAAGTAAAAGCACATGAATTACACAGTGCAACACGAAAAAATATAACCATATACAGACACCACTACGTGACAAAAGACCAAAACCAAAGACCCGTGTCTCACAGTTTTGCCCCAAGCCATCTACTTTTTTTATGGGCCCCCAAATATTTGTGGCCTCGGTGTCATTTTTTGCATTTTCTCAGGCTCATATCTTGCAAACCGTTCGGAATTTTGATTTAATCTGTGAAGAAAAGTTGTAGGTCTCTTCATAAAGAACAAAAATTGTAAATATATACAAAAACTCAAAAAAACTTCATCTTCAAGATCAAAATCGCAAAAAATTTAAGAAAAGTTCGATTTTTTTTAACCTTTTTTCCCCTGTTCAGGTCCATAGGTAGCAATCCGTTCTAAATTCAAGCAAAGAATTAACTATAAAAATGTACCAAAGACCTCAATAAACAACTTCGTAGAGCATATGAACTTCCTAGGAATGACTCTTAACACCGTTTAGGTAGCGCTTAGGTAGCCGCAAAAGTGAAAAATATCCTGAAATTTTTTTAGTTTCATTTGTTCGGGCTCCATAGAAAACCGAAAGTGTGTCCCTAGATTCGCAGCAGTCGAAAAAGAAAGATTTTAAAATCAAAGAAAAAATTAGTAGGCTTGGCCCGCCCACCTTTTGACAATTGAAGCATAGTAACAAGCATAAAGCAACGCAAACGAATTGATAAGCTTTATTTTAAAGAGAAGTAACACTCTACGCCTACTACTATTACTAGGTGCTACCTTCTATAGGAAAGGGATAGTAATATAGAAGTCAGGTGGTGAAGAAATAGATAGAGGAAAGCTTCATTCTGTTATAACTCTCCTTTGCACGTTTTAAATAATGATGTGTTGCAGCGCCTCTGGTGTAAATGAGGCGTATTAAATTTTCAACGCTGTGCTTGGTAGCCATTTTATTGGTTATTTTACTTCACCGATGATTCTGCCAAACAATACCGAGAAAGGAGGGCTCTTGGATGCAACGTTAGGACTAGTATCTGCTGAAGCCGTTGTAGTTTAGTGACAAGTGTCTCTACCTTAATCACTTTAACTTGCTTACAATAACAAATACAAAGTTAATTACTACATACATGAATGTACTCACGAACTCAGTTTCGTCAACGTGCCAACTACTTTAGCCAACGCCACCCTCAAGCTCGGTTAAAAATTGAATCAATGTTATCGGTTTACACTTTAAAATACAGAAACACGATTTTTCTACAAATTGAGAAATTTTTCGTTTCATAGATCTTGTAAGAACTTTAAGTTTCTTGTTATTTTGGAAAAGTTTGATTTGATGGCGAGAAAAAAAGGATCAATAGCTCAAAAGCAAACGTTAAAACATTAGTACAGAGGTATAAGTTCTTATTTTGATTTAGAAACTCATATCTTACTATATAATGTACGTCAGTGATGCCAACTTGGTGCTTTTGGCACTATTTTTAGTGCTTTTTGAAGACTCAAGACGCCAGAGTTTGAGCGTTAGTGCCAAACTAAGAAAAACCACTACGCAGTGGTTTTTAAGAAATTTGTATATTTCTTAAAATTACTTTAATAAAAACTTGGTGTATTTACTTTTTCAGTGTAAAGCATACCTTTTTCGTCTGATACATTTCATTAAAGATGATACTATTGCCAAAAAAAGAGAATAGCTTAGAAAATATTTAACATTATTAAACTTCACTCGTGTGGGTATTCACTTGTTTTTCACGTCAGTGCTTATTACGCTTTTTAGATCTCAAAATTACGATTTTTAGTGCTTTTTTTTTTAAATTTGATGTGCTTTCAGAGCCAAAAAGTTGGCATCACTGATGTGCATTCTTTCTTGCACACATTTTCCTTTCTGCAATACTCTCTCTTAAGTAGTTTTTCTTTAATCTCTTTCAATTCGTTATTTATCAAAAGACAACCACTGTTAACCTCCAACTTTTATTAGTTTTGCTCAATAATTTCTATAAAAAAGGACATTTTTTGAACTTTTGCAACAAAATAAACTTACTGTTTAACTTTAACATTTTTTTTTTTTGTACAAAAGTATAAACTGTAAGTCTAAAGATAAAAAAACCCTTTTGGTGAAAATTTTCCAATAGCAAAGAAAACGTGGTTGTCAATAAATTCCATTGTGGCTCATATATAATAAACCTTTTATAGTATAGCAGCTGTGTTTTATTAAACAATTTAGTTTTTTTTTTTTTTTCTTAGGGAATAGAGAATAACACAAGCACATGTGTTTAAAATTCTTTTTACGAAGGTAAGCCCAAATTTATTTAATTAATATTTGGACAACTAAAAAAAAATTTTTTTTTTGATTGAAAAGAAAAAAGTCAAAAACTAATTACCAAAAACTAAAATAAGAATAATCCTGTAGCTGGGTTCTCTAACTTTTTGCGAACCGAAAATCGTAATATTTACCGACATATTTATTCGCTTTCGGTAACGATAATGTGATTCCGTAATTTCTTTTTTACGACAGTCTCCAGCTTTATCTTATTATCTGATTTACATTAAGCGTTTTTTCATGAAATTTTATGAATTTTGTTGCACGCAACTTTTTCTATTTACTAATTGCAGCGTTATAAAAGAGAATTTTATATAAAAAAGGGCGTAAATTGAATCTCTGATGCGTTTTTGACAACTTTTTTGTTATAAGTTGCTCCTCGAGGCCTCCTATTGGCAAATAAAAAATTTTCATGCAAGTAATTTCATGAAAAAAATGCTTAATGTAAATTAGGTATTACTCACCATTTAATTCAATATTATATGGTATCTCTGTATAGAAAATGTGAAAATAAGCGAAAAGCACAAATAATAATAAAGAAAAACTCAATGAATTTGATCTTGTAATTTGATTTGATTTTTATAAAACCGACAGCGAATATCGTTAAAATATATTACTGAATAGCAAAGTCGATAAAAGTTCCTTATATTTATTATAGCGATACGATTATCGTAATAAAAGTTACTGAATCCAAGTACTGAAGAAGTTAACCAAAGGTTAACGAAATATCGATATAAAACTAAAAATATAAAATATATATAAAATTTACTGACCTAAAGCTTAAAAAAATAGTTTCATTGAACATATACACTGTTCGCCACTTAAATAGGAGACCCAATTTAAATTTATTGCTTGCATTCTCTTTTGAAATCTTTGCTCTCTCGGAGAGCGTTTTTTGTTTTGATCTCTAGATTATCTCATTATCTTGCTCTGAACAAAAATTTGTTGACTGATAATGTACTGTTATTTTTTGATTTTTAATTCACTTCTTACTCTGCTGAAAACATGCAATTTTTTGGCGTCACATGAATAGAATATTCTTGATTTGTTTTAGTTATTTTGCGTTCGTGGAAAATATTAGTTAAAAATATTTTTCTTCAAAACATTATAAGCAATTAAAACAAAAAATGGGTAGAGGAAAGTGTTTAAATGAGGCAGAAAAAGTAGAAATTAGAGCCTATAAAGACTGTGGTAAATCTATTGATGAAATAGCAAAAAAGATTGGCCGAATTTGGAATGTAGTGTCTAATTATTTAAAAAATGAATTGACCTACGTGAAAAACATGAAGGGTCGAACTAAAAGCGTACTTTCAGCTGCTGACAGGCGCGCAATACTCCGGTCAGCTTCAAATTCGCACGACACTGCTGCACAAATAAGAGAAAAATGTGGAATTTCAGCAAGCATAAGAACTGTACAGAGAGTTATAGCCAAAGCTGAGCATTTAAAACGCACAAAATTAATGAAAAAACCACCTCTTAATGATAACCGAAAAACTGCGCGCTTGATGTTTTGTCGACATTACATGACGTGGAATAGTGAGTGGCATCGAGTAGTTTTTTTCCCACGAAAAAAAAATTTAATTTGGAGGGTCCCGACGGATTTAACTACTACTTTCATGACCTTCGCAAAGAAGAACATCATTTGAGTCGATTGCACAGCCGGGAAGGAGGAGTTATGGTATGGGGTTCGGTCTCCTATTATGGGACCTGTGAGTTGCAATTTTTGTCAAGTAGAATGAATGCTGAGTCATACAAATGTGTTCTTCAACTGGCTTTTCCTTATTTTAATGAACTTTTTGGAAGTCTTTCATGGACGTTTCAACAGGATAATGCTCCAATACACATGATGCCTTACTCACCCGATCTTAATATCATAGAAAATGTTTGGGGTTGGTTGTCTCGAAAAGTTTATGCTTCTGGCAAGCAATATGAAAACAAAACCGAACTTATTGAAGCAATTAAAACGGCTTGGTCTTCAATTTCTTTAAGTTATCTAAAAGCGCTATATGACTCTATTCCTGACAGGATATATGAGACCATTTTAAAAAAAGGTGGCACAACTCATTATTAATTAAAGTATTTAGCATAAGTTATAATAAAACAAGTGAAATAAAATAATAAAATTTTGATTTTGAATAAAAATCTTGAGTTTTGCTTACAATCTGCTATTCAAGTATCGCAAATTCAATAAGCATTTTTCAGTTTTTAAAAGGAAATATTGAAAATAAAAATAAAATATTTTTCATTTAAAGTTTGATTTATTTTTATTCTATTAAGTAATAATTTATCTTTGAAAAATATAAAGGCATTCGTTTATAGCCTTTATTACCAAGAAGATATTCATGTTAAAATTATACATTTAGTTACTCCTCTATTAAAGTGGCGAGCAGGTATAAAAGGTCGAAAAATTAGAACTAAAAACAATTCAATTTTATGCAGTTTTCTTTCTCTTTTATTCTTATTATTTTTTATATGTATATGTTTATATATTATTTTTTCCTTACAACCATATAATGGTGGCCTTGGCTGAAGTACTTAGCACGTGGACTACAAAACCGAAGGTCCTGGGCTCGAGCTCGGTCTCCGACAGTCATTAAATAACAACAGCACGCATTTTTCTGATGTGCATAATTGTCCCTTTTTTTTATCAGTTGTTGTAGAAAAAGTTGTAGTGTTGCAAGTATAAGGTACTGGTTACTAAAGTACACCGGCTTCAGCGGATGCTAATCCTAATGTAACATCAGAGTGACCTCCTTTGTCGATATTTTGTAGTAGAATCATCGGCAAAGTAAAATTACCAATAAAATGGCTACTAAACACAGTTTTAAAAATTTAATACTCTTCGTTGACACCAGAGGCGCTGCAACCCTGTGTTATTAAAAAAAAAGAAACGTGTAAAAACCCAGAGTTTTAAAAGAATAAAGCTTTCCTCCATCGCTTCTTTCGCCATCTGTCTTCTTATCATTATACCTTTCTTAAAGAAGGTAAGACCTTTTAGTAGTAGTACTTCTTTTAAAAAAAATCTTGTTGGTTGCTACTTTTGCAATAGACTGACCATGCTTTTTGTGGCAACGATGTCAAACAAAAAGTGCCAGTTCACACGGTTGTACAAATTTTTTAGCACGTTTAAACTGACAATATTGTAAGATCTGACAACCGTCTGTATAAAGCTTGAGTTCTTTAGGTTTTTGGCACAACCCTCGTAAGACACTAACCCATACATGTACAAACGCTAACAAAAAAAAAAAAAACATTTTTAAACATAAACACTTTTGTAACCTAGACAGGGCTAAAATGTATAAATTTTAAGTCCTTAAGTTTACTTTTAAAAATCAAGACATCCTGCTCTATTTCTGCTGCTGTTTGCTTACCTTTTTCTTCTTTATATTTTAAATATACCTATGAACGAGTACATATGCACAAGTCGCACATTTGTGATATATGAGAATATTTGGCATATGCGAGTCAGTTTATTGTTTGTTCTTTGTTTCATGGTAATTTCTGAAGGGTTGCATTAAAAATTATTTAAAACATTTTTAACATGTTTGCTTCACTTACTTGTAAACGTAGTTTTGCAGTCAACAGAGCATGAAAACCATAAATTTTTAAGTACTTATACATTCTATAAATAACTTGCTTTGAATAATTGATATTTAAATTTTTGTTTAACATTTAAATCTCTAGAGATTTGTCAAGGAGTTAGGAATATAATTTATTCCTTTTTCATGTGCGCACGAAGATTTGGATTTGCTCTCATATGATTTCATAATTTTTTTGTTGCTCTTTTTATGACATGAAAAGTACACAGAGGTGCATTTACAAAAAAAGTGTGCAGGAAGGGAGTTCTTTTATTTTTTTTTAGAATTTTCTGAAAGATAAGACAGGCGCTAAAGATCCTGAAAATATACAAATTCTCAGTAGAAACAAAAAATAGAAACACTGGAGCACATTACGTGCCATTGTGCAAAGATACCACGTAACAGACTTAACCTGTGGAATAGTTGTGCTCATGAGGATCTAAGATATTACGGAGTGTAAAACAGATCGTGCCATAACCGCCAAAAAAAGCTTAAGCGACATAATTTTCGAACTTAATTTCTTTACCAAAATCAGTTATTTGCAATCATAAGTAGTCGATTTAAGAAATTTATTATTCGACATATCGTCGTAAGTATATTTATTAATTTGAAATTTATTTGCTGGTGGTTCTCAGCTTTGCCTATATGCATTTCATTATTGCTGTAACAAATCATCAGTAGAATTCAATAAAATAATATGAATTATTTGTTTGGTTTTATATAAGTTTCTGAGCCTACTACGCTTATTTTTCTTTTTTGATTTTCAAAAATATTATTTTATGTGAATTCTCAAATAGTTTTTGGAACTCCTTGCATAAGATAAGAGGTTTGTGAATATTCAAAATGTGTGGCTGAAGTCTACTGACGATTTGCTACAGCAATAATGAAATGCATATAGACAAAGCTGAACCACCAGCAAATAAATTTAAAATTAATAAATAAGTAGTCGATTTTCGTCAAAAAAAAAAAAAAAAACCAAATCCACAAAAGGGGACGCTTAAGCTATTAAAGCGGTTATGGGTCGATATGATATCGTTGAATTCGTAAATGGCTCAGTGACAGGATATGTGCACATGGAGTCAGCGTAGCGGGCAAACTATGAAAGTTTTAATAAAGATCCTATAAGTCTCAGAATGGAAGTGCTTAGCACTACCGTTTCTAATATAACCAAACCTAGGTTTCAATCGTACTAATGTAGCTTATTGTGGTAAATTCAATTCAATTTGTTGTTCAATTTCCCTGAATTAATCATTTAGGAAACGTTTTATTTATGACGAGTCAGTCAATTCACACACAACTTTATGGAAAAGCAAACTTGAAAGGTATAACTCTTCCCCAAAAATAGTAAAGGGTATTGTAGGTTTGTTATTCCGTTTATAATTTCCAAAATATGAATATGCCAACCATATGGTTTCTTATAAATAGGGAAGACGAATAAGCAGTCTCTGTCTGTCTGTACGTGAAATCGCTTTTCCGAAGCTCCCAGAAAAGCTAGAGACTTCGGTCTTAAACTGGTGTGTCATAAATGGTTCTAAATAGATTGGTATTGAAAATCAGCAAAATTGAGCAGACGGTTTCAGAGCTGGAAAACTTTAACTTTTTTTTGCCATATAAAAATAACTAGCTAAAACTTTTTTTTTTAATAAACTAATTTTATATTTCAGTACGAATAAAACTGGTTTTAAAAATAAAACAATAAGAAAAAAATTCAAAAAACGTTTCCAGGGTTGGAAAACTTTAACTTTTTTGTAACATAAAACACTAAACTAAAACAAATTTTTCCTCTTTCTCTATAAATTAAACAATTCTTATATTCTTAAAAGAAACGTATTTGGTGTAAAAAATTAGAAAAATCTAAAAGGATGATTTCAGGGTTGGGCAACTTACACTTTTTTTAATATATACAAGTAACTAGGTCCAATTAATTTTTTCTTTTTCTTTATGAATTATAAAAATTTTCTGTTTTAGAAAGAAAAGTTTGGTATAGAAAATTAGAAGAATTAATAACAAAGACTCCAGAGCTGGAAAATGTTATTTTTTATTTTTTGATATTTTAAATCAAATTTTTTTCCTTATTGCCTTTTTTCTTTTGTTCTTTTAAAATACGTTATATTTTTTTTAAGAACTACTATATAACTAGGAATTTAAGTAATCAAAAAATTTTAAAGGATGTTTCCAGGGTTGGAAATTTTAATGTTTTTATATAAAATTAACTAGCTCAAATTAATTTTATCTTTTTCTTTATGTTTCAGAAAAGAACTAGTTTGGCATAAATATTAGAAAAATAAAAAACATAGCTACAAACCTGCAAAGCTTAAACTTTTTCTTGTATATAAAACTAATTAAATATTATTTCTTTGGTAATTTAATATATTCTATACATATTGTAGAAATAAATAAATCAGTATTAAAAACCAGAAAAATCTAAATTATGGTTTCATGGTTGGAAATTTAAAAAAAATAGCCAAAAATATTTTTTTTTTTAGTTAACATATTTCATGATTTAGAAAGATCTTTACTCAAGAGGTTTTTTTTATATTTGGTAAATTTTTATACGTACATCTAATTGAAGTATAAACGAAGGTTTGTGTCATGTTGCTTATTATGAGCTCAGTGCAGTAATCTTTCAAATCGATGGTCTCTCGTGAACAGCTTGTAACGACTTCTTATTAATTTTTAGTAAATGGAGATAAAAATAATATTTATCGCTAAAGAAATGTTTTATATATAGCGCTCTTACTTCTTCTTCCAAGAGTTGGTAAAAAGTTTACACAAAGTGAATAACAGCATAAAGATTAATTCTGCCTTATTAACTCAAAAATCAAAACTATATATGTATATATATATATATATATATATATATATATATATATATATATATATATTTGTATTTCTTTGTATTTTTGTATCACTATAATTAACTGCAAGTTTATAGAAGACAAGTAAAAACTCTCGTCTGCCCAATTAGATTGAAAACAAAAACAAAGTACTCAAATTTGTTTTCGTTATCAAATTAAATAAGCAGACGAGAATTTTTAATTGTCTTCTATAAACTGGCAGTAAAGAAATATGTGCTACCTTATATCTCTCTCGAAAACTTCTTGGCTCATACTGAAACGTAAGCCCATTCTTATAAATTCCCCTTTTAAAATAATTTCATTTAATTATTTTTGCACAACACATGACCCAATTAAAAATATTCCCACAGATTTAATTTAAATTTTGAACGAATCTTAGAGAGATTAAAAAAAATATATATACGAGTATATATACTTTTAATTAATAAAATATGCATGAAAATATTTTGTTATTACACTTTTTGTGCCTGACAAAGTTGGAAAATTAATTTACTAATTGATGCAATAACAAAATTACTTTTTCTTACTGCTTCTATTTGGAAAATAAACTTTTCGAAAGATCTTTTTTTTCCAGCAAGTGTGAGTGATTTTATTTCAGTAATGAGAAATGTTTGAACTGTACAAAGCTAAATAAGTTAAAATATTTAAATGTAACTTTTTAAATAAGAAAAATGACCCAATTTACACTGTGCCTTTTCTGCTTGCCTGTGCAGGCAGGCTTTTTTAGTTTATGGGTGAGAGGGGGTGAGAAGCTAGCGGGGTAGAACAAAAGGCACAAAATGAAAATTCGAGGGGATTTATGAGATTTCTCTTTTCCTTTTTAGTACTCTCACTATTAATCGTATTTATAAATGCCAAAAAGGCATGAATGAAAAAGGCTTAATGTAAATGTGTGTGACTTTTCGTGGAGGGTTTAAAAGAAAGTTGTCAATACAAGGCAGGCTAAAAAGGCATAGTGTGAAATGGCTCTAAGCAGGCATTTCTTCACATAATTGTATAATTAATTCAATTTCAAACGACTGTTTTTAAAAAAAAAAAACTTTTATGTCAAGTATAAGTACACATAATTTTTGTTATTCAGTTGGCTGTCTTTAAATTCTATCAACTAAATTACTCAATTCAACACAAGCCTCATACGAACATTTATATTGAACCCATACATTTTTGAAATAAATATTATTGGTAAATCACTTAGTCTGATTTCATTTAATACAGTTTTCAAATTTAAAGCAAACTTCAATCAATCATACCCAGCAAAAAATTACACATTACCATTAGAACTACTTGCCATATAATGAATTACTTTTTTAATTGGCAAATTTCACTACTCGCTTACAAATCACATTACCTTAAATTTAAAATAAATTCAGTAAAGTGCGACTCTGACTCGCGCACGAAGGGTTCCGTACGAACACTAGATATGCAATTTAATACAAACTTCATCCTATATAATATATAGTTTTGGCATTTTTTTCGTTTTTGTGGTCTTTTCGGTTTTTTTGTTTTGGCGGTTTTTGCGTTTTTTCGGTTTTGGCGATTTTTTTAAGTTTTGGCTCTTTTTTTAGTTTTGACACTTTATTTTCTCGTTTTGGCGATTTTTTTCGGTTTTTTGAGTTTTTTCATTTTGGCGATTTTTTTTTTATTTTTGGCGATTTTTTTCATTTTTGCGATTTTTTTTATTTAAATTTTTTTTTAGTTTTGGCGACATTTTCGCGTTATGGCGATTTTTTTCGATTTTTGGCGTTTTTTTTTTCATTTTAGCGTTTTTTTCATATTGGCGATTTTTTGGAATTTGGTGATTTATTTTAGTGTTAGAAATTTTTTTAATTTTGGCAATTTTTATCGTTTTGGCGATTTTTTTTTAATTTTTGGCGATTTTTTTTGGTTTGGCGATTTTATAATTTTCGGGTTTTTTAGTTTTACCGTTTTTGAAAATTTCAAGTGTTTGCCTCTTACGGTTTCCAAGATATAGCAAATTGTCAAAATTACATAGTCAAAATTGCATTAACTGATGGACCACCCTTTAATTTAATTTTTTTTTAAATTTTAGTGTTAATTGTTGTAGTTTGTATAAAAATACACTAATTTTACAAATTTCAAGTTTCAATATACATATGTTCATACAATTGTATGTATATTACATGGGATTTTAACATATTTCATTGCTCGTTTTGGAACACCCTTTAATTTTTAATTCTCATGTATTTGTTGTTGTAGCGGCCAAGGTTATACATACTGTGTCCAAATTTCAGGTCCGTAGCTCGTACGGTTCCTGAGAAAATACCGTGTTGTGACGGACAGACGGACAGCGTAGCGAAAACAATAGGGTTCCTTTTCACCTTTGGTGTACGGAACCCTAAAAATGATGTACACTCAAAATATTTCATAGGTAAAATAAACGAAAAATGTGGTTTATTTTACGAAAATATTCGTTGTTTTTACGGTACGAAATGCTTCGTACATAGTAGAAAATATGTTTGTTTATTTTACGAAATATTTTTGTCTGCAAATAACAAAATTTTGTATTTTTACAAATTTCTTTTCGCGAATTTACGAAAAACCATGATTATATTACAAAATAAATTCGTGAATCAGGAGCAGTAACTTTGTGTTATATACGAAATTTTGTGTAAAATTAAAATCTGTAAAAAAATTAAAATCTGAAAAAAAAATATTTTCTTACATTTGGAATATAATTTTGTAGAATAATCTGTAATTCTTTGAAGAATTGCCATAATTATAAGAATAAATACTTTTCGGGGATTTGCTACAGGCTCTGTATTCCTCATACATCACACACCCATAAATACATACATACATATTACGCATTGAATCTCGCAATTCAAACTGGGAACACAACTGGGACGACCAACGAATTTTTCCTTGCGAACTTTCGTCATAGAAATAAAACACATTTGTTAATATGAAAATTAACACACATACATATGTACACATGTAACACCGCCAGCGTTACCGCTGGGAATTTTTGAAAAGTCGCACAAAAGGTCGTTTTATAAAAATAAAGTCGCACGAAAAAGTCGCGTGAGAAAATAAAAGTTGCACATCTTTTTAAACGCTTTTTTATTAAAAAATATTATTGAATCAAATCAAAAAGCTTTTTGCATATTTCATAACATATACAGTTGCATTATTGTATGTGCTTCAATACATATTTTCTTGTATGCATACTGAAGAAATTTACTTAAGTTTAATAAATTTGGCTGTCGGATGCTGCCAACGTCAAGATATTTTTTTTATAAAATTCTAACATATAGAACCCCGTGAGCTCTTCACTTCAATTCTATTCGTTTGATCTTGGCGCCATATATCCTATTTTTTGGGTGAATGTATTTTATACTACATACATAAATATTACTTTTTTGGAATCCATTCTTCTATATCTTTGTCTATTAAATTTAAAGCTGACAGCATTTTTGAGCAAAGCTAGTTTCAAAATGTTCACATGTTAGTACACACTTGTATGTTTTACGACAACTTTTTCTTACATTGACTCGGCAGCTAAAAATAATTTTGTAAAATAAGCACTGCAAAACCAAAATTTTTATTTTAAACGCTTTTTTTGCTAAAACTATTCTTTGAAACTTTTACTGAAAACTTTGGGAAAATTTTTCTTAAATACATTGTACACATGACAAGGTTGCAAGAACGTAATATAATATAAAATAATAAAAGTGCTTCCAAATCAACATGTTATTGCAATAATATGTGAATTGGTTTTAAATTTTGGCGGAGTTATTTTTTTATAAAAAAATTTAATTTACTCCAATTTTAATGTTTTTTGTGAGAATCTTTACAAAAAAGGGTAAAAAGTCCTAAGAAAATAAAAAAAAGTCGCAAAAGTCGGTCATAAAAAAAGTCTCACAAAAAGTCGCAGACCGCTAAAAAAGGGTCAAATTGCGACTTTATTCGTATGAACGGTAACCCTGAACACCGCCATCGAACGAAATTCCTCGTGCGTAACGATCTCTGCGATAAATTTATTTCTGTTTCTTACGCCGATGAACGACGAAAAACCCATTTTCTCCCTCTTTGCAAAACAATATCCAATTATTCAGTTATTATCATAAGATTTGTTATGTATTCTTCGTTGGTGTGCCGTGGACGAGATTTGTCGTTCGTCCCAGTTGTCTTCCCAGCATAAACCAAAAACTAATTTTTTATTCAAATAATTTTTTTATTTTAGTTTAAATTTATTTAATAATTTTTATACAATATACATCATGGTGTAATTATACAGGTGACTGCGTAAGGATTTGTTATACAAAAATACGGCAACCATAGCTGTGTAAAGAACCGAAGAATGTCAAAAGCACAAAAATAATTGTACTAAAACCAAAACAAAATCGAAGTTTTTGACATTCGTCAGCTACAAAGCACATAGAGCAAAAAATTATCAGCTGAAGTAGCGCTGCCACCTAGTTAGATACACCTTGATATACATATACTCATACAATGACAGGAAAATAAATGGGGAAAATATTAAAAAATAAAACAAAACAACAGTTTAAAAAAAAAAATTCATAAAATTCACAAAATTTGTGTAGATTTAAGAATAATTTTGTACTGTAAAGAAAATGATAACAAAACAAAATTAGTTTATTTTACGAAATTTCCAATTTTATAAAAAAGTTTTATTTTCTTCTAAATTCAATAAAATAAACGAAAGATATGGTTCTAAAGGGTGTCCCAACAAGATTTGAGAGGTACTTGTCAGGTACAACTTAACATAAAAGAACTGTCAAATCAGAAGGCCCATAAGTAAGCTATTAAGATATTGATGACCACTTATTGTCAAACAATTTTTTATAACTCACGCACTGACATTTAACATCAATATAGTGAATCTTATCTTATATGTCAGAGCTTTCATATGTCTGCTGTAGACGGTAATATTGCAGCAGGCTTTCAATCAGACTTATATTCATATTAATTAATGACTAGCAAAAAATACATACGATCCATGTTAGTAATGTCTTAAAAATCCTGCTCAGATAAGCAATTTAAGTATCTAGATTTGCATTCCAAATCAGATATTTATGTTTAAAGAAAAAAGTCTAATGGTGTTAAATTGCACGATCTAGGCGGCCAATTCTGGTCTCCAAAACACGAAATAACACGACCGGGTCCTGACTGATGTAGCAATTGAATTGTTTCTCTGGCTGTATGACATGTGGCGCCGTCTTGTTGAAACCACATGCTCTCCACATTCATTTCCTCAATTCTAGGCACGAAAAAACTGGTTATCATTTCACGATACCGACCACCATTGACTGTTTGCGCTTGACCTGCGTTTGAGCGACATCATCACGTACAGCTGCGACATTTTCGGTCGATCGACCTGGTCGAAGGCGCGTTGTTGTCTTTACATCACTAACAGACCCAGTGTCGGCAAATTTATCCATTAATGTCTTTACAGTTGACTCTTTTGGAGTATTATATTATATATTATATTAGTCTCCTGCACAAGATAGCTTATCTGAACTTTTAAGACATGAGGGATTTTTCAAATGCTTTACTACAGCGAAATCTTATAAAACAAACGTTAACAACATTGTTTGCAAGAAATTTATTTGAGTATTCTAGGTATAAGAGTAAAGAAGAAAACACTTCGTGACGGAAGAATTTGTGATACTAGCTTCTTTCTAAGCCATGGGTGACCAAGATAAATTTCAGGTTGTGTAAGTGAGCGAAAAAGATAAGCACACAGGCAGAAACAATTAATAAAAGTAATTCTTATATGATTTTTTTTATGAAATAATTTTTTTCTAGAAAACCGTTTCAACAAAAAGTAATAAATAAACATTATTATTCACTTAAATTCTGAGTTTAAAACTACTAAAAACCAATTTGTAAGAGAAAATAATTTTTAATTTTCACGTAAGCAAACGCATTTTTTAACAAAAACAGCATACACAATAAATTTCTCGCAGTGCGTTTGAGAAAAATTAGTAAAAAGATAAGCAAAAATTTATCTCAGATAAGACTAAATGAAAGAGAATAAGAATACGTGTGAATTCGATTTCCAAAAATTTGCTACATGATGTTCACCCATGTTCTAAGCATAAGCGCGTGTACAAACGTCATGCATGTATGTGTGTATGATCTTTTATTTTTCTGCGCACATGCAAAGGCACACACATGCATTAACATTAGTTGTATGCGGTTAATCACATAATAGCTTACCATCTACATATTACACACACACTCAAACCTACAATATGAAAAATAACAAGCATACACTAATCAACAGTACTTCTTTTGAGTGTTTGTTAAGCACCCCATACACGTTTCAATTCAATTGTGAATTGAGTCTTTCAATTGAATTGGTTCTTGGCCACACACTTCGTAAACTGAATTGAAAGATTTTCATTCAATTGCCAAATTTATATTTTTTTTCACAATTACAAATTTAATAATTTAAAACTTCTATTGCATTCATTCATCACTTTTTAAATTTTTTATCTAAAATTCAATGAAATTAAAACAATTTTAAAAATACATAGCTTTTTCTATACAAAATAAAGCTAAAAACATAAATTTTGACACCTAATCACGAAACTCGAGCACACACAGCACAATCGAATTGAAAGATTTACTAGTCAACATGAAAAATCAAAATCTTTTGATTTTTCTTCAACCAACTCGTCAACTGCCAAACTAATCAATTGACAAAGCCATACACGCTTTGATTTGGACAACAACCGACTCAATTGAAAATTGAATTGAATCGTGTATGGGGTGCTTTACAGACAAGCTGTCTTGACGTCATCGCTTGTTATCACTGGTATACACATACACCAATACATCCATCGTGCTTCGCTTATAGTACGACAGCATTTATTATTGGTTTAGTAATAACATGCGACGTGAATACTTTTAAAAATCATGACGTTTTTACATTTCAATACTGTTTACGCAGGCCTCTAGTATGTTTGTAGCTATATATTTTTTGTACTGGGGGTCTACTGTGAAAGAAACTACTTTCGAATTTGTATGCTTATAACGTGTAAATTCGAAAGCGTTTTCTTTCGTTTCGAATTATAGAGTTGACCTCCTGATATACATACATACATATAAGTACATACATATGTAGATCAGCGTATGTGATTACATTGTTATGTTACTTTTTGTATTTATTTTTTTTTTTTTTTGTTAATTTTGCCTTTGTCAAAAAATAAAAAATGAATAAATCCATGAAATTCCATAAGTTTAATATGTCTGCAAGGTTGTTTGTACTTTAGTTGCTGTTTATTAAATATTTCCTTGTTCTGTATTTTGATTTGAAAATTATGGTCACCGTAGTTAAACCACATTCATTAGTTAACTAAAGAGTGTGAATTTGAGCATTATTTGTTAGTAGCCAGTGCAACACAAACACACACAGACATTTAGCACTGTCATTTTTAAAATAAAAATTAATTTTAATTTTTAGCCATAATATAAAAAATATATAAATTGCCAATATGTCTGGGTAAATTAAATAAAAGTTTGTACAAAAAATAACAAAACACATTCACTGCAAACAACAGCATCCTTTATCACTTATCGCCAGCCATGAATGGAAAGGAATATTAAAGAAAACAAGAAAACTTTTCATATAAATAAAGTTTTTAAATTAAAACGTAAAAGATATGAATACGTTGCATGTTGTCTCTGTTTTCTTATTTCTTTTGTTTTTATAAAAAATAAAAAAAATAAAAAAACAAAAGATCATGGCCAGCATAAGCTTCAATATTGTGATGGCACAAGAATTAAACAAAACTTAAGATGCGTGACAACGTGATAAGTCCATAATTCGTTTTATTAGTTACTAGCTATGAGCGCAGAGCAGAGTTACTCGCTCGGAATTAGTTTTTGAGTAATTATAACTCTCAAATTTTTCAAAGTTCAATTCTTGTTTCAAATCACTTGAAAGACATAAAAATAAAAGTGCCAGTTCACACACGTCAATGTTTGTTGGTCAACTAGTAATTCAGCTGTAAGAAAGACGGAGAAGGAAATACAAATATCTCTTTTTTCTCTACCAGCTGTATTAAAAGTTGATCAACAGAAGTTGACGTGTGTGAACTGGGGGGGACTAACACTGTGCTGGTTCAAAAATGTAACAAGCGAGGGACTTGGTGATTAAACATAGTTCGATTACGCTGAATCTAGTAATGCCAACCGCTTTTTTTTGGGGGGGGGGGGGGGTTTGTTCTTGTTTAAAAAATAATTAAGATTAAAAACTTGATTAGTTTTCTACCATTTTTTAATTTTTATATTGATTACACAGAAAAAAATATTCCTGCGATAAACAATTTTATTTGGAAATAAAACCAAAAATCAATTAAATATGTATATAAGTCAATTAAACTTTTGTTTAAAAATAAAATATTCCTTCAATAAACAACTTTAATTGAAAGTAAAACAAATAACCAATTAAATATGTTCTTGAGTCAATTAAACTTTGTAATTAGTTAAATTTTTAAACAAAAGTTTAATTGACTTAAAAACATTTTTAATTGACTTTTAGTTTTATTTTAAATTAAAGTTGTTGATTGTTTATATTTTATTTTTAAAGAAACGTTTAATTGACTCAAATACATTTTTAATTGATTTTTGGTTTCATTTTCAAATAAAGTTGGTTATTGCAGGAACATTTTTTTCAGTGCAAGACAACATATTAAATAAGAACTTGGCCATATTTAAAAAAAAAATTGCCATTTAAAGAAAAAAAATTAAAAAAAAATTGTCAGTGTCTAGCCCACGGTGTCGAAAGAAGACGTTTGTTGGACAATTGAAAACGGAGACAAGTTTTCATATTCTATTGTTTTCAAAAGAATGTTTTCATTCGACATCGCGGTTCATAATAGACCACTTACAAGAACTTTTAAGACATGCGGGATTTTTCAAATGCTTAACTACAGCGAAATTTTCTAAAACAAAGGTTAAACAATACTGTTGGCAACACATTTGTTTCAGTTATTTCAGGTATAGGACTAAAAAAGAAAATACTTCGTGACGGAAAAATTTGTGATGCTTGCTTCTTCATGCGAATGGGCACGTTGTGCAAGTGTGCACACTTGCATTTACATTAGTTGTGTGCTTTGGCTTTGAAACCAAAGATTCACTAGTAGATATATTTTTCTAAATATATTTTTTTAATATTATTGCTCAGCATTATAAAAAAGAAAAACAATACATTGACGCGTTCGTTGACAATATGACCAGCAATACACTAGAACTGTTGACTCTAACGTATATTTACTCGCACATAACAGGAAAGTTGTCGACAATTTAGCTAGTGCAATTGTCGCTGGAGAAAGAGTATTGACATAGAGACATATGGTTCTAGGGCTATTGTTTTTCTTTTTTATTATGCTGAGCAATAATATTAAAAAATATATTTAGAAAAATATATCTACCAGTGAATCTTTGGTTCGAATATCTTCATATGGTCGTAGAAGAACTACCTTCTCAATAGTGCTAAAGTCTAATGGTAGATTTTCAATGACAACCGTATGTTATATGTCAATAGGCGATTACATTGGCACTATTGCCTATGTCACTAGAAAATCACTATAATTTTAGTATTGACAACGAGCGAGGAAATATCGATATTGTATACTAGAGACCCAAAAATTTACTAGTGAATCTTTGGTGCCATGTGGTCCCAAAAGAACTACTTAGTCAGTAGTGCTACAGTCAAGTGGTGGATTTTCAATGACAAGCTATTGTTAAATGTCAATAGATGATACCATTGGCTGGGGTACACCTGGTCAGTAGTACTACTGACAACGTCACTAGTAAATCACCACAATTTCACTATTCGCACTTTCTGCAGAGAGCTTATCATCTACATCTTACACAAACACACTCAAACGTACTTTATACAATATTATAAGTATACACGCATCAAGACTACTTCCTTTGATTGTTTGTTATGAACAATAAGTCTTCGTGACATCGCTTGTAAACACTCATATACACGTACATCAATACATTCATCGTGCTTCGCTTACTAAACGGCATCATTTATTATTGGTTTAGTTTAATACATGCTACGACAATACAATTAAAAAACAAGACGTATTTACATTTTAAGAGTGTTTACGCAGCCCTCTACTTCATAAGCTACGACAACTTTTTTACATGTAAAAAGGCTAAAATTGAAAGTACTCCGCCATCCGTAATATATTTAATTATTGTGGCTAGACAGAATAAATACATACATAAATATATATGTATAAAAGACAATTAGAACAGGAACAATAGAATATATAGGTTTCTCTACTGCCGGCTGAACTTAAGTAATTGACATATGAAAATGCCAAACACATAATTTTGATATCAAGTAATAAGTTGCCCTTATATTTTCGTCTACCAAAGAAAGAATACTGCTGACCTCTTTGGCCTGTTACTTGTGAACTCTTGCTGCCAAGTATTTGTATTTTAAAAGAATTTTTTACATCAAAGTCAACTGCATTTATTCAAAAAAACAAGTCACACACACACATACACACACTCGTTTGCTGTAATGAACTATTTCTTTAGCTTATGTAAAAAGTAATAAAAATAAAGGTGAACCCTCAAAGTTTTGAAGAGATGAAAAACAAAAAACATGTAAAAAATAACATTATTTTTTTTTGTCTATTTAAGTAAATTTTTACGTCTGTTAATATTTTTCATTTCGGTAAACACAGTCATAGAAAAAGATCATTATAGTCCACATCGTAAAAATAAACTCAGGCATAACTTTAACAGAATGCAGCTTTTACTATTATTATGATGCCTTGGATCATAGTACACTATTCATGGTACAGTGGGACCTATTGGAAAATATATGTAAATGCAAATTTATTTAATTGTTTTTAAGGTTTACAAACACTGAAAAGTTATGGTGGAAATTCTAATTCTTAGGGGTGGAAAATGCAAAAAGACTTAAAATAGACAACATTGGGCTTGTTATTAAATTCAGCAAATGTTGCACTAAGAAACCCGAAGTGATTATTTCAATAGAACTTTTTCCTATCATACAATATACAAATCAACTTCCTATTTCAATATGCTGTAAAATCGATTTCTTTCATAGCCTCTAACCCTGAAACAAAATTAACTTTAAAAAAATAAAAGTTTCTTCGATCATCAAAACAGCAAAAAATTTAAAAAAACACAGAAAAACCGCCAAGAACGACAAAATTAATAAAGTTCTGGCAATTTTAGACAAACTGCCCCAACAAAAAATTCTAACACCGGAAAAATTCCCAAATTAGAAAATCGTCATCATTATATTATGAAAAATTGCTTTGAATGGAAATGAAAAAATTCGGCTAACACTGGAAATCGGTAAAAACGAAAAAATCGTTAAATAGGAAAAATATTTTTAAAACAAAAAAGGCTTTAAAGACAAATATTGGCAGTGTATAAATACATATATACATATGTATTTCGTGAGCTCAGATGGAGAGTGCAGAAAATAAAATTTATATTCAGATCCACAGCTCCAAATCGAATTGTTCAATTACACATATAGATGCTGAATATACGTAGTGTGTACTTTTTCGCGTCTTAAATGAACAAAATAAAAAAAAAATTGCATACATATATTTATGGGGAATACGCGTATTTTAAAAATATTACTTCCTTTATATATTTATTAAGCCCCTGACTGTCATATTCATAAAAAATATTTTAAGTTTATTACTGGTTTATTTGACAAATTAATGAACCTTAAATATTTTTTATGAATACCGCAGTAAATATTTAAAGTAAATGAAATTTAAATAAAAAATAAAAATTTAAAAAAAAAATATGATAAACAAAGATACACCCCCGTGTTGTAATTTTCCCAGGTGACTGCATAAAGTAATTGTTGTACAACAATATAGTAACTTAAGATGTGCTCACGAGCGTTTTTTGACTCACGACTCACATGCTTACGAAGAAAAATGGTTTACTCATACACGAATGATAGTAAATAGACGTGCGTGATTTACGGTTAACACGATAAAATCACGACATTTGAACTTCTCTAATAACAACCATAATTGTGTAAAGAACCAAAGAACTTTGGTTGAAGTAGTTAGCACGTTGACTACAAAACCTAAAGTCCTGGGTTCGAGACCGGTATCCAGTAGTCATTAAAGAACAACCCTACCCAGCTAAAAAAATATGCATCGCGTTACACACATTCTGTCCTATGAACCAAATATACTTTTTCGGAAAGGGGAGAAAAAATAAAAATACACGTGTATCGGCGATTTTCATTACACGTCAGAATTTTTTTTTTTGTATAAAATATAAAGCTCGTAGTGTCCGTCTGTCTGAAAAACTTTGGATAAGTTTTTAACCCTTTTTCCGTGATCCAATCGAGCTGGGTTTTTTGCAGGCAGACTCGTGGAAATGTCTGTATCATGTCAAATTTAAAAAAAAATGATTTTTATCAATTCTCAGATTTTTTTTGAAAAATTTGTTATCGGTTTTTTTTTTGTGACGGTTTCAGCTCCTTCAAAAACCGATTTTTTTTTTATTAATTTTGTTATATTAATATTGAAAATTGTTACATTAAAAATTTTAATGCTTTTAAAGAAACTTCGGCCTTTTATTTTTGCGTTTGTAAGCATTTGTGTCACCATCGCGACAAATAGACCAGCAGTATTCGCCAAGCATATGCGTAATATCTTGTCCTTTAAAGCGCTTTTCAATAGCCGCAATGTAATGATGGAACCTTTCGCCATGCTCATCGCTACAAACTCCTAAATCATCAGGGAAAAAATCTAAATGATTGTGAAGGAAATGGATCTTTAGCGACATTAATATGCCCATTTCGCCATATGCCGAAATCATTTCTGCGACAATATTTTTATAATTGGCAGCTCGTTTGTTGCCAAGAAACTGCTCAATAACGGCAACTGTGCCTTTCCATGCACGTTGTTCGATAGCATTCAATTTAGATGAAAATTCATAACTTGAAACAATTTTTTTTATCTGCGGACCATTGAAAACACCTTCAATCATACACATCATTTAAAAAAAATTTACTGAATGACTTCTTAAAAAGTGAATGCATGAATCTTTGCGCCGCTCAATTTTGGAAAAATTTTGCGCAAACTTGCAATCGCCTCGCCCTCACGATCCAGGTTTTTAACAAAATTTGATACGAGACCGAGCTTAATGTGTAGTGGTGGCACAATGATTTGAGATGGCTGCACCAATGGTAGATGCTCTATACTTTCTACGCCTACTTTGTAGCATGTTCGCGGCTTCCACTTAAATTCAGTGTAATGCTGATCTCTTTTGCGACCTTCCCATGTACACAAAAAGCACTGGTGAGTTGGAAATCCACGCTTAACACCCATGAGTAATCCGACCACTTGCAGATCGCAGCATATTTTCCAATTATGCTCTTGGTACTTTATCAGCTGTAATATTAATGCCATGCCTTCGTATGTTTCTTTGAGGTTTGTGGCATATGCGATCGGGACAGATGGATGTTTGCTACCTATATGAAGCAGCACGACTTTAAGGCTGTTGACCGATGCATCGATGAAAAGCCGCCACTCCTCTGAAATATGAGGGTAACCAATTTTTGCAAACATCGAATCAATATCATAACAATGAGCCTGGTTTTTTTCCCGATCTTCGTGCAATTTAAAAAATTCGTTATTTGGAATAGTGCTACCTCGATCACGAGTGGCTGTTATTTTAAAATCAGCCGCCACTATATTCCATTGCTTAAAGCGTGATGCAAAGAGTTCCGCTGTTCTCCTCGACAAATTTCCGTCTCGTACAAGGTCATTGAAGTCGGCTTGTGTTATTAAATGCGGCACTGCAGTCCCAAGTTCACTCGATGTTGGTACATATTCCGATACTTCTGAACTCTCGCATCTCGCATTCGATGCAAGAAATTTGGTAGCATTGTTGGAACTACTGTTGATTTTCCATCGCTTATTTCGGGAACATCATCAAAAATCTCCACTGAAGCCGCTATACGTTCTTCTGGTGAGTACAGAACCGCTGGAATAACCGACTCCACATTAGCGTAGCGAACTTTGTTGCGGCGAAAGTATTGGTACCCTTTAGTTTGAGGAAAATTTACGCAAAAGTAGCACAATTCATTGCAGTGCTCTGTACGTGGTAGCCAAATTGTTGGTACAGCGTACTTTATTGTTGACCTTCCATCAGTAAACTTGCATAAATTTCTATAGCAATAGTCGCACACGACTTCCGGAGTATACCACAAGTAAGGAACATAAGCAGTCTTGAATATTTTCTGAAACGAATTAACCACTGTTTTCGTAATATTTCTCAAATTTTTACTTGGTGCGAATAAGCCACAAACGTAACAAAAGTTATTTCGAGTCGGGCACTGCATTGATAAACTGCAAATACATGGAGTAGGATGGGTCGAAAAATAATTTTTTTTTCCGGAACGCTTTAGTAGTTTAAAAATTTGGAGTCCCTTCAAGTTATGCTGAAAAAAGAGAAAAAAAAATTTCAAAAAAAATCTGAGAATTGATAAAAATCTATTTTTTTTTTATTTGACATGATACAGACATTTCCACGAGTCTGCCTGCAAAAATTCAGCTGATTGGATCACGGAAAAAGGGTTAAAAACTTATCCAAAGTTTTTCAGACAGACGGACACTACGAGCTTTATATTTTATACAAAAAAAAATTCTGACGTGTACATGAAAATCGGCGATACACGTGTATTTTTATTTTTTCTCCCCTTTCCGAAAAAGTATATTTGGTTCATAGGACAGAAAAAAAGTTCGTTTTTGTAACGCGGTGTTATATATATTCATAAATTTTTCATACATATGTATGTGTAAATATTCCCTCTGCAGTATTAAAACTTCATATTCATACTCTCTTGATTCACAAAAGCGCACTGCTGTGCAATAAATTAAATTACTAAAATTACTTTTTTTTTTAGATTTTGAACAGGGAGGTTGTATTTAATGAAACATTTGTTTGGACAAAAACGAACTAAAAGTCATTTCATTCATCATTTTAAGTCAAAATGTGAATCAATTATTTAAAAACACAAAACTCATATTCGTACATAAAATTTAATTTAAGAAATCAGATTAAAAACTAATGCAATTAATTATAAAAGACAAAATAATCCGTCTAACAATAGTTTTCAATATAATTTTTTGCAATAATATGAACTTTGTTTCTTATCTAGAGAATTTTGTTATTTTCTATAAAATTAATGACTGGATTATCCATTTGATTATTTGAATTAAATCGGACCAAAATATATAAAATCATACAAGAATGGTTTTTTTTGTAACAAAAGTTTTTCTTTTTTAAACGTTGACGGTTCGCATATAAACTTTGCATAGTGTATCTATTTTGAAATGGATTTCCAATTCACCAGTGATAAAATCTAAGCTTTTTTAATGCAAAAACGATCTTATGTGAGATACCATGTATGCATACATTCTTATATGGCTCCATATATTACATGTTATTTCTATATATGGATCCACATATGAAGAGCTTCATAATTAAATTTCCATATATGAGCTCATATGTTATAATACATTTCATATATTAGTCCATATATTAGTTCATACATAATAGTTTTGCCATGTATAATCCCATACATTTCCATACATGAATTCATACATATTCATATATAGTTATATACATTCATATATTAAAAATATACGGACCATACATAATTTTTTTTAGCTGGGTACGCGTTTTTCTGATGTGCATTGGTGTTCCTTTGTATCAGTTGTTCTAGGAAAGTTCAAGTGTTGAAGGCATAGTCACTGGTCACTGAACTATACCGACTTGAGCAGATACTAATCCCAATGTACTATTAGAGCGTCCTCCTTCGTTGTGTAGCAGAATCATCGCCGAAGTAAAATAACCAATAAAATGGCTACTAAACACAGCTTCAAAAAAATCTAATACGCCTTATTTAACACCAGAGGCGCTGCAACATTCTATTACTAAAACACGTGCAAAAATCCTCTCTATCATTATCCCTTTTCCAAAGAAGGTAATACCTAGTAATATTAGTAGGTATTCATTACCTTAGTATTACTTATCTTTATAAAAAACACGATCATTGTACTATAACTAAAACAAAAAGGCATTTTTGACATTCGTATGCGAAGGAAATATAACAAAAAATTATGTGATGAAATAGGGCCACCACTACCTTGGCACCGGCAATGCATTTCTTCTATAGAGAATGCGAATGAAAAACAAAAACCAGTTGTTCAATTTTGAAATTTATCTGCTGCTGATTCAGCATTGTATATCTGTAAATTCCTAAAATTTTTTTGAAAGTTTGTGCATAAGATAAGAAATTTGTGACTGTTCGGAATAGAAAAGAATTGGAAAGAATAGAAAATGCTGAACCACCCACCAGCAAATAAATTTCAAATTAAAATAAACTTATGACAATATGTCGAATAATCGATTTTTTACCACTTGTTAAAATTTTTAATTTTTTTTTTTTTTACTTTATTTGTGTCGAAAATATGGCTGAAAATAAATTTCAGTTACTACTTTCTTTCATTCTATGACGACTGTACGTCTGACATAAGTTTCTGTATGAATGAAGTACATAAGTTGCAGTCTGGTATTTTTTGTATATTTATGCAACCAACTAAAGTGTGTGGATCTGGGGTTAAAGCAAAGTATCCTGGTGCAAAGATAAAACTGAGGTATGTTAGTTAAGTTTTCATCTTTTTCTTTACTATCACTACTCAGTTGCACATATGAGAGTGCAAAATATAAGGTTAATAATGTGTTTACATTTGTATATGAATACATACGTACACTAAGAGAAAAAAAAGGTGCTAAAATCAAGATTTTAGGCACGAAGTCAAAAAATCATTTCAATCTTAATAGTCTGTTAAACGCAAAAATTCTTGATTCAAGAAAAAAATCTTAATATTTTTTTTTAGATCGAATCTAAGATTGTTATAATCTTGAATAAAAATCTCATTTTAAGATCGAATTAAAAATTTTGTTCTTAATAAAAATATTTAATTAAGATTATATTCTAAGAATTCATTCTATAAATTAAGAATTTATGCTTAAATTTGAGAACGTCAATCTTACTGACCAAATTTCAAGATTGAAATATTTAGATTTCTGCAATCTAAATTCAAGAATTTTGTTCTTTAATTTAGAACGTAATTTTTCTCTTAGTGTACGTGCTTGTGTGTGTGTGTGTGTGTGTGCATGTGTTGTATGTGTTTGACGATGAGTCTGTGTGCAATGTTCTGAACTAAATAGGAAAATAAAAGTGCATGATTCATTGGATCTTGTTGTGCCTTTTGTGTGTTAGTTTGTTTGTTAATAAAACTCTGTCTGTATTTATGTATGTTCATACCCTGCAGAAAGTGCGAATAGTGAAATTGTGGTGTTTTACTAGTGACGTTGTCAGTAGCACTACTGACCAGGTGTACCCCAGCCAATGGTATCATCTATTGACATTTAACATTAGCTTGTCATTGAAAATCCACCACTAGACTATAGCACTATTGACTTAGTAGTTTTTTCGGGACCACATGGAGACATTGGCACCAAAGATTCAGTAGTAAATTTTAGGGGCTCTAGTCTACAATATCGATATATCCTCTCTCGTTGTCAATAGTAAACTTATAGTGATTTTCTAGTGACATTGTCAATAGTGCTACTGACTAGGTGTACCCCAGCCAATGCAAATGCCTATTGACAAATAATAAAGGGTTGTCATTCAAAATCTAACGTATCTCTACTTTCGCATAAAAGGAAAGTTGTCGACATTTTAACTAGTGCAATTATCGCTGGAGAAAGAGTATTGACATAGAGACATATGGTTCTAGGCTGACTAGAGGGTATGTACACTTGCTTTAGTAATAGACATTTCTTTAATGCGTTTATCATTTGTATGTGTCTAACAAACAGAAAGGAAAACAACAAAAGCTACTCTATGAAATTGTTTCCTTCCTTTGGCAACTATACAAATACATAACCGTTTGTTTGCCAATCTACAGTACAGTGAAGTTGCTGTGTTTATTTGGTTTACTGTACAATGTTTTTTCTTTTTTTTTTTTGCAATTTTCTATTGAGGTTAATATGCATTTTTATTTAAATGGACAAACATTTTTGCGTAAAATTAAACATATGGAAGTGCGTATGCAATTATTAAATATTTTTGGCAAGTCGAAAATAGTAAATAGAGTTTTTAGGCAAAATTGTGACCTGAAAATTTAAATAGAAAAGAAACTTTAGGTCTAGTTAACTAAGTCATGTCATCAAAATTATATTTATATTAAAAATTAAAACCAAAATTTTAAAAACTAGTTTTTGTTTTTCTTACAAATACTAAAAATTATGAGAGGTCAAGCAAAAGCTGAATTTGTGAAAAATATTTAAGCAAAATCTAGTACTTGTGAGATTTCGAGCAAAGTCTAGTAGATCTACCATAAAAAATTAAGTCTACTTCGTCACTAGATATTGTCGAAATCTACTTAAAATCTAGTAGAAATTAGTGATGCAACCATGGTTTTTTTTAATTTTGAACTAAAAAGTCAGCAGGTGTATTTAAAAAGGTGTTTGAATTGGCTACATTGCAGTTGTTTGATTGTAGTTTGGAAAAATGTTCAGTTAATGGGTTTTGTTTTTGGATAAAAAATCTTGGTATGAACGGCAGTGCCGGATTTATATTTGATGTCGCCCTTTTTGTTCTATGAAGAAAAGCCTTTTAATATTAAATATGCAATTTATAAATATTTAAATTACACTGTGCAATAGTAAAAAATCCGCACGGTCCTGCACACAAAGAAAAGATATGGTTGCGAATGGTTGAGAAAACAATAATATGTGCTCTGAAACAAATGTGTGTTCGTTGAAAACTAATTATTTTTATTGTAAACATTTATTTCGATACGATAAACAGAGTAATGTTTGAATTTAATAATTACATTATCACATCCATAAAAAACTGGGATATGGTTAGAGTTTAACAATAAAGTTTTGTTAAAAATTTATGAAAACAAAAAATAATTGAAATTTATTTGCTGGTAGTTTAGCATGTCTATATACATACGTATTTCATTGGCGCTTGAATAATAATAAATTTTCTTTAAAGTTCAATTAATGTTTTATTTTTCATTTAGCCTTGTAAATATTTTTATTGTTATCCAATGGATTTGTAATTGTATAAGGATGTAGAAAAATAAAATGGGTTCACCAGGATATAAATTATTTGCTGGGTTTTGTATCAGTTTCAAAGCCTACTAAGCTTATTTTTTCTTTTGTGATTTTCAAAAGTATTATTATTTTATGGATTCTCATATAGTTTTTGAAAGTCTATGTATAAAGTAAGAGGTTTGTGACTGTTTAAAATTTGTGGTTAAAGTCTACTGATGATTTGGTTCAAGCGCCAATGAAATGCGTATATAGACATGCTAAACTACCAGCAAATAAATTTCAATTATTTTATGTACACTTCTGACAATATGTCAAATAATAAATTTTCTTTAATTTATGACAACTACATAATTTGTATTATTATTTAAAAATAATATGATGTAAATAACAATATAATGTTATCCAAAACCATACCATGTTGAGTTAAAAAAAAAAATCTTGTTCAGAAACATCTGTCAGTTCAGTATTTCGTTTGTAAGCTATCGGTAGTGCAAGGGGGGTATTAAATAAATTAATAGATACATAAAGTATAAACAAAAGGGTAGGTAGACCAATAAAAATATATAAACATTTGTGTATCTCTTTATACAGACATGTCTGTATGTCGTGTAAGTATACATTTCTATATATACATTTTATTTCAACAATATTAATTTATTTTTATTTTTATTTCGAATTTAACGCACAGCTGTTTCTACAATAAATATATGATTAAAATACAAAATAGTATTATTATATTAGATAATACTGTGGTCGTATTTAACAATATTAATATAATATTAGAACATGGTATGGTGAGTCTCAATTATATTTTAGTCACATCTAACAATAGTGTTGTCATATTTACAATACTAAGATTAGGTGTAACAAAGTTCATTGTTTTTGTAGATAATATTATTATTAACTCAGATAATAATATTATTAAAGTTTGCTTTTCTATTAACAATAAAATGATTTGACTGCAACCATATAATTCAATCATAGTATGTTGCTGTTTGATTATGGTTACATCAACCATATTTTTTATTTGCGTGTGACGGTATAGGTTCGATAGTATATACTACCAAAGGGAAGTGAACCCCTATACTCAGTTTGGCGATTTCTTAATTAATTTTTATGAATCTCCACAGATTCCGAAAAACAGTGCGTCCTCAAAAAATGATGTACTCATTTTTTGGCCAACAGCTAATTCAGACTTACTGATAGCGCTTTACTATATATGAAAATAATGTAGCTAAGAGCCCACTAAATAAATCTCATTAACTTATTACGCCGAAAAAATTATTTCTTCAGGCACTTTTTTTGCAAAAGTATTTTTTTCATTTCTTTTAAAATAACTAACAAGGACTCCTAATTTTTGCTAACAATATTTATCAATATAATCTGAACGTGTCTAAGCACCCTAATAGGTCATACAAACTACTTCTTAACTCAATAATTGTCGTTTTTCACAACTTTTTACGCTAAAATGTTTTTTCGAAAATCATATAATTAATGTACACATCTCTGTATAGTTTCACTAACACTTTTTGCAACAAACAAAAAAGATATAGTCTAGTAAAAAACGAAAATTTAACATCGGAACTTATTTAAAGGAGCAGATAGTTAAACCGATAACTTTTTGAATTGAAAGCGTTCGCTTTGACTGCGACTGTTTTACATTTTCAGAGGCAGAAGCAAAAGCAATTACACAAATCAGAAGTTTTTAAAATACCTCCTAACTAGAGTGCGCAATGATTTCGTAAATAAACAAGTAAAATATCACTTGCCCG
The DNA here is from genome assembly GCA_949987645.1 of Tachina grossa. NCBI lineage: Eukaryota > Metazoa > Arthropoda > Insecta > Diptera > Tachinidae > Tachina > Tachina grossa. The sequence goes on along the minus strand of OX465276.1, from coordinate 37,218,026 downwards.
AACTGTCGTTAAATCTTAAAAATACACAATAGCTTTAGAATACTATCTAAAAAAAAATTACATTGCATCGATAAATTAACGGGTAAAGTCCGAATTATATTCTAAATTTTTCATTGATATTTATAAAGCAAAAGTATTTTACAAAAATTCTCAATTTCAAACTATTTTAAATGTTAACTCTCAAAATTTTGTCGGTTCTAAAACCATGTTGCCCTAGCCACGGGCTTCACTGGCCTATACGTAAATACAGCACTGATGAACGGTACAGATTTTAATTGAAATTGCTTCATTTTATGCTAATGTAAATGCCCTATTAAAATAAAAATTTTTAATAATAATAATTCCTTACATTTTATTTTTTGTTTTAAATAAATATCACTTCATTTAATTATGATTAAAATAATCTATCATAGTATCTTAATCGTAGTCAGAAAATTCTTTAAAACCTACGCCAATGTTCCCAATTATTTGTCGTTATTTTTCAGTCACCCAAATTATATTAAGCGTTGGCGATTAAAATCTTGGCCCTTTGTAACATATTAAATAATTGATGTACCATATTTCTTTAGTTTGCATCGCCAACGCCATATTCTTTCATCTTTATTATAATTTTAGTGATTTAGTTCATGCCGGAATAAGCTCACGACTATGGCAGAAAACAAGAAATTTTCTCCTCAAACATTCCTTTTGAATCACTATTAAAATAGCAGGTTCCAGCACAAGCAACATCCCAAGTCCTTGGCAAAGTCTTTAGTTTTTAGAGTCATATCTTTGCAATGTTTTTACCACATCTATAATAATGTAAAGTCGAAAGCAGTAAAAGTCTTCATTAACTTGCAGACTGCTGTTTATATAAAAAAAAATTTATTGTATTTATATTAAGAGATATCAATTGATTCGGAAATAGGAAATATTCAACAAAACTTTGTTGCTTCTGGTTTTTATTACTTTCACATTGTTAATTATTATTTGAGGTTATTTTGAATAAAATTTTTTAAATTTTGTTTTTTTCCTGGCACGACAAAAGTAAACATTATGTACACGAAAAAGAATTAGTTCTTTTAGCATACATTTTCAATAGAACTCTATTCGAATAGCTATTTAAGAATCAATTATAAATGTATGACTAACCCCCCATGCCAGTAATTACTTGCAAAAAGTGTATATGTATTACTAACGAAAATCAGGAGAAATGTAAAAAACACAAAATTTTTTTTGAGTGGCTACACGCCACAGTGCAAGTTAAAATGTCGTCAACAAGTAAAGTTCCAGCTAAGAGCGTTACTTCAACTGTTAGTGCAGTGTTGCCAAGAAGTCAATATTGAACTTTAATTGTATTGTTAATATATTTCTTTTATTAAAACATGAAATTTATGTTCAAACTTAGCTCTAGCTCTAAAGTGAGTCCATGCCATTTCTCAATATCCTTTTTATATATACAAAAAATCAGCCATAATACCAACAAAATTAATGGAATAACTCTCTACTCGGCAACACTGTTTTTCGTTTTGTCACTTTACTTGTGACAAGTGTGAAAATTTACTTGCTTCAAAATTTCATTGCAAGCTGACTCGCAAGTGGAAAAAGTGTGCCTGTATTAGTAAAAAATGTGAGAGTGTATTGAGTTTTTTTTCACTTGCACTTGCATGTGGCAACGGGGGGTAATTCAAACTTAAAAATTATACTACACCACTCTGACAATAGTAAATTTTATTAAAAATCATTCGTTAATGAGAATAGAATAATTTATTTCTGAAGTTTTATTCTGTAATTTGATTTGTTTAAATTTTCTGTAAAATGAGGTTTCTTGCATTAGGGAAATTTCAGGGCGAGCAATTTTATAAGATGATACTTTTTGACAACTTATGTTTTAATTTTTTTTTCCAAGCTCTTTTTACTAAAGGTAGTTTTTACAAAGGAAAATTAAAAAAACATGATTTTTATCAAAGGTACTTTTTGCAAAAGGATATTTATACAAAATGTGCTTCTTACAAAAACTACCAAGAATATTTTTGTTGATACTTTTTTTGATGATACTTTTTGACAACTTATGTTTTAATTTTTTTTTCCAAGCTCTTTTTACTAAAGGTAGTTTTTACAAAGGAAAATTAAAAAACATGATTTTTATCAAAGGTACTTTTTGCAAAAGGATATTTATACAAAATGTGCTTCTTACAAAAACTACCAAGAGATATTTTTGCAAAATGTACTTTTTTCAAAAGGTACCAAACGCTCCTTTAACAAAATTTTAGTTTTAAAAAATGTAATTTTCACATAACCTACTTTTTGGTAAAAGTTTTTTATTAAAAAAAAACAACTACTCTTTACAAAAGCTAAAGAGGTACTGCTTAAAAATTTACTTTTTGTAAATTAAATTTTTAGAAAAATTGTTTTTGCAAAAAGCTATTTTTAAAAAATGTAATTTTTACAATTATTAATTTTTGCAGAAGGTACTTTTTACCAAAGGTTCTTTTTGCTAAAGGTACTTTTTACCAAAGGTAATTTTTACGAATAAGTAATTTTTACAAAATGTATTTTTTACCTAATGGTACTTTTTGCAAAATATATTTTTACAAAAGGTACTCTTTGCAAAAGCTACTTCTTACAAAAATCTACTTTTTACAAAGTAATTTAAATAAAGGTACTTTTAACAAAAAGCTACTTTTTACAAAATATACCTTTTACAAGAGGTACTTTCTACACAATTTTATTTTTTACAAAAGGTACTCATTGCAAACGGTACCTTTTAAAAGAGGTAATTCTTGCAAAAAGGTATTTAAAAAAAAGATGTATTTACAAAAAATACTTATTGAAAAAAGTACTCGTTAAAAAGGTTACTTTTGAACCAGGTATATATGTAATTCTAACAAAAGTTATTTTTAGCAAAATGTACTTTTTACATGAGATATTTCTTAAAAAGTGTCTTTTTACAAAAGGTAATTTTTCAAATGTACTTTTTACAAAAGGTATTTAAAAAAAGTTAATTTTGTACCAAAAGCTACTTTTGGTACAAACGATACTTATAGCAAAACATACTTTTGAACAAAAGGTACTTTCAACAAGAGGTACTTTTGAATAAAAAATACTTTTGAACCAAAAGTTTTTTGAACAAAAGGTATTTTTGAACAAAAGGTACTTTTGAACAAAAGGTACTTTTGAACAAAAGGTACTTTTGAACAAAAGGTATTTTTGAACAAACGGTTAGGTTAGGTTAGGTTAGGTTTATCTGGTTGGTCCAAGACCTCGCATAGACCGGCATTGATCCTTAGCGATACCAGCAAATGAAATGAGAACCTGTTAGTATGGCAGCCTAGTTCGTGGTGCCTGTATCGAATGACTCCCACACAGATTTAACAAATTTTAGCAACCTACACATTTCTACTCTCGATACAATCTCAAGACTACGAAAAGTGTAAGCACCAAGATAGTTATATCTAGTACGGCTTAAAGCCGGGCAGTGACACAGTAAATGTTCCATTGTTTGCATTTCTCCGGGTTCCTTACATTTCCTGCAGGTACCGTCGGCTATTCGTCCTATTTTGACAGCGTACGAAGCTGTCCAGCAGTGCCCAGTTAATAGTCCCACTAGAAGCTTACAGTTGCTTCTAGTTAATGATAAAAGGAACTTAGTCAATTTGGGATCATAGGAGCTCCACATGATTTTAGAAGTTTTGCAAGTTTTCGTCGCGCGCCAACATTTCTCCGCTTCTTCCCTCATATTAGAATGTATGATCTCTTTAAGGTATTGAATTGGTTTTCGGATATTTACCGTTACCTCAGCCGGTAATAGAATTCCCCTTTTGGCCAGTGTATCGGCCATTTCATTTCCCTCTATCCCCATGTGTCCCCGGATCCAGAATATATGTACTTGTCTACCAGTACATAACATATCCAGGGCCTTTCTACACAGGAGCACAACCGAGGAGTAATTGCAGTCAGCTGAAATTGCTTTAATAGCTGCTTGACTGTCTATATACAGATTTACACGCGCATCCATAGTTAGAGAGGTGAAGGCTAACTCTGCTGCCATTTTGACAGCATAGATTTCCGCCTGGAAGATGCTACAATGATCAGGAAGTTTATAAGATTCCTCTATACCGAGCTCCCGACAGTAAACCGCAGCTCCTACACCTCTATCCATCTTTGAACCATCAGTGAAAAAGTTAAAACCAGAACCACTATGATTAAGACTTTCCAAATAGCCTTCTTCACTTATAGTGATCTGTGGTTTGGTAAAAAAGTTCGTCACTGGAATGATGTAGTCCGAGCTACACTCCATGTTTTCTAGTAATTTGCTGTGACCAAATGATCTGTACGACATCTGACCTGTTGTCCTTAGTCGGATAGCTGATTTGCATGTCACATTCACTGCAATTAGCTTTATTGGTTTAAGGTCCAATATAACGTCTAAGGCTGCAGTAGGTGTACTCTTTAAAGCTCCAGTGATGCAGAGCTCTGCTAGCCTCTGGATACTTTCCAGCTTTTTCAGGTATGATTTTGTCTCAGTCGCCCTCCACCATACAAGTATTCCGTGGAGTAAAATTGGTCTAGCTACCGCTGTGTATGTCCAATACGTAAGAGTAGGTGAAAGGCCCCATGTCTTGCCCAGCATTTTTTTACATGCATATAGAGCAATGGTGGCCTTTTTAACTCTATCTTCTATATTGTACCTCCACGTCAGCTTACTATCCAAAATAACCCCCAGATACTTTGTATGTGTTTTGGGCGAGAGCGATATACCGTCTAATTTTGGTGTTCTCCATTCCTTTACTTTCCTATTAGTAAAAAGCACAAGGTCAGTTTTTCCTGGGTTTAAGTTCAAACCTACCCTTGTTGCCCATCTATGAATATCCCTCAACGAGGATTCCATTAGGGAGCTAATTGTATCAAGGAACTTACCAGTTATAATGATAGCTATGTCGTCCGCATATGCTGTAATCTTAGCTGCTTTACCCTCGAATTCCATGAGAATTTCATTTACAACCAGCGTCCAAAGAAGTGGCGATAGAACACCACCTTGGGGAGTTCCTCTCTTAGCTTCTTTGTTTATCTTGGCATTGCCTAATTCCGCAGATACTATTCTACATTTCAATAGGTTGCCTATCCAGTTTTTGACTTGCAAGTTAGCCCCGGAACGATTAACACTTTCCATAATTGCGTCCGTAGAGACATTATTGAAAGCGCCTTCGATGTCCAAAAAGACCCCTATAGCAAAGTCCTTATAGTGTAACGATTTTTCGATTTGTTCAACAACATTATGAAGTGCTGTTTCAACCGATTTGCCCTTTGTGTATGCATGTTGGTTAGAAGACAGGATATTTGGATATACAAATTCTTTGATGTGTATATCCAGAATTCTCTCTAACGTTTTCAGTAGAAAGGACGTCAAACTGATAGGCCTAAAGTCTTTTGGATACATATGGTTGCTCCTACCTGCCTTTGGTATGAATACAACCTTGGCAATCCTCCATGATTTTGGCACATAGTTCAGTCTGAGACATCCTCTAAATATTCCTACTAGCCAGGGAATTATCCTCTGTTTACCATACTGTAGTAAAGCCGGAAAAATACCATCTGGTCCTGGTGATTTATATGGTTTAAAGGAATCGATTGCCCATTCCACCTTACTAAGGGAAATGACGTCACAATTCTCAGTATTTAATTCATTTGTCATTTCTGAGCGAGGGGAGATCTCCGTGCAACCTGGGAAATGTGTGTCCAGGAGAACTTCCAGCGTTTCTCGGCTGCAGTTAGTCCAATCGCCGTTAATTTTACATATTGTGCTAGGCACTGATGGATTGCTTGCAAGCAGCTTCCTCATTCTGGCCGTGTCCGTAGTTTTTTCTATATTGCCACAAAATTTCTTCCATGAATTTTTCTTGGCCTTTCTCACCTCTTTTTTAAAAGATCTCAGTGCTTTTTTATAGTCCCTCCAGCATTCAAATTGGTCTATGTATCTAGCCAATCTGAAGAACTCACGCAGGTCACGTCTTTGTGCGTCTAGATCACTACTCCACCATGGTGGTCTAGACATACGTTTTACGCGCGAGAGGGGACATGCTGATTCATACGATTTTGTTATGGCTTTCGTTAAGCAATTAACAGACTTTTCAATATCAGCCTCACTCTTAATCGATTTGGCATTATAAAGATTATTTTCAATGTTCTTCCTGTAATAATCCCACCTAGTATTGCGTGGGTTCCTATATAATTTCCTAAGCTTTGAAACTTCAGATAAAATTCTAAAAGCTATGTAGCAATGGTCAGAGAAGGACGGCTGTCTAAGCACCATCCAATCCTTAAGTACAATATCTTCATTGTTAACAAGTGTTAAGTCCAATACATTCGATGATGTAGGACCTATATAAGTAGGTTCCTTCCCTCTATTCACAATCACAAGGTCAGTTTGCAGTATGAATTGAATAAGTGACTCACCTCTTTCATTGATGTCCTTACTTCCCCATACAGTATGATGTGCGTTAGCGTCTGTGCCTATCACCAGTTTTTGTTTCTTCTCGCAGGCTTCTTTAACGAGCCTTTGGAGCTCCGGTGGAGGTGCCTCAATTATGTGTGGCATGTAGCATGATGCAAGGAGTATTGGCTCATCCTTGTCACCATCTACCGCTACAACAACTAAATCGTCAGTGCTGTAATTATACAAAATATATGAATTAAAGTTCTTCTTAATTAGGATAGCTGATCGTATCCTGCTTACCGTCTTTGAGAAGTATGTATGGTAATTACGTAACTTTAGCCCAGAAACCCTGTTTCCCGATGAGATCCACGGCTCCTGGACTAACGCCACGTCATAGTTGCTCTCCTCTAAGGTAAGGAGAAGCTCAGTAGACGCTAATTTACAATGTTGGAGGTTCACCTGAAGGATCTTTAACTCCATCATCAAAGCTCACCTTTCTAGAGTCCATATCAGGGTATGGGATCTCTCGTCTCGGCTCCTCCAACTTTAAGCCGGCTGTAGCAGCTGCCAGTTCGCTCTCCAATTCCTCGGCTTCTATAGTGTTATCGTTTTTGTCATTGGGGTGTCTCTTCTTCAGACGTAGGTAGACACTACCTACACCCCATGCCATCTTGCCATTCCGCTTATAAAGAATGTCCTCAGCATTCTTATTAATCTGCAGAATGTAACTCTGGCCCTCTGACTTCGGTTTTGCCACATGCAGTACCCTCCAATCCTTCGTCGGAATCTCCGGGTTTTGGTTTTGTAGAAGACGAAGAGTGATATCCGGCTTCACTACACGCGGAATTATGACCTTCGCCTTCGGTATGATGGGGATGACATCCTTGCTCACAATCCGAAGTTGTGCACCAGGCCACAGGTTTTTGAGTGTCGGAACAACTTCCTTTAACCAATCCATCTTGACCAAACGGTAAACTTTACAAAAGGTATATAAAAAAGTACATTTTGTAAATACTTTTAACAAACGGTACTTTTAACATAAGGTAATTTTAACAAAAACTACTTTTAACAAAATATACTTTTCACAAAAGGTACTTTTTATAAAAGGTACTGTTTCAGAAGGTACTTTTGCAAAAAGGTCTCGCTTCCAGAAAATACTTTTTCCAAAGGTTTTATTTCCAGAAGTTACTTTTTTTTTAAAAATATAGTTTTACATGTCCTCAATTGCTTAAAAAACTAAACAATTTTAAATTTCAATGAAAAAAATGTTTCATTATTGGCGGAGCCACTATTCAGTTTCTAACTGATAATAAAAATAAATTCAGTAAAGTGCGACTCTGACTCGCGCACGAAGGGTTCCGTACGAACACTAGATATGTAATTTAATACAAACTTCATCCTATATAATATATAGTTTTGGCATTTTTTTTTCGTTTTTGTGATCTTTTCGGTTTTTTGTTTTGGCGGTTTTTGCGTTTTTTCAGTTTTGGCGATTTTTTTAAGTTTTGGCTCTTTTTTTAGTTTTAACACTTTATTTTTATTTTTTTTTATTTAATTTTTTTAGTTTTGGCGACATTTTCGCGTTTTGGCGATTTTTTAGATTTTTGGCGTTTTTTTTTATTTTGGCATTTTTTTCATTATGGCGATTTTTTCGAATTTGGCGATTCATTTTAGTGTTAGAAATTTTTTATTTTAAAATTGGCGATTTTTTTCGTTTTGGCGACTTATTTTTAATTTTTGGCGATTTTTTTTTGGTTTGGCGATTTTATAATTTTCTGTTTTTTTAGTTTTACCGTTTTTGAAAATTTCAAGTTTTTGGCGATTTTTTTAAGTTTTGGCTCCTTTTTTAGTTTTGACACTTTATTTTCTTGTTTTGGCGATTTTTTTCGGTTTTTCGCGTTTTTTTCATTTTGGCGATTTTTTTATTTTTGGCGATTTTTTTAATTTTTGCGATTTTTTTTATTTAATTTTTTTTTTTTAGTTTTGGCGATATTTTCGCGTTTTGGCGATTTTTTTCGATTTTTGGCGTTTTTTTTTCATTTTGGCGATTTTTTCGAATTTGGCGATTTATTTTAGTGTTAGAATTTTTTTTTAATTTTGGCGATTTTTTTCGTTTTGGCGATTTTTTTTTATTTTTGGCGATTTTTTTTGGTTTGGCGATTTTATAATTTTCGGTTTTTTAGTTTTACCGTTTTTGAAAATTTCAAGTGTTTGCCTCTTACGGTTTCCAAGATATAGCAAATTGTCAAAATTACATAGTCAAAATTGCATTAACTGATGGACCACCCTTTAATTTTAATTTTTTTTAAATTTTTGGTGTTAATTGTTGTAGTCTGTATAAAAATACACTAATTTTACAAATTTCAAGTTTCAGTATACAATTGTATTTATGTATATTACATGGGATTTTAACATTTTTCGTTGCTCGTTTTGGAACACCCTTTAATTTTTAATTCTCATGTATTTGTTGTTGTAGCGGCCAAGGTTCTTCAAACTGTGTCCATATTTCAGGTCCGTAGCTCTTACGGTTCCTGAGAAAATACCGTGTGACGGACAGACGGACAGCGTAGCGAAAACAATAGGGTTCCTTTTCACCTTTGGTGTACGGAACCCTAAAAAATGATTATGAGAATTAAAGGCAATCTCATCAGTTTAAAGAAAAAACTTAACCTTGAACACACTTTACTTCATTTTTCATTACAGGGAGCAACGTGCTTCAATATTTGTGTGATTTTCTATGACGATTCTTGTTTATATGTTGTATAATGCAATGTTATATTGTAAATATATTTTGTATATAATAAAATCGTGTATATGTTTGTTGGTAATCCTTGTTGCAGTTGTCAGCATATTTATAGAAAATTTTATTTATTACAACAACCATAGACAGCTAACAAATTCAAAATGACTACGAAAAGCCAACAACATACAAAAAATAGTATACATATCATTAAGCATTTGAGTAATAAGTAAGTACGTACGTTTGTACGTATGTATGTATGCTTCTTCCCCTAGTTTTTAAACTCGTCCACTTGAAGAAGGCAACATAAAATGCGATATTTTATGAGCTGAGGTCTAATAACAAAAAAAATCTTCTCTTATACATCTTAATGTCACTTTTAAGACAATAATAATTTGTTAGTCACAATTTAATTAAATTTTTTATGATTTCTTAAGTTCTTTTTTTTTTTGTTCATCACATTATAAATGACGTTATTGTCTTTAGATGGTTGTTTTATTGTTGGTGAAATACTTAATAGTGTGGGAGTTTGGTAAAATTATGAGATGCGCAAATTGAAATGTAAATGAATGTTAAAAAATGTTTAGCATTTAAATTAATTTTTAAGACAAAATAATGCATTTGCAAATGGGTACGAGGGTTTTAAGAGGGTTTATATATTTTGGTAAAAATGTAATAAAAAAAAACTAAAAGTGTCTTGAAATAATCTTACAATTTGTTGTAATTTTTGTTTATATAAAATAAAAAACGCAAGACCAGTGTAGAAATTATGAAGAATCTGAAAGAGAATTTTTTCGGTAAAATATATAACATAATTCATGTATTATATTTACATACCATTTACACATGCCACTATAGTGGCATGCCATTTCGAAAAACTCAATACACTCACGATTTTTCACTAACACACTCAAATTTTTCGCAATGGCAGCCCCAGTGGCAGCAAAATTTGCATGCGAGTGAAAATTTGGCAGTTGCATGCCATTGAATGTCAAAACGAAGAAAAGTGTTACCCTGTTAAACATTTGATGCAAATTTATTGGATTACTGTGAAAATTAAATTAATATTTTAGCTTGTTAAATGTGTTATTATGATTTGTTACTTGATTTGTGTGTGAAAAACTGAAGTTTGTTAATTATAAAGAACTAATATTAATAAAATAATAATAATAATAATAATAAGTGTTAATAGTTTCCTCAAGAATGTGCCTTTGTGACGTACTAGGTAACTCTATTCTATAAACAAAACAAAATTAAAAATGGAAGCGAGACTGAGCCAGCTCGTTTCGACGACATTTTTGAAATGAAGTGGCAATGGCATGTGTAAACAGCAAAGCAAATGGCAAGAGATTGGACTTTTTCGAACAATTTTTCGTCGATAATACGTACACAACACTGGCATGCCACTAGTGGCATGTGTAATTGCAGTGTTATACACAATGACAATGTTTGAAATAAATTAAACTGCAGCATTGGATTTTAATAGGCTTTTAAAAATTGTTGAATTTATAAATAAGTATAGTGAATTTATATTGCTACAATTACAACTTATAGTAAAGCACTTATTTCATTCATAAAATATTTATGTATTTTTTCGGAAATTTAATTCTTATTATTGTGTCATATCTCAATATTTTGAATAAAATTTTAAAATAAACTAGAATATGTCTGCTAAACTAATACTTTTATGTCGTGCAAAAAAAAATACAACTGGTTAGAAATTAAAATATATTTCATTTAGTACACCCAGAGAAAAAACAGCTTAAAATCGATAAAAACCATATTGAATTAATAAGAAACATTATTCATGTTGAAATTTCATTATTCATGTATTAATTTATTAATTTTATTTGATTTTAACTATTTCAGTACAAATTTTTCTTATATAAAAAATTATTGAATTAATGTGACGCGTTCTTATTTTTAAGTTGCAGCTTTTCCCTGAGTGTATGTTTATTTTTAAATTAAGTATCTTTTCCAATTCCTTCGAAGTTAATGCAACACATTAGAATTCTTGGAATATGCATATTGAAATATTTGCACAGAACTTTCTTTTTAAAAGAGGTGCTATTAACAATAGATATATTTTACAAAAAGTACCATTTACATTTTAGCAAAATTACTTTTAAAACAAGGTACTTTTGAAGGGTGTCTATCTATTACAAAAATACTTTTTTTTTGTAAGAAAATGTACTTTAAAAAAGTTACTTTTTACAAAAGGTACTTTTAAAGAACCTATTTTTTACAAGGTACTTTTAAAAAGGTACTAGTTATAAGTAACTTTTTTCTAAAGATTAATTTTATCAACTTTTTTCAAAATATATTTTTTATAAAAGGTACCGCTTATAAAAGATATTTTTTAGAAAAAGTACTTTTTACAAACGGTACTTTTATCAAAGCTGCTTTTAAAAAATAGTACTTTTTACAAAAGGTACTTTTTACTAAAGGATATTTTTTTAAAGTACCATATACGTCTTAGCAAAAGTACTTTTTAAACAAGGTAGTTCTTAGCAAAGGTATTTTTTAAAAACATATTTCTTACAAAATGTACTTTTTTTCTTAGAAACTTACTTAAAGAAGGTACTTTTTACAAAAGTACTTTTTAAAAAAATATACTTTTGAAGGGTATCTTTTACAAAAGGTACTTTTTTCTAAGAAAAATGTACTTTAAAAAAATTTACTTTTTGCAAAAGGTACTTCCAAAAAAGGTACTTTTTAGAAGGTACTTTTAAAAAGGTACTTTTTATAAGTTGCTTTTTTCTACAGATACATTTTATTAAAAATTTACTTATAGTAAAAGTTTCTTTTTACAAAGGCACTGTTTACAAAGGTACTTTTTACAAAAAATACTTTTTTTAATTAGTGTTTTTATGGGAATTGTTACAATTTAAGTTTAAAAATTTCTTCAAACGCACTAATAATCCCAAATTAATATATTACTTATTAAGTAAAATATTTTTTTATTAAAAATACATTGAAATTGATTATTGAGGGGTTTAGCTGGATCCTATGCGCATTTCACTGTTGCTAATGCAGATCACAGGGAACCTTTACCCAAAGCTTCTTAGAACAACTAGAGTTATTATATTATAAACTTTCATTTGAACAAATGAGAAGCTCAATAACAAATAACAAAGTTGAAAATAGAACTCAATAATCAACATGTTTTTTATTTTTTTACTTTACCATTGCTACATTGGCTGACTTTTTTTTCAGTTTCAAATTGTAGACGTAAGAGTATGTAAAAGAAAATATAATAATACTTTTTTTAAATTTACTTTTTACTAAAGCCACTTTAAAAAAGTACTTTTTACAAATGGTACTTCTCACAAAAAATACTTTTTACAAAAGGTACTTTTTACTAAAGGTACTATTTACTAAACGTACTTTTTACTAAAGGTACTTTTTACAAAAGGTATCTTTACCAAAGGTACTCTACAAAATGTTCTCTTAATAAAAGGTATTCTTTACTAACAGTACTTTTTACGAAAGTGCCTTATTATAAAAAGTACTTCTTGTAAAAATTACCTTTTTCAAAGGGTAAATTTTACATAAATTACTTTTTAAAAAAAGTAATTTTTACCAAAAGCGTTTTTTAAAAAAGTCCTTTAAGTCCGAAAAGTGCTGTTTACTAAAACTAATTTTAGCAAAAGTTACATTTTTAGTAAAGGTCATTTTATTTGATTTATTTTTCCAACATTTATTTATTGTATTAAAAATTTTAACCAAAGTTACTTTTTATAAAAATTTCTCTTTCGTATGGTATTCGCAAAAGTTACTTCTCCCAAAGGGTATTTTTTGTAAAAGATAAAATTTACAAAGCTTACATTTTTAAAAAATTATCTATCTTCTATCTATATAATTAACAGGCGAACATGTTTTTTGTAATCCCTTTTACGCCGGTACCACTTCACCGATTTTAAAAAGATTTATATGGTTTTAAAGGATTTTGTGCAGAATCTATATTTTATTGAAATCGGTTCAGTATTTTGGGAGCTATAAGCTTTTAAAGTTGCTACTACTACATGCACACATATTATACACGCATTTATTAGCTTACAAGTAAAAAAAGAAACAAAACATGTGTGTGTGTATGTGTGTGGGTATGTAGTATTTCTCTTGATCTAACAATTTTTTCTCTCTTATTTGTTGTTGTATGAAAGCCATAATACTTAAAGGAAGAGATTTGAATAAATTGAATTAGCTTGGTTGAAGGGATTTTGTTTACGTTTTTTTTAATTTCATGTATTATTTAATTATGATTGCATATGTATGTAAGTTTGTGTGTGGTTGTGATTTAATGAATTTTTTATGACGTTTAGATATATTTTCTTTGAATCTTAAATTATTTACATTTTGATTCTAGAATACGGACGAGTGTGTCGTCCGTTTGGTATATCTAGTTTTTTTTTAATGTATCTAAGTTTTTTTTTGGAAAAGGTAATTTTTAAAAAAATTACAATTGTATTTATTTATCTATAAACTCGTGGACAAAACTTCAGAGTTGATGTAACTATTTTTTAGTTTAAGGACGAGAGAGCAAAATATTATAGCTAAACTTTTTATTATTTTCTTATGTTTCCCCATAAACTTTGAAGTTGCTCAAAAAAATTTGCTGTTTGGAAGCCCAGTCAAACTTGCAAGCAGCAGGTTTTATAAATTTTGCAACTCTTGTATTATTTTAGTTAAAAAAGTCCCTTTAACTAAAATCTTCGCACTGCCAACTTTTGGTAGCTAAAGAGTAAGGCCCCTTTCCGATTAGGCAACTTTACTTGCGCAAGTCTTGTGTTTGTGGGTGTGAGAGGAAAGGTCGGTTTGAAGGGGAAAGAATTGCCGAGATTTGAGTACAGACTTGCTTGTACTTGGCAATTCTGTTATTCTTGGCAATTCTTGTATTTACGTGTCTTTAACTAAATTATTTTTTTCTTCAACTTCCATTGTATACACCAAATTTCAAATCACTTTCACAATTACAATGAATACAGAAATGAAACAAAACGTCAACAAATTAAGAAAATTCAAGCCTAAGAAAATTAAACTTGCTCAACAAAGTTACTGAATGTGAACATAGAACCAAGTTCAAAAGAAAATAAATAAAAATGAAAAGTATACTTGCGCAATTAAAGTTGCCTAATCTGAAAGGGGCCTAATATGCCTTCCAAATATAAAATTTCGAAAAGAAAATGTCTTGTATGACATTTTAGCGCTAATAATGTTGTGATAAAAATACAAATAATAATAATACGAATACCTACAAATAACATACATATCTAAATTTTAGATTCTAAAACCACAGGCTATTTACACACATACTGGTTCAATATAAATACCACAATAATGTTGACCAGAATAAAAGCGTTGCATAAAATCACGTACATTATTTACATGATATCTGGCATATTTTCACCAAATAAACATAGATCCATACATGCTTATACTAAAACTTTGCATCGTAGCAAAAACAAAACGACACAAAATTGATATAAAGAGACTGGAAACAAAAAAAAATTGCTGGCAACTTAATATTAGAAAAGGACATTGTATTTATAGCAATAAAATTTAATGAAACTTTCAACAAGAAAAAAAATAAAAAGCAATTTAATTTATATACATATGTGTATGTGAGTGTGTGTATATAAACCCTGAAGGAAATGTCGATGGTGAAAATGTACTGAGTCGCTTTTGACTTTGTCACCAGTACTACTCTACAATTATTCCCCATATAATACTTTGTGCTATAGACATTTAGCATGTGCTTGTCATTGAAAATCTACTATGTAGTAACACTAAAACAATTGACTAGATAGTGAATTCATAGTTCTTATGGGAACATGGAGACATACCAACCAGACATTTACTGGTACATTTCTATACCTTAATTTATGTATATTGACAAGCTGTTGTAAAATCCACCAGAAATACACCGCATCTGTTTTCTCTCTTTATTTTATACTGACGAATAAAAGAGAAATTGTAGACAATGTAACTACTACTAGAGTTTTAGTGTTGACATATAGTCACTTGGCCCCAGTCTGACTGCAGGAAAGTTACCCTTTAAGAAGTGTCAATAGTAGTAAAGCAGTACAGATTCACTATTGACCAGTACTACTGACAATATATACCCCAGATAATACGTTTTACTATAGACATTTAACAATGCCCACTGCACTTGTATTATTCTGATGGTTACTTTCCATATTTTGTTGCCTACTTGTAGGCGTTTATAAAAATAATTTACAGAGGTGACAAATTATGTATAAAATTAAGTTCTCAAAACTGCAAGTGTGTTTCTTTCAGCTGAAAAATACCGTTTGTTTAATTTTCGCTATTTGTTTTCTGAGTTAAATATTTTATACAATTACTTTGTATAATATGTACCAAATAAATAAATAAATAAATATTTTATACAAGAAGTGATTTTCTAATAAATAATAAAAGATTTTTATTAATACAACAATTTTTAATTGAATATAATTTGAGTTAAAATGTTTTGGTGCAACAAATGTGATAAAAAGATCGTGGATAACAGCTTCGGAAGATTCGTCGCCACCGGCTTTCCTTGCAATTTGCCAGATAATAAGGTTTGTTTTTTTCCAATTTGTCCGTATAAAGTTTATTAAACCGGGAGCACAAAAATATACACGTCCAATCCAATTGGGAAAACTCAAACGATCAATTGGGAAAACTAAATGAACCATTTTGCCTTCACAAAATAAATAAATACAGTTCAACCTCTATTATGCTGGTCACACGTGACCGTTAGTAGCACGGATAATCGAAAAACAAGGTTAGTAGAGGTTATGCAAAAGCACCAATGAGTGCGTATTATTATGTAGCATCAAGATGACACTAAATATTTTCACTTGTCTACTCTTTATTGGCAACAATTTGTTCTTATAGACAATCTCTTATTATAATCTCTAAGGCTTTGTAAATTAATGGAGCATGTTAAAGTTAGTCAATTATTATCGACAAAGAGTAGACAAGTGTCAATTTTTACTGTCGTCTTGATGTGACGTCGACGACTCCACTCACAATAAGGGGGATTATAAATAAAGCATTAAATTATAGTTTGTAGTCTTATTTTTTTGGACGGATAAAGAGGTATAAAACGGATAATGGTGGTGAAAAAAGAAAGTGACAAAATGCCAGTTAATATATGTAGCCGATTGAAATATGCCCGGGTAGTCGAGGTTCAACTGTTCATATGTACATGCATAATGAATTTATACCCCATATGTACGTATGCCGGTGAATGGTAAATAAGATTCGACACAGTCGTTAAGCAGCTCTCGAGTCATCGTAATTAATTCTTAAGTGCGGTCAGGCTTGTGTATGTTGTTTGGCCTTCGAGAGTTTTTCATCTCGCTCGCACTGGTTGGCTGATGTGTTGAGGATATATCTTGCGGTTCTTTTGTGGAATTTCAGTGACAACGACGTTGTTACTTCCTATTGAAGGAATACATACTTAGGTCGTGTATAGTCACTCACAAAAACTTTTTTAAAATACTCTTAATAACATCTTGGGCATATGGTCTAGTTACCCCGTTCATATTTGTGCAACCATATTCTGCAAATTTACTTTTTAAAATATATAATATAATAAACAAATAAATATTCGACACAGCTGTATAAGGTACCCTGACTTTTTAACAAGTGTTTACTTAATAGTTAGCCATTCCAGTACAATCTCTGTGTTTATTTTAGATAATATGCTCAAACTTGCATTATTCTTGAACTGTTGTTCAGAAAATATACTCTGTGTAATTCTTGTCCACGTCCTGGATTATCCGCAGTAGGTCTAAATAGCTACATGATATATACAAAGACATCAGATGAAAACTTCCAGCACGGTACTGAACGCTAGCAACATGCCTTCAGCCAAAAAACTACTAAGATTAATTTTTGACTTTGAATTATAGCTAGGTCCAACTCTTTCAGTTGTTCGTTTTAAACACAAACCTGTGATATTGGTTACACTTCTTGGCATATTTTTGGCAAATACTTTGTTCGCTGTTCGAAATACTTTCGTTGTTATCTCGCTTACTGTTACTAATTATCTAAACTTCAGACTGCCAATTACTTAAATGTAAATTTTTTTGTTGCTGTATTCCCTTAACGCAAAATATCCAAAAATTTAAGTATCGCCTCTGTTTTTGAACACGTTTTGTTGCTTATTTGTTCCTGTGGACTTGTCTAATTTTTTATTTTTTTTATTTTTTTTATTTTTTTAATGCATGTTTTTTTATTTATTGTATCTTCAAATATGAACTAACAATAAGTATTCAAATCTTAAATCTATAAAAAAATTATTAGGCCCGACCAATGTCGGACATAAGCTTAGTGATAGTTATTAATAATACATAAGTAGTGATAAGCAACAAAAAAAAAGTGTTTTCAAGCAGCTTCATCATCTAGAGTGTTGAATATTAGAGCCCGTGTATCTAAATTAAATTTACTTATACCTATTTGGTAAAAAAGAAATTGTGTATGCAAACTAAACGATTTAAATTAAAACACATTCCCAAAACATTAATTTATAAGTAAAAACATAATAAAACAACCTTTATCAAAATTTATGCAGGCGCAAAATAAATTACTGTCTCCCTCTTGAAAACAAAATTACCCAAAATAATGAAAATACTAATCGGATTTTTCTATTTTTTTTTTTATTATCGTAAAGATCTCTAAATAGGAACAAACTTCTTAAATTTATTTTAAAAATTCAAAGCGAAAAAATTTCCTTTAATTTAAAAGCAGTTGTTAAAATTTCAGCAAATATTTTTACGATATCATCGGATAGTGTAAATATAAACAAAAAGTGTTAATTAATGCCATACAAAAATTTAATATATTTTTACAATATAAAAAAAG
Organism: Tachina grossa; assembly: GCA_949987645.1. Taxonomy (NCBI): domain Eukaryota; kingdom Metazoa; phylum Arthropoda; class Insecta; order Diptera; family Tachinidae; genus Tachina; species Tachina grossa. The sequence continues at coordinate 37,199,997 of OX465276.1, read as the reverse complement.
TTAAACATGCGTACAAACTAATAGGTCACCCACCAGCCAATAAATAGAGTATTATTTTACAATAAATTGATTTGATTTATTTCAATACAAGTATTTCCTGTCTCTTGCAACCACTCTTTTATAAACATATCAAGGACAGATGGATAGATGGACGGGCGACAAAATGAATAAGTAAAACATTAGAAGGCCAACTAACAAAACAAACACCTTCTTATAAAATAAATTTGGGGTAGGCAAGTGTGTGAAAATGTTTTGGCATTATATTTTTTGTTAAGCAATAATGTTGTTTTATGAAAGAATTCATTTCTATTTTTGTCAAAGGACAAAACTGCTGTTTTCAGCAATAACAACGTAAGTCAAAAAGTTATGTTTTCATAGGAGATAAAATACTTTGTACTCAAATACATATTTACTTTTCAAGTGAAACTTATTTGCTGGTGGTTAAGCATGTCTATATGCATTTTTGAAAGTCTGTGCATAAGATAAAATAGGTTTGTGACTGTTCGAAACGTTTGGTTGAAGTCTACTAACAATTTGTTAAAGCAACAATGAAATGCATATAGACCTGCTACTACATATAGGCTATTCCAGAGAATGTCACGTACGTTGACCAATCAATTAAGCTTGTATTTTAGAGAAAATTAAAATTTTTCTCTATTTCTTTATGTACTTTTGAGGGGCGCAAGTAGCCCTCCCTACCTTTGATAAAATATAAGGAAAAATCTAACCGCATTGATCTGAAATACAAGCTTAATTGATTGGTCAACGTACGTGACATCGTACGTGACATTCTCTGAAATAGCCCATATGTCAATACAATTTTCTTTGATCAACAATTTTCCTAGTTGAAACCACTCACGTTTAAGCCATCGTTAAAGTAATAACTTCTTATGGACTGAAAAACAAAGATATTAAAATTTATTGTTAGATATTTTCAGAAATAACATTCCATTATATCGATGGCTTAATATAAAAAAGGCCTAACTCGAATTATCGATATTTTACAGGAAAAGCAAAAAACTGAAGAAAAAATAAAGCATTTACATGCAGAAATAGTTTTTGAAGTTGCCATAAGTCCTTGACTTTGAACTGTATCGTACTAAGATCTTCAAGGAGGATGCAATTATATGTTGTCGCCCAGAAAACATTAAAAACACGATTTCGAAAAAAAATGAGTTAGGCCCTTTTTATATTAAGCCATCGATATGTGAAAATAATCATTTAAAGAGGAAACGCATGTCAATCAAAATAGTGAGCGGTCCAAATTTTTGGTAAAATTTCAATCCCATATAAACAGTTTCTAAATTAACAATATAAAATCAATAGCCCAAAATTGATAAGCATCGACTTGTACTGTTATTCCTGAGAGCCACAGAAATTCTACAAAATATTTTCTAAAAGTATGTATGTCTTTTTGTCAAAATAAAATAATACTAACAAGACAAACAAACAGAAAGGCATAAAAGAAATATTAAATTTCAAAATTTATTCTCTAGAAGCAAGCAGAGAAAAAATCATTATGATTTAAGACACATTTAACATGAATATAAAGAACTAAATATGTCAAGTTAAATTAAGGCATATGAAGTTAAATAAATTTATTTTAATTGTATATATGTATGTACGTGCATGTTGTATGTATGTATGTTATGATTTACAAAAAATTGTAGCAGAGGAAATTATTCTACGAAAACTTGTAATAAATGTTTTTTTCCAGAAAGTGTGAGACTAAATGCAGAAATATTAAGATAATTCGAAGGCATTTGCCTCGTGCGCAAAAATTGTTTTACTAACAGGTAACTATTGAGGACAAATGAAGATTTTTCTTGTTCAACAAAAATAAAAAAAAATAAAATTTGTAGTATAATTTTCTTCAGCCAAATAGTAGAGCGTATGGTGTAAGATTATTTACAGTGGGTAGATATGTATGACCACTGTATATAATGTGAGATATGATCTAGTTTTTATTCTAAACTAAAATTTTACAGCCTTATTTATAAAACTTATTAAGGCTTTATAAAGAGTTTTTAAGACAAATTTTCATAAAACATCTTTTCTTAAAAAGCCTTTATAAAGCCTTAATAATTTTTATAAATAAGGCTGATAATTTTTAACTAAGCAACTATAAAGATGACGACACAAAGTGATATATATATATATATTCACAACATAAATATGCCCTGACATAAAATATATGTATATGTCATGACATAATTTTTAAACGACTTGAAAAAAAGGAGGAGTTAACAATTCATCTCTATATTTTTTAGGTGTGTATCTTCATAACTCAGTACATTTTAGACCGATTGTAAAATTTTTTTTTGTTGTCTTAGAGGGTATAGCTTCCCATTGGTCCCATTGTAAAAAAAGTGGGCGGCAACAAGCCCACAATTTTTTTTATATAATTTTAAGATATTCTACTTATTTCTTTGCTACGAAACCTATAAAAACCCTTTGATTCTTGTAGTTGCACAATTTGAAAGTTGAAAAAATGGGCGGGGTTACGCCCATTATTATTTATTATAATATTTCACGCGGTTCTACTTAACCGATTTTTACGAAACTTGCCACACACCTTGAGCTCTAAAATATACACAATCCTACTTTTAAAAATGGGCGGAGTAACGCTCATTAAAATTTATTTTATTATTTTAAGTGGTTCTACTTAACCGATTATTAAAAGACTTAACATTCAGACTGAGCTCTGAAAAACATACAATCTTGCATCTAAAAAATGGGCAGAGGCACGACCATTAAAATTAATTTTATATTTCACGTACTTTTTAACTTCTTCTATCATATCTTTGCATTAGTGTCCTGCACAAGACTATTTATAAGACCTTTCAAGACGAGAGATTTTTTCAAATGCTTTACTACAGCGAAATATTCTAAAAGAATTGATAAGCAACACTCTTGGCAAGACATTTTTTCGGTTGTTTGTCTTGCCAACAGTGTTGTTTAGCGATTCTTTTAGAATATTTCGCTGTAGTAAAGCATTTGAAAAAATCTCTCATTTCTTGAAAGGTCTTATAAATAGTCTTAAGCAGTTGCAGTCTTTGCATTGAAGTCGGTTTTTTTTTGGCAGAAAAAATTATGTCACAATATAGACTGAAATAAGAAAAAAATATCATGACATAATTTTGTTATCAAAACGTCATGACATAACATGAATGTATAAATAAAATATATGTTTTATTATAGTTATGATATGAAATATTTGTGTTGGGACATAATTATAATGTTATGACATAATTAAGTTATGACGTAACTGCTTCATAATATTGTATTAAAAATAACGGGCAGACTACAAAGACAATGGCATCGATAAATGCATCAACTAAAGCCTATAGTACACGAACATTTTTTAGCATGATGGTTAAATTTTTTAACCCCCGACAAAAAAAAGGGGTGTTATAAGTTTGTAGTGTGTGTCTGTGTATCTGTGTGTCTGTCCGTGTCCACGTACAGGCCAAACGGCTGGACCGATCTTCATTTAGTTTTTTCTGTTTGAAAGATGACTTGATCGAGAGGGTTTTTAGCTATGTTTGAAGAAAATCGGTCCAGCCCCTTAGAAGATATAACATCTTTTCTGAAAAAAGTCGGGGGTTTTTAAAAATTTTAATTTTTGTTATTTAAATAAGTAGTAGTGGCTACATGACGTGAAGTTTTGATAGTATTTTGTGTCCCAAAATCCAAATGTAGCATATGTAGCCGAAGCAGTACATGTGGCACATTTCCAGATGCAGTGCATGCGTAAACATGTGAATATGTATATTTAACTAAAATATAAATTAATTTTAAATCTTAAAAATATCAATAATCAATTCTCAATTAATTCTTTTAGGGACCAAATTCCGGATTTCTCTGCAAAATAAATAACTAAAGTTTAAACACAGATATTAAGCATATGGCTAAATAAGCTACCCTCTCTCTCCCTCTGTATCTCAAAACAAAAAATAAAAACATTTTTAAAATAAATAACGTTTGTTATAATGTTATGATGGGCTGCAACTTTTTTTTTGTTTATAAGAAAATAAATCATTTTCTATCCCTTAAAATTCCCCTTGTTCAAAACAGTTAAACGGTTGGTTGAATTTCAGTTTAACTGATGTTTTATTAATTTAAAAAGAAAATGAAAAGAAAATAACAAAAAAAAAAAATTCAAGTGCATCATACCATCTTAAAGAAGAAAACTGTTGCTATTTTTGAAGTTTCTTTTCAAACTGTTTTGCGGAAAACTTTTGCTCATCTAATGTGCCAAGAAAACTATTTTCTATATAGATATTTATTAAGAATAAAATAAAAAAATAAAAAATTAATTGGGCATAAACTATTAAAAAAAAACTTAAAACTTAAGATGTAAACAACATAATTGTAATAGGAAAACTGTTTTACTTGCCACTGTAAAAATATGCAAATTAATAATTTACAGATCCATTTAGGGATTATTTTTTTTTTTTTTTTTGCCTACTCGCTTTTACTTTCTTTTCTTTTGTTTATTTAAAATTTTATTTTTTTGTTTTTCTTAATACCTTCACAATTATGAATTCATATTATAAAATGCTTTTTTACATGAAAAAAAATTCTCGGTGGTCTGTGTCTATTTGACGCGACCAAGAATGATACAACAGAATCGACAATTGTTATCAAGGATACACAAATTTGTTATTGTTTATAATAGTGGGAAGATGAAAACAATAATTTTCCCAAAGGAAAACTCTAAAAATACAAAAAAACAAGCTGAGAGAATGTAAAAAAGTGGCAAGAAAGTGGTTCATGGCTTTAAAAAAATAAAATTCTTCTGGCATTTTAAGTTTTTTTTTATTATATTAGTACAGACAGACAAATTTTTGAAGAAGCTGTATTTTAAATTTGCCATTATAAAAAGTTTGGAAAACTTTTTAATTTGTTTATTTAGAAACACAAAAAAATAATAATTATTTATAAAAAAAAGTGTAGATAACTTTTGCTTTTATAATAAAACTTATGTACAGCTATAGCTGTACATGTTTCAAAAATGATGATTTTTGTAAACATCCCAGCAAGCAAACAGCTCCTCATAAGGAAGCCAGTTATAATCAAATATGTATAATGATTCGAAAGGCGTAAAAATGCGGCTTAATATTAATTATTTTATAAAGTCTTGTGTTTGTAAAAAACAAGTTATTTTTTATACATATTACTTGCATTGTCATGAAAATTCTGTAATTGAGTGGCTTAAAAGAAAAGAGGCATAAGTTAATAAACAAATTGAGTTAGCTTCATCTAATACACGCTTAAGGCCATAACTTACTATCCTACACAATCGCACGATGAATTTTTACATATTGTCTTTTGGAAATTTTCATAGACTTCCTCATATCAGGGTTGTATTTATTTAGTAAATCGTTCGATTGTGTAGGATAGTGGTAGACATTTTTAATTAGTTAGACAAAGATGCAAAATCAATCGTACACAAAAGTTTACACCACTTTTTCCACATTGCCCTTAACAAACTGATAGAAACTTAGATAGAACTCCCAGTTAAATTACCGGTCATTTGACTGGGAGTGTTCCTGCTGGGTTGATAAACTGAACTCTATTGACCGAAAATTTTACTACTAGCAATGATTAAAAATGTAAGCCTTACAATATCAAAAAAAAAGTTTTTAAAAAGACTACAAAATAATTTGAAATTAAGTACTTATTGATATTTGAAAGCTTTGAAAACAGCATTCCTCTAGATTTTTTTTTTGCTGGGATTGAATGAATTTTGTACAAGTAATTGCGAAAATTTCAAATATAAACAAAATGGTGCCCAATAGAGCCTGCAGCAACATTAAATTTAGTTATAAATTATTCTGTTGAATGTTAATTGGGCAGAAAAGCAAGTTTTATTTCATAACTATTTTTCTATTTATTGAAACGATTGCGGTACTACATCAGCCATATTTATTTTTATATTTAAAGGGAATAAAGTACATATGTATAGGTACATATCTTGTCATTTGCAAATATTTATATAAATTTTTATTTATTTCGCTATGATCCCATTTTTAAAAATGTTCCATATAAAAAGTGTTTTGAAAACTTTAAAAACTAAGGGACCACGATCTCGACTACTTTCGATTTGGGCCAATCCCACGATGTCGACAACGTTAGACTTGTCGCACACTAACATAGAAAACATAAACAAATTTTAATATATTTTTGTTGCTTCAAAGTAAGTGTGCGAGAAGTCGAACGTTGTGGACATCGTGGATTTCGCCCTTACATTTAAAACAAAGACATCGACATCGTGGGACATGCCATAACACAAAAAATAAAATTTTAAACAAAAGAATATTCAAAAGATGAATATATGTTTGGCATTAAAATTTGCAAATGATTTCGGACACTTGATCACCGGGGCTTATTATTCGGGCTTGACGAATCATATTGTTTGAACTTTAATTGTGGGACACTTTTTCGAGCATTTCTGGCCGCATGTCATGAATAATACGAACAATTTGGTCCTTTGAGACATCAGTTGTTTCTGGATTATGAGCATAAGTGAATGTATTGTTGGTTAGTTTGAGAGTTACAAAATCTCACGACCTTGAAGGGCAATTGACATTTTCCTTTCTAGAAATCAACTTATCGCCAAGTCTTGATTTAAATAAAGTGAAAGTTGCAGGCGCGGTATGTGCCATTCCTGTTCAAACCACATTTCGGTCGGATCAATGTCATCCATATTTTGAAACCAAAAAAAAAAAAAAATCGTTTATCATGCTGGTTTCTAATGACTTCAAAAGTTTTCGTGAAATTGCTTTAAAATATTCACTGGTTCTTATCCCGTTATTTCTACAAACAGGTAATTTACCTACGAGTTTGCTTTATAAACCTTAACTTACTCGATAGATATCTGTACACTAATAGATATCTATGGCTAAAAATAATGGGCATTATAGGTTTTAAATACCGAAAATTTTACCAAAATCTGTAAAATGATTCGGGAAAAATCGCTGTCGAAAATTTTGCAAAAAAAAAGTGTTAGTATATTATTACTCTACACTGTCATATCAAATCGATTTTCCATGCACATAAATTGTTATGGACTAAGAAATTAGCGGATAATTTCTAGGATGATCTACAAAATTCACCGATTCCAATATAATTTTTTTATGTCAAGCCATAACCTGCAAAAAAGCTTAACCGATACATCGAACCTTTTTAACCGACATAGGCTTTTTTTAATTTTATTGGCCTAGCCACAGCTAAGACTTATCAAAATGCCAACATTGTTGATAACTTAGGCCGGGTTTCCATCTGTGTGCCATGTGCCACACAAGCGTAAAAAAGCGTAACCACTAATTACTAATGAAAAACAGTTTCATTTAGACACATATTTATTGAGTTAAACAGTGTCATATATAACTAATAGACAATTTTATTGGAAACTGTTTAAATCAATAAATATATGTGTGAATCAAATAGTTTTTCAATAGTAATTAGTTGGTTTCGCTTTTTTGGGCAAATGACACACAAGAAATGCCAGATGTAAACTCAGCCTTAGATACGGGCTGTAACATTTCAGCGTAAGCGACAATTTACGCATGTAAAACAAATTTGAATATTATAAAAACCCTCTCCTGAAAAATTCAATTTTTGTCGCTTACTACTAAATCGAACCTCGTTTTTTTTTACGAAAATCGATTATTTGCCATTGTATATAATCGATTTTGGTCCAAATAACTAAGTTCGAAAATGATGTCGCTTAAGGTCATGACTCACTATCATACAAAGTCGTGCGATCTACGAAAAAATACAACCTTGGTGTGATGAATTGTTATTGTCTTTTGAAAATTTTCATAAATTCCATCATACCAGGGTTGTACTTTTTCGTAGATCGCACGACTTTGTATGATAGTGTATCTATCACAGTCTTTAAGCTTTTTTGGCGGTTATGCCACGATATGTTTATTAGTAATTTTCCTTACCCTACGCATTCACGAGCCATAGATTTGAGCATGACATGAACATGACGCCGGCAGAGCAACTGTGAAAAATTCATTAACTTCTTTGTTGTTGAGGCATATCAAAGTATTTTGCGGTAGTGCAATAGAGATGAAATATTTACCAATTTTGTTATGGCTCTTCTTTCTATTGCAAATGGTTGTGGGCGGCGCATCTCATTGCGAATATTGTTGCTCATACATATGTTCGGGCATTCATGGCAGAGCATGGACGAAACATGGACATGAGCGGTCTCCATTAGCCATTTGCGATGTCCTACATAATGCCCATACCAAGTTCATGGCCAGTGGAGACCGTTAACAAGAATCACTTGATTTAATATATTTTTGATAAAAAATATATCGAGCCTTCTTTTCGATTTAATCTCAAAGCCACATGTAAAAATTTATCGCTACCAACAATTTACTTTTATAAAACACGTTTGAATATTAATTTTAGTCGCTTACGATTAAATTGAAAATAAAGCTCAACATGTATACACTAGTAAATTTGTTGTTGTTGTGCTAAAACCCATAGTGCTGTACGAATTTTATATATATATATATATATATATCGGCAACTGAAATGCAAGTCCACATAACTAAAAAAATCTCAGAATCGCACTTTTGATTAATTATTGTGTAATATATCGAAAAATTTGTCCCTGCACATTTTCGAAACTTTACTTCTGTCACTGAATAATTTTTTTTTTTGGATTTTCTTTTCTTCTAAAAAAATTTAAAAAAGTGTAGTTACATGGTTTTGCATTTCGACTAACGATTGTGTATGTATGCCAAAGAGAAAGAAAAAATTTCTTTGAATAAACTTATACACTTTTCCTATCACGCGATAAAGGAAAAACAATAGATATTTAGTGGTTAAGAAAATAGTTTTGTAGCTTGTTTTTTTTTTTTTTTTTGCTCTGCCACACTGTTTTGTCACTATTAACCAAGTTTTTTGTTTCCTTGTTAAAAAAAACTTCAACGACTTAATTTGCACTCCTTAAATGTTTCAACACTTTTTTTACTCAAACAAAGTTAATACTTAGCTGAGTAGAGAAGAACTACAGCCAAACGTATAAGCAAACTTACACAAAAATTTCTTCAAAATCCTACAAAAATCACAAAAATGTAATCTGCTGCAAATAATAGTTTAGGAAAGAAACTACAACTAGCAAACTCTTAAATAAATTCTTTCGCATAAAAAAAGTATTCTTTATTCACACACAAAACTGCAAGTGGAACGAACGAATACTCAGTGATGTGAATGACGAGTAGTTTTAGCCAGCCAGTTTACTTTGCAGACTATACTTAGAAATCTTTGTAGTCTGAAAGTACAGCGTCATCTTCATTCATAGCACACACTCGCTTTAGAGACCTACAATCTCAAGCAGACAAAATCCAAAATAGAAAATCACTTTAACGCCTTCTTTCACACAATGCATAAATGTCAGAGTGATATTAACTTTTGTAATTGCAAACAGACTCTGGCTAGTCATCCATCCTTCAATCTATCAGCCTTCGTTCGTCCGTCCGCACCCAAAAAAAATTCATAATCTTCAAGGTATAAAATGTGTGAAAGAATAAAGCAAACGGAATTGAATGGATGAAATGATATAAAATTGAAAAAATGGAACACTTGCAGCAACTATTTGTGTTTAAACTCTCTCTTCATTGTGTATTTCAGTGCTGAAAATGTGTTAAACCAGTGATGGGAAATGAGATTTGCATTTCGGTACCAAAGAAAAAATTTTTGAGTACTTTTTTGATCCAGAGAGTACCAAAAACAATTTTTTTATTTAAATTTTATTAACAAAAAATTATATAAAATTTATTACAAATAAATAAGAAAATGAACACAAAGCATATACATATGTACATAACCAGGCAGAAATTGTGATTTTGCGCAAAAAGTATGTGCCTCCACAACACTGTAAATACAAAATTACGACTCTTCCAAAAATTTTGTACCACCACAGTACTACAAACACAAAAATATGACTTTGTGTTTACAAATACCGTGTTCTTAGTAATCCTATACCACTACAACACCGTAAATACAAAAATTTGACTTAAGTTTGAAAATTTCCATTGTGACGACCTTATAAATTTGTATTTAGAGTATTGCAACAACATTAAAAACAAGAGTTGGAAGACGGTCATTCCGTGTTACCATTTTAATGTTATGAGTACCTTAAAATAATGGTAAACAGATGTTATACTGATGTTAGTTAGTTTCCCGCAGACCATCGTAACAACATCGTGCTGATTGTCTTTTTATGTCTGGGTGGGTATAAATATTAAGTTACAACTAAAACAATTTAGACTTCAATAAATCTTTGGCCTGGATAAGACTACAGTGTTGGAACATAAAGCCTGTTCCTGTGGAGTGAGGTATGGAGAAAATTCCGTAAGCTACTCTCGATTTACCAGGAAACATGTATTCGTCCAATGCGTTTTTAGTTATAGCCACGGAAGTCCAGAAACTCCATACATATATATTCTGTTGTTAATGGCTTCAGTTATTCCATAGTATGCTCTATATTGGTTGTTAATATTTTAAAAATTTAGCTTTTCGCTGGGAAACACTTTAATTAAAAGTAGTATAATTACCAAATAAAACATTTTCAGAGGGATACTTACTAAACCAAACTAACATTTCATTGTCAAAGTCCACTTTTGCTCTAAGAACTTGACAGAATGTAATATAAACTTTTTACAATTTTCTTTAAACTGAAACAGTTGTTTCAACATGATTTCTGTTTAAATAGAGATCAACTTCTGTGCCACAGAAAATATCATTGAATCAAATATAGTTTTCGTTTATATTTAATTGTGATTGGTTTGGTACACTTTTCTAAAATGTCTTTACTAATAAAGTTTCGTGCCAGTTGTCGAAAAAGAAATTTAATTCTTCGCAAAAATATATGCATACGCGCGTCTTCCGACTATATTTCTAAGCTGGCCGTGAGAGTATCAAACGTGTTGCGGGAGTACTACGGTACTTTTTCTTGTCAAATAGTATCAAAAAAGTACGATCGTACCAACTTTCCCATCACTGTTTTAAACTACAAAAAAAAAAAACAACAACTATAAATAGTTCTACCAAATATACAAAGTATTTTTATTATTTTATTATGACGCAGCGACGACGCCTTCGGAGTTGTTAAACTGTTAAAACTAGGAAAACAGACACAATTTATTGTAGTTTTTTTTTCTTTTTTTTTTTTTTTTTTTTTTTTTTTTTTTTTTTTTGAAAGACATTTTTGTGTAAACAGATATAAAACGAGGTGTAAATTCTTAAAACTCAAACATCTTGAAGGATAAGGAAAATTTTGTAGTTGCGTATTATATTTTACACTGGATGACAGTATAAACTTAAATTTTTACAGCCTTATTTATAAAAAACTATTAAGACTTTATAAAGCCTTTTTAAGGAAAATTTTATATGAAAATTTGTTTTAAAAACCCTTTATTTATAAAGCCTCAATAAGTTTTATAAATAAGGATGTTAGTATATAAAATTTTTGATTTCTCAAAACCGAGCCATAAAATTTTCTTTTAAGATAAAAATATCATAGTGTTATCAAATTATGTATATATAGATTTTTATTGATAAAGTAAAGTAAAGGGTTTTTAAAACAAATTTTCATACAAAATTTTTCTTAAAAAGCATTTATGACGCCTAATTAATTTTTATAAATAAGGCTGTTATTATTTAAACTTTTAAATTTTTGTGCTCGATTTTATTTAATCTTCTAATTCTTCTCCTTTATTGTCTCTTTCAGAGCAAGTACTCCTAAATGAAGGGTCAAAATGGCTCACAAAAATTTTCGATACAATATTCTAGTGCTAGGCGGTCTAGACAATATCAAAATTTAAATTGAGTTTATAAATGTTAGCCCGACGATCAAAAAAAAAAAAAAATTGATGTCAAATTTTGATGTATTTTTTTTATCAAGCGTGAACTCATTTTAACTGACTTTTTAAGGTGTGTGGTGGGTAAAAATTATGGAGGAAGTAAAGGAAATTTTGTAGCATCTTGCCTTTTGGCAACATTGTTTTTGGAAACTCAGCTGTTTTCATGTATCTTGTTACTGTCAAACATGTTCATGAATCGACTTGCAAATGAACTACGCTTGCAGATTATTAAATTTTATTATCAAAATTCATGCTCGGCACTTCTTCCATTTTATGGTCAGTTTGGTCCAACTTTTGAGGCGGCTATTGAGAATCTTGTGATTACATTTCGCACCAAAATTACATTATTGAACATTAAAGCACCAAAACACATACATACAGTGCGGAAAGAGGAAAATATCGCAGCTGTATCCCGCAGTGTTGTTGATGACCGTGAATTATCAATTCGGCGTAATTTGCAGGAATTTGGCCTCTGTTATTTTTTTTTTGCCCAAAATGGAAGAGCTCGATAGGTTGACATGTGGTTTCAGCACGCGAAAGAATTGACCAATTGAGAGGCGAGTTTGGTGAACAGTTTATTTCATGGTTGGGGCCGGTCAATTGGCCGCCTAGATCGTGTGACTTAATACGACTATTTATTGTAGGGTTACGTGAAGGCTAATGCCTATAGGGACAAGTCCGCAACTGTTGACGCACTGCAAGACAATATTGAAAAATTTATTCGTCAGATACCCGACTATATGTTGGCGAGAGTATGTCAAAATTGGACCCAGCATATGAACCATTTCAGGCGTAGCCGCGGTCAACATTTTGACCCAAAATCATTTTTTTTTCTTTCATTGCTTTTATTTTCTAATTTTTCCAACACACTGCCATTGTGGCTACTAATTTTTTTTCTGAATATTACAATTTTCATTATTTTTACAGCACAAAATCTAAACAAAAATAAATTCTCCGCTATTGACATTCATATGATGTTGACAGAAGAAATCAAACTCAAAATTAATGCTTGACGGATCATCCAGCACATATAACATTCTTTATACGTGCAATAATTAGACATAGGCCGTTTTAGTCTTTGAATACAGCGAAGATCGAAATTTAATTTATACGTCAAAAAGAAGTTAAAAAATAAAAAAAAATTAAGGGTGACTTGCTTCTTGTGCAAAAGTTGAATTTCGGACTGTGATGTATTCCTAGACTTAGGCCCAATAATTGTCTTCTTAATTAAATGTAATTTGCTAATTACCACTTAAATTAAAGTTGCACTTAAATGTAGTTTAATTTTTTCAGTGGTTAATTAAAGTTCATATTAAATTACGTTGAAAGTATGGCAGCATTTAAAAATTTCCAAATATGCAAATATTTCCAAACAACAGCTGTTTAATACAATAAAGTAAGTTAGGTTATCAATTTTCTATTATGTATTTTTTTCTATATATGTATTTTTCCATGATATGAAACTATATATTTTATATGTTATATATGTACATATTAAAATTAAAAGAAATTATTTTTAATGCGACCACATTATTGTTCATGTACATATTTTTAATAAACACACACACAAGCAGAGAAACATATGGTATGCTACCGAAACTTAAATAGAATTTAAATAGACGAGGTTGGCCATTTAAGTTTCATTTAAATGTCTCTAAACTTTGTACTGTAAAAATTAATTAGATACTTAGATGGCATTTAAAGATAAATGACACTTGATTAGTCAATTTATTGAGCCTTATTGAATAAATTTAAGCAAATATTTTTGTAAAATATTTTAACCTGTTATACACAAATCAGCTTAGTATATTAATTTCGTTAAATAACATGATGAGTTTATTAATTTCCAATACCAAAGTTCGGCGCCATATGGTCTTCGGGCGTCTTTGTCCTCCACCACCATGAGAAATTGGTGTTTCGCTTGATTGAAAACTTGGCCGAATTTCCGCCCGAAATAAGTGAACAATAAAGGTTGCGGATCATATATGGGTTATAAAAATTATTTGCCAGCTTCACTTTAGAATATATGTAGATTCGTTCCCTACGAGTTCAAACTTCACTAATTTTTATGGTAACGATTTGAACGACAGACCTCTACCGCTTGCCTTATAATATTTAGCTCAGTCAGTAGTTGAAATTAGCAGACGCAGAAAAGTGCTGGCGATTCCTTCAATATACAATGGTCCAACAGAAATAAAGAATTTAATCTGCATGTATTTTGATTTATTTTAGTATTGGTATTGTTAAAAAAAAACTCATATGACAAGTGATAATTTTGGAGAAACAATTACAGTAGAAAATTATTTATTATTTTTACAGGCACTAGCGAAACGAAACCACACGTTGTTTTCAATGGCTGCTACATCTATTTGCATTACCAATATTCAATGAACTTGATTTTTCTATTTGGGGTGAGTTATTATTATTTATTAATTTTTTTTATTACATATTGTGAATGCAGTGAAAAACTATCAAACAATTTAATTTCAACGAGAAAAATAAAAAAAATGCTCTTGTAGCGAAGCCATTTTTTATGCAAATTTTCCAATTGAAATAGAATATGTGAATTGTAAAGAAATAAAAATATTTTGAACAAAAAGTTAAATATTAAAAAAAGAAAAATCTGCAGCGATAAAGATAATTGATTAATGGCTTAAAGTTGATGCGAAATTTTCGAATTTAAAACTTAAAAAATCGGCATTAATTTTAAAGAGCCAGTATTTCGAAACTTTATAAACTTAAAGTAAATGCTATGTGGTTTTAATTTAAATACGGCACCTGGCATACAACGCATGAAACAGTAGATTTATTTATGTTGGTATGGAAACGATATCATGTTGCGAAACCCTTAAGGTACTATTGTGTAATTCGAAACAAAAAAAAAATATTTTCGATTTTGCATGTTGATTAAATGCAAATTTGGAAAACATTTTCTTTCGTTTGAATTACAGACTAGACTCCCGGATATAAAATGGTCATCCAGATCATGTTTTTTAACTTGTAAGATTTTATCCAATTGGTTCAGATGGAAATTAGGAGTATATGCAAATAATTCAAAGAAAAAAAATTATTTTTTAAATCAAAACAAGATGCATCAGCGAGATACAATAGCCTCTTTCGAAAACTATCATTTTAATATTTAACCGACTTCCAAAACGGAGGAGGTTAACAATTCGTGTCAATTTTGTTTGCGGTGTTGCTTCATTGGCGGTACATTGTAGACCGATTGTAAAAATTATTTTTTTGTCTGAGAGGGTATTGCTTCCCAATGGTCCTATTCTAAAAAAGTGGGCGGGACACGCTCACAAATTTTGTTTATTTAATTTTATGATATTATACTTATAAGATTGCTGCAAAACCTATCAAACACCTTTTGTTCTTGTAATTACACAATTTGAAAGTTGAAAAAGTGGGCGGGGCCGCTCCCATTTAAGTTTACTAAAATATTTCACGCGGTTCTATTCAACCAATTTTTACGTAACTTACCAAACACCTTGAGCTCTAAAATAGACACAATCCTCCATTTAAAAAAATAGGCGAATTCACGCTCATTAAAATTTAATATTTTATTTTAAGTGTTCCTGAGTTCCGAAAAACATACAATCTTGCATTTAAAAAATGGGCGGAGACACGCCCATTACAATTTAATTTTATGTATCACGTACTTCTTATTTTCTTCTATCAGATCTTTGCATTGAAGGCGGCTTTTTTCGTCAGAAAGAATTATTTTTTTACAAACACAACTCTCGAAGCGATTAGCTTGTCTGTATGGGGAATCGAACTCACGAGCTCTGGATATTTTTTCTTTTTTATTTTCATTTTCTGTTTTGATCGGCCACTGTCACATCTGCAAGTTATTTTTATTTAAAAAAAAAAACAACCAACATTATCAACGTCATCTGCATGACACAATTCTTGTTAACAAAATTTCACTTTATTTTACTTTTGGAGATTTTGCATTAAACTTAGTCATGTTTTAGACTTGGCAGTTTTTCTTGAACCAATTATCTTCAATTCTCTTTTAAAACTGCTCGTTTGTTTACACTCAGACGGTTTCTTGTTCAATTTTCCTGTTGTTTTAATGCTGCGAATGAAATAACAAAAGAGAATTGAAGTAACTTTTCTGTACAAGCAAGTCAGTACCCCTCTTCTTTGTTTTTTCCTCTCTCTCCCATAAACTCAGACTTGCTTCAAGAAAAACTGCCGAGTCTAAAACATGAGTTACTGAAAGGAAGGAAACTTCACAGATTGTATGTGTTTATGTTACTGCCGTAGTCTAATACACTCTACTCTTACATTTACTTTTGTCTTTAAATACGTCTGCTGTCGGTACTTGTTGTTTATCTTGCTGAGTATATTCTGATTGCAACATGCAATGCACAGTGGCTCAAGCAGTTTTTAATTTGTAAATAGTTTTTCATAATTTGTACAGATATTGCTTGATGCATTTTAGTTGAGGTCCACGTTCTACTTGGTGGTTTGTCAATCTAAGCCGTTTAGTTTCGAAAAACATATAGAGAAAAAAAAATATTTTTTCTAATTATATATTCTGGGTTGCTTAGGATAAAATTACATTAAAGAAGGCGTGAAACGTCAACAAACTCATTGTTACAGTTTCTTTTGTTTTTTTGTTTTTCTTGACATACAAAAGTGATGGCATATGTTGAAACAGAACTAGTAAACCCTAATTAATCTAATTTTAAAGTCATAGGCTGAGTTTACATCTGGCATTTTTCTTGTGCCATGTGTCCAAAAAAAACGCAACCAATAATTACTAATGAAAAACTGTTTGATTCAGACATGTATTTATTGATTTAAACTGTTTCCCATCATGTTAGATTCTATAAAATTGTCTTTTAGGTATGTATGCAAGCGTTTAACTTAATAAATACATGTCTGAATCAAACAGTTTTTCATTAGTAATTAGTGGTTACGCTTTTTTTTACGGTTGTGTGGCACACAGATTTAAACCCGGCCATAGACCGCAAGGACTATGGTTGCATTAGTTTTGTCATTACAATATGAAGTTTAAGTAGATTTTAAGCTGCTTAAGTGTTTCCAATATAAAAAGCTTTTAAGTCACTGTGCAGTAGTAGTAGTAGTACAACAATGCACTATAGGTCAAATCACCACTTTTTATGTGCGATATTAAATCCGTCTACCAAATCATGGTATTCAATGTAAATTCTGAAATTTTTTTTCAAAATCTAATCTAACCCATTAACGACCAAAAATTAACCCTTTAATAACAACAGTCGATATATGCATTAAAAAATATTAATTTTAACAAAACATTAGCTAATTGCTTAAATCTAGTTTATTTGGTAGATATAAATTCAAAAAATTCTCTTCATTTTCATTAATATCATCAACAGTTCAATTCACAGAGAAAACAGTGCCTAATAATTACCTCATAAAATGGAACAAAATTAATAAGAAATCTCTATGGTTTTTTTTCAATAAGGAAATCTTATTAATTTCATAGAGAAAACCTTTTTGAAAAAATCAAGAAGAAATCTTGTAGTTTTTATGAGGTTATCTTATTGATTTTTTTAATAAGGTTTTCTTCTTGATTTTATGAGGCGACCTCATAAAATAAAATAAAAATTATATCTTTCTTTATTCTTTGTGCTTTGCTTATATATTTTCATTTAAATTCTATACCATATACTTTGAAAGGAGGCAAGTATTGAACCAGCAAACTTCTGATTGATAGACAAACACTCTAACCAATATGCTAACAAGCAGTCTGAATAACCATTGAAATAATTTTGCAAACATGCTTATACAAAAACGAAAAAGATCATGAAAAAAATTGTCTGTGTCTATTATAGATATGAAATAACAAGACACATAAAATCAAGAAGATTTTCTTATTAAAAAAATCAATAAGATGCTTTACACATAATCATATAGGAACCTAATAAAATCAAGAAGAAAACTTTTTTAAAAAAATCAATAAGGCAACCTAATAAAATCTATAAGAAATCCATATAATTTATATACAAAATATAAAAATTATTATTATAAATATTAATATAAATAAATATTTATTTGAATATTTATTATTTATTAGTTTCTCTATGGATTGTTTTTTTTTTTGTGCCAAAAATAACGGAAATTGAGTAAAAAAAAGTTGGGAATAATAAGATTTCTTCTTGATTTTATGTGGTTTTCTTCTTAATAAAATTAATAAGATTTACCACATAAAAACAATAAGGAATCTCTATGAAAAAATCTTCGCTTCTTTCTGCTGGGATACCCCTTAGCCTAAAAACGTTTCATAGAGAAAATCTTATTGATTCTATGAGGCAGTTTTTTCTCTGTGTTGTTTTCATACAAATGTTACCTACTAAAATGAGACATTAATCGCAAAACGCAAAAAATCTTTAAAATAAATTGCAAATAACTCATTGATTATTACTTAATTTATACTTTAAATTTGAAAGGGGTCAAATGGGGTCACAATTTTTGAGGGTCTACATAAAGTCAATGCTTATGATAAATTATACCGTTTAAGCTATAGCTCATTATAATGAATTATTTTAAAGCATAGCGATATAAATATGAAACACTTTTTATAAAAAACATGAATAATAACTTATCGCTTTATTTACCATTTCGCATCAATGAGTTAATACCAATGCAATTCGAGAAAAACGCACTAAAACTTGACCGATTTCTACTGAACTCACAAGCTTATTTTCAGAAAAACTTAAAGATATTGACTTTGATGCAAAAATATGCGACAGTGCTGAATAATTTCCGGAAATTAAAATAATGTGTTTTTATTTTAAAGTGTTGACAATTAAAAACAACGAAAAAAAGTAAAAAGTCACTTTTGTTTTAATTACTTTTGCACAGAAAAAGTGATCATTTGACCTACTGTGCAATGCACTCACATAAAGAGAAAATATCTTGGAAAACTTTTAATTTTTCAAAGTTATTACAATATTTTTTTTTATCCCATAAAAGTTTTCGTAGATATGTGCATTTTTTTGAATGTTTTGATGATGGAAAACAAAAGATAGGAAACAAGGTATTTTTCATGTGCAGTTTTTCAAAAAGTATTATTACGAGTATTAATATTTTTACCAAGTCATCACAGACAGCCAAGAGGCAAGGATGCCAAAAACTATGAACAGTATATGTATATCGGATGTTAGGAAATTAAGCTGAGAAAAAGAGACTTCTAAATATCGCTCATTTACTCAAACAACGTCATAAGTCGAAAAAAACCCATTTTGTCAGAAAACGAGTTTGAAGTTTTCGTTTTACACACAACTTAAACGAAAAAAAAACCAAAAACACAACTGAAAGGAGTAAAAAGCAGTTGTCTCATGGTGAAGAAAGTTGCAATTCATAATAAAAATTTGGCAACTACGACTCAGTTATAAATCGCAATAGGGGCCAATGTCTGTTTGTACATACAACAAAATTGATTATTACTCGCTTTCTTGGCCCGAACAATCCGCAAATTATAAATTATTTGTTCTTCTGGGGCTCTACTCTGTAATTCGAAACGAAAGAAAAAGCTATCGAATTTACCTTTAATTAACATACAAATTCGAAAGAATTTTCTTTCGTTTCGAATTACAGAGTAAACACCCTGGTTTAATGGCTAAAATGTGTTTAGATTAAATGAAAGCAATAGTTCCAGGCTTGCCATTTTAGCACTTTTAGTGCTAGATTTAGTACTTTTTTTTCTTCGTTTAGTACTAAAGATTTTGAAAATAATGCTAAGTGCTAGTTTGACATTTTCTTAAAACTATTTGGCATTTTTTGCTCTTTTTTATTTCAATTGAACCAATTAATATTATATGTTAATCACATTTATGTAACGGGTGTTTTTTTTAGAGATATAGAACTTTGAATTGAAATAAAACACAAGAAAATCGTTTTAATGTCCATCAATTTGGTTTTATTGGAAGGATAATTTTATGCCATTAATGTTTAAATATGATTTCGGGCATGTGGCCGCCGCGGCCGGCTCGAATAAAGCCAATTCTACAGGTCCAATTTTCAACCACTTTTTTGAGCATATGGGGCCGTATGTTGGCAATAACGCCACGAATGTTGGCTTCCAAGTCCCCTAACGTTTCTGGTTTGTTGGCGTAGACGAGCGACTTCACATATCCCCAAAGAAAATAATCCAATGGTGTCAAATCACACGATCTTGGTGGCCAATTGACAGGTCCATTCCGCGAAATTATGCGCTCATCGAATGTTTCCTTCAATAAATCGATTGTGACGTGCGCTGCGTGGCATGTAGCGCCGTCTTGTTGGAACCACAACTCATCCACATTCATGCCATCCAATTCGGGAACAAAATAGTCGGTTAGTCGGCTCCAATTGCTGTGCACGGTGGCGAATCGATTCATTCGGGTCCTCTTCAACACTTTGCTCTACAGCGGCAATTGTTTCTTCGGTGCGCACTGTTCGACGTCTCTGCGGATGCGTATTATCACATAGAGTAAACGTAGTGCGAAAACGATACATGGTTAACCGAATTAATTGCTCTGATGGACGATTATGTCGACCATAAAATGGACGGAGCTTGCGGTAAACTTCGCGAACTGAACCATTATTTTCGAAATAAATTTGCACGATTTGCAAGCGTTGTTCTTTTGTCAACCTGTTCATGATGAAATGGCAAACCAAACTAAATATTAATCACTTGACAGCTGACAAAATGGC
The DNA here is from genome assembly GCA_949987645.1 of Tachina grossa. Lineage (NCBI taxonomy): Eukaryota > Metazoa > Arthropoda > Insecta > Diptera > Tachinidae > Tachina > Tachina grossa. Next base: position 37,179,406 of record OX465276.1, on the reverse strand, counting down.
CGCCAGTTAAAAAAGTGATGCCAACTTAAAGTTCTATACCTCAATAAAAAACACCCTTTATCTTCATTAACTTCCCGCTTTTGGAACTCGTCAGTACAATTTAGCTAACAAACTTCGTATATTTATAGTAAGACTCTTAATACTATATTGAGAATCACAATATACAAACATAATAAGTTTGAAAGCCGTAAACAAACATCTTTACAAAACAATCATCTTTATTCGATTGTGCAACTGTTTTATTTTCCACAACCTTTTTACAGTTAGCTGCCACATTGGGCAACAATAAAAGTACCCAGCAAAAAAGTTTGCCTACTAGAATGCAAAAAAGTGTATGTACTCTCCAGTCGTGAGTACTTACCATTTGACTGAATAACCCATTATTTTTGTTTGAGAAGTTCAAAAAGTATGCGGTACCCTATACTTTTTGCCTACAAATATCCAAAAGTAAAGTTTAAAGTATTAAAAATTTAATGGGTGATCTTTTGCTCACAAAAATGCAAAATTTAATAGAATAGCCTAAAATTATAAACAAGTAGAATTTTGTAACATAATTATAAAACTTGTGCCTTTTTTGGGATTGTTAAAAATCATAATTTTACAAAGCAAATATATGAATACGTTTATTGAAGAATATGCGAAAATACTTCGATTTTGTAATAAATATTTTGGTAAACCAAAGTTATTTTATTGTTTTCGAAGCTCACTTTCACGATCAATAAATATATTTCTAGATAGATTTCATGATTAACTAGAAAGTACTACAATAAGAGCCTTCACGTAATGATATAAGCAAATGCATTTCTCGCTTTTTTTTTTTGGTTTGAAGTCTACTGACGAGTTCCAAAAGCGGGAACAAAATCCATATAGACAATTGCTTAACCATAAAAACAAGTAAAATTTTCAAATTAAATAAATAAAGACTTTATGTCAAATAAATATACTTCGGTATTTCATGTATCTTCATTAAGTGTTTAGTATGACAGGAGTCATATACTCGTAACTGAACCGCTCTTAGATACACATATGGGTCCAAATACATATATTAAAGTACACCATTTGAAATACTAAATTAATAAAACTTATTTTAAGTTTTATGTTTTATTCCTTTTAAGAACTTGTAGTGTTAATAAGGTTATTGATCAGCTTAACAAAAAGCACAGTAAAAGCTAAAACGAGCCCAAGATTTTAGTTGTCGGTCATAATGGGTGTTTTTTACTGAGGTATAGAACTTTAAGTTGGCATCACTTTTTTAACTGGCGGCCATTTTGTCAGCTGTCAAGTGATTAATATTTAGTTTGGTTTGCCATTTCATCATGAACAGGTTGACAAAAGAACAACGCTTGCAAATCGTGCAAATTTATTTCGAAAATAATGGTTCAGTTCGCGAAGTTTACCGCAAGCTCCGTCCATTTTATGGTCGACATAATCGTCCATCAGAGCAATTAATTCGGTTAACCATGGATCGTTTTCGCACTACGTTTACTCTATGTGATAATACGCATCCGCAGAGACGTGTGCACCGAAGAAACAATTGCCGCTGTAGAGCAAAGTGTTGAAGAGGACCCGAATGAATCGATTCGCCACCGTGCACAGCAATTGGAGCCGACTAACCGACTATTTTGTTCCCGAATTGGATGGCATGAATGTGGATGAGTTGTGGTTCCAACAAGACGGCGCTACATGCCACACAGCGCACGTCACAATCGATTTATTGAAGGAAACATTCGATGAGCGCATAATTTCGCGGAATGGACCTGTCAATTGGCCACCAAGATCGTGTGATTTGACACCATTGGATTATTTTCTTTGGGGATATGTGAAGTCGCTCGTCTACGCCAACAAACCAGAAACGTTAGGGGACTTGGAAGCCAACATTCGTGGCGTTATTGCCAACATACGGCCCCATATGCTCGAAAAAGTGGTTGAAAATTGGACCTGTAGAATTGGCTTTATTCGAGCCAGCCGCGGCGGCCACATGCCCGAAATCATATTTAAACATTAATGGCATAAAATTATCCTTCCAATAAAGCCAAATTGATGGACATTAAAACGATTTTCTTGTGTTTTATTTCAATTCGAAGTTCTATACCTCTAAAAAAACACCCGATACGATTATGTTTCAGTAAAACTATACAACGTGTGCAATTGGCGTATCTGTTAATTAAATCGTTTCATCTGATTTATCTATGTGCAAAATATATTATTACTTAACTATTCTATTTAGCACTCGTTAAGATTTGTTCTTTCTTGTTATTCCATTCGCAGCTGGATTCAAAATTTATAAATAAAATATTTTAAGCGGCCTATAAATACATACATACAATATTATTGTTCACATCATTGGGGTTACGTAAAAAGGTAAAATCTCGCACAATTTACGCAATACCATCGATATTATTGTCATTCTCACAGTAAACAACTTAACATAATTCTATATAATTTTGCCAAAAATATTACACAATACAGTTCTATTTTCTGTGTTTTCTTGTGCCACCTATGAATATGATATATAAATTAAAAAAAATTCGCGATTTTATTGCAATTGTATGGGCTGCTTAAGAAATAAGAGAAATTATAGAAATGATAACTGATTTTAGCACTTTGTTGTGTGTGCTGTAGAACATTTTAGCACTTTTATTTCCTCAATCTAGCACTTTTCCTCTTACATCTTATGGCAACACTGAATAGTTCATCATTTGAGAGTCATAACCAGGGACAAGGACTTCATGCATTTAAAAAAGGTATTTTAGGCGCCTAAGATATGACATCAAAAACGCAAAATATGCACTAAAAACAATAAAATATGCACATATCTTTAAAAAAAAATTATTCAAAAGTAAAGTTCTCAATCTACATATCACTAAATAAAGATATAAATACATTTTGTTTTCTCAAGAGGTGCGTGTACAAGCCTTTTATATTAAATCTTTACACAAGATTAAATATGGTATAATGATTCTTTCTGCATTATTAACTGCAAACTCGCATTTTCGAGATACATTTGTATGTTTATATTACACTAAAGGAGCGATACGTAAATAGAAAAAGAAAAGTGTTGTTATTTATTTATTTTCATTAAAAATCTTTTTATTATTCATACATATGTATTATCGAATGTGAAGTCCAATCAATTTATTCTTAGAAAGCTTTGTGCATTGAAAAAGGCCTTGTAACGTCTGTGGATGTAATCGGCTCAAACGTGAATGATTCTTTTTATATAATGTTGTATATTTATTTAACTGAACCATTACAATGGATTGAATACTAGCTAATAGATTTGGTTTTTGAATCCGTTATAATTTTTAAAAACAATATCAAGTTTAAGCATAATTGTTTCACTACTTTCGGCTTTAATAGCAGACAATTTGAAATTATCAAAATTACAATTTCCATTAAATTTGGTAGGTTCCACAATTCTATAACAATGCAAGCGAATACAGTTGCCAAAAATTTGTTTTGAAATATTTTTGGAAATTTGAATTTTTGAGAAAATATGACACAAAATCAGCATTTATATCAAAATATGATACAAAAATATGCAATTATGACTAAATTATGCAAAAATATGAATTTTCAGCAAAATATGCAAAAATATGCACTAACAAATCGATGCCATTTTTACGCAAATTCATTGTTTCGTAAAGATATTTCGTTCCAGCCATTATCAGAGTTAAGGGGAAAAACATGCATTTGCATGAAACCCCTGTCCCTGGTCATAACTATTAATTCACTCACTCCACAATTATTATAATGATTTTGACAAATGCACGAACATAAATTTGTTTTAAAGTTTTAATAAATTTTGTAATTTTTAATTGAAGTTACATATCTATGATTTTACTACAGCAGAATTTCACTTAAATCAAGGTGAAAATTACTGCATGTAACATCTGTAGAAGTTTTTAAATATTTCTATTTTTTTTATTTTGATATTTTGTTCAATATCGAGTGCCAAAAAATGTTCTCAGTTCTTTTTGTTGATATATTTGGCCCATTAAAATCTTCTGTTAGTTTTAGTTTTCTTTAAGCTATCAGGCCTACCGTGTTTAATGTCAATAAAAATGCAATTTATTACATGTTGTCCCGACGTTTCCCAGTTCTATATTCTTTTTATATAATGTTTTAGAAAACATGTGCGTATATTTTTATATTCATAAATAAAAAGTGTCATTGAACCCCAAAAATGTTGTGTATGTAAACAAATACTATAAAATATATTACAAGTCGTTAACATCTTTCTAAACAATAAGAGAAAAAAATACCACACAAACAATGTTTATTACAAACATAAGAGTATTTACATCTTCTTAAACTTCTATACAAATTTTTAAACAATTTATAAACTGCATACCTCAACTCAAAAGAAATTCTGCTTTCAATCATTTAAAAATAATAAATTTAATTCGAACTGCTGGTTTTAAGAAGTCAAATTTAAAATACCGCATTTACGGTAGTGGTTTCTTTGAAATAAATAATTCCTTGTACATATTATTAGCAGCAAAGAAATATACAAAAAAAAACATAAAATAAACAAAAATTTCTAAAAAAAGCTTACTAAAGACCAAATTAAATCTTATAATTTAAAAGTAATGATGATTAAAAGTGATTTTCAAAAGAATGATCTTTCTTTCCCTCATTTTTTTTTTTTTTTTTGTTGAAAGTACATGACCTCAAAGAGCCTAAATAAACACATGTTGAAAAATTTATTTTTGTGTGAATCTTTGCGACATGTAAACTGTGTATTTTTATCAGACATTAAATATAAACAAAAAACCAACCACCCAAACAAACATTTTGCTTTATGTGAAATTAAAGTGTAGGTACTAAGAGAAAAAAAAATTTCCATATAAAAATGTTTTAATGAATTAATGTGGATGAAAGGGATTTCAGATTTTAAAACATCTATTGCCCTTTTCTGAAGAGTTCATTTCACGCAGCTTTATGTGGGTGAAAGCCGCACTCAGTGCAATTAGAATGGAAAATAAGATTAATTTTGTGTTGTGCTTTACTCTGCAGACAATGTTATTGAAAAATATTTTTTTTTTCAAACGAACATGTTAGAAAATACAAAAAGAATGCTGAATCATTATATAAATTTGAGTACTAATGTACGAGTAAGCTAATAATAATTATTGAATAAAGAGGTTTGGAAAAATGATTTAGATCCAATGATTTATTCATACTTCGTCATTACTTTTAAACAATTAACCCCCTTATGCAAAAAAATATTTTAATTTAGCTTTAAAGTTCATAGTAGTTGATAAGCACTTTAAGGCTAACACAGCTTTATTAAAAAATCATATGCAAAAGACAACTTTAAATATTTTGTGATTTAATAATAAATATAGGGTGTTTTTTATTGAGGTATAGAACTTTAAGTTGGCATCACTTTTTTAACTGGCGGCCATTTTGTCAGCTGTCAAGTGATTAATATTTAGTTTGGTTTGCCATTTCATCATGAACAGGTTGACAAAAGAACAACGCTTGCAAATCGTGCAAATTTATTTCGAAAATAATGGTTCAGTTCGCGAAGTTTACCGCAAGCTCCGTCCATTTTATGGTCGACATAATCGTCCATCAGAGCAATTAATTCGGTTAACCATGGATCGTTTTCGCACTACGTTTACTCTATGTGATAATACGCATCCGCAGAGACGTCGAACAGTGCGCGCCGAAGAAACAATTGCCGCTGTAGAGCAAAGTGTTGAAGAGGACCCGAATGAATCGATTCGCCACCGTGCACACCAATTGGAGCTTTGTCCATCAACTTTATGGACCATTTTTGTTTCCGAATTGGATGGCATGAATGTGGATGAGTTGTGGTTCCAACAAGACGGCGCTACATGCCACACAGCGCACGTCACAATCGATTTATTGAAGGAAACATTCGATGAGTGCATAATTTCGCGGAATGGACCTGTCAATTGGCCACCAAGATCGTGTGATTTGACACCATTGGATAATTTTCTTTGGGGATATGTGAAGTCGCTCGTCTACGCCAACAAACCAGAAACGTTAGGGGACTTGGAAGCCAACATTCGTGGCGTTATTGCCAACATACGGCCCCATATGCTCGAAAAAGTGGTTGAAAATTGGTCCTGTAGAATTGGCTTTATTCGAGCCAGCCGCGGCGGCCACATGCCCGAAATCATATTTAAACATTAATGGCATAAAATTATCCTTCAAATAAAGCCAAATTGATGGACATTAAAACGATTTTCTTGAGTTTTATTTCAATTCGAAGTTCTATACCTCTAAAAAAACACCCGTTACTAGTAACACCACCGTGTTCAACAACCACTTCACAGCTTATGATGTACAAAATTGAATACAATTTCATTCGGATATTCAAATATTTTTTTTATTTTATTAAATAAATTTTTATTATCTTGAAGTAAAGCAACCTAATTTAAAAAATATGAGCTTCTGACTTAATAGGAAAACAGATAAACACAACCATGAAGTAAAAGTAAAAAAATGTGAAAAATTATCACAATTTGTTTTATTCGAATGAAACGAGTATTTGAATATCCAGCTTTTTTCGATTTGTTTTGATTGTATGTACATCAATAAAACATTTTTGTATAATTGTATTTATTTTGATATTTTTTTATGGATTTTGCTATGTATTTCGAATCAGTTGGATAATTTGGTGATGTTTCCCATTACATGACAGAAATAATAAATTTAAGATAAGAGCAGGCACTTCTAGCTTCATTTTCAGATGTAACATGAATCAGTATGTGCTATATTAGTAAAAATATTTGAGGTACAAAATACACATTTTGGAAATATCAACTTAAAGTAGTCTTAACAAACGTGGGTGCCTACTTTAGAATTTTTATACAATAATTTTTTTAGAATACAACTTTACTTAACATTGCTTGGCAAAGCTTTATTAAGTTTTTTTGCATAAGACCCTAAAACTTCAAAGTTCGCATTATTAGATTGTTGCTCGCTTTAATTATATTAATTTGAATATCAAATAAATGAGAGTTGTTTAATATTTTATTAGTACGCGTTAAAGCGTTAAAATAGCACGCGTGTAAAAAGATGTTGATCACCAGGGAAACCGCAAATATGCAATTGCATGTTTTTTCTTGTGTGACGTATTAACGCGTATTAACAAGATACTTATCCGTTTCAGAACATTTTATGAATTTTGGCATCGATTTGTTAGTGCATATTTTACCCTTTAAAGCATGTTTTCGCATATCTCAGTCTTAAACGCATAATTTTAGCATATTTTCTAACTTTTAGAGCATAATTTTCGCTTTTAGGGCATATTTTGATACTTTATGGAATTTTTTTAATATGCTTACCTACAAGTTTATCTGTTGATCAAAATTTTTATTTTTGGTTTTCACCATTTAAATCTCATTTCCAATCTTCCAGGTAATATATGGACGTTAGTTTAAATAAAAGTTTGGGTTTGCTTGTTGTGACGGACTATACGTCGATTACATCAGTAGACGCTGAAGGAACATTGTGAATTTTTAAAAACTTACTTAGATGTGACGGGCAACGATTTTTATTTTTTCAATATTTTGTTGTTTATTGCAATGAAATTATAAAAAAAAAAATCTTGGCTTATTCATCCAAAACACAGTTCCAAAATTTTAATTATGATGTCGTGATCTCTCTTGAAATTGAAGTTAAATTGTTACGAGAGTATAAAAAAATTAATTTGTTTTAGTCAAAATGTATATGGCAATTTTGTTTTAACGTGCACTTCAATCCTAAATTATTGTTTTTACTACGGCAGTTATTCTTTGTTAATTATTTTATTGTTTCCCTTTTTGTCTATTTTATTTCTGTCTTATTATATATCCAAATTTTGTTGAATTTTTAAATAAAAAATATATTTTCGCTGACAAATAAACCAATTTGTTTTATTTTTAAGAGCATATTTTTGAGTTTTTAGTGCATATTTTCAAATTTTTAGTGCATATTGAATGCGCATAAAACCCACATTTGATCACATTTTTCACACATCCTGCAATGCTTCTATTAGGAAAAATGTTCTACAGTTATCGAAAGTTGTCTCTAAGAAATAAATAAGAACACTTGAAACACAGTGAACACGCAAGTTATATATGTATGTACCCGTCTATAAAGGCTTAATTCCCATTTGAATCCATTTGATTTGTTCATATGTTGTTTTGAAGGCAACAGTGGCAAATGCTTCTGAATGCCACCTTGATTTTGATTTGTAATCTTGTAATGTATTTTGTTTTATATATTAACTGGGTATAACTTCATTCTTAAACAATCTGCCCTCACATCTGATCAACAATTTTTATATTAAGAATCATGCCTTGTAGCGAAGCAGTGATAAATGGCTAAAGATCATGCTTGTTGACATGTGATTGACATGGATGCAACGATCTTTTATTTTCATATTACTAAATGCTTTAATACTATTTTTTTTTATTTATTTAAAGCAATATTTTTTTCTTTTCTACAATTGTTGATCATTTTTTCTTAAATACAAGTACACCTACACACTTTCAAACATTTGCTTGCTGCAGCCACGGGACGCCCCGTTTTGTGTACAACTGATGATGCATGCAACATATTTTTTTTTTTTTAATTTGTATATGTATTTGTTTATTTTTCTTTTTTAATGTGCTGCTAATATGATTTTGAGAGTTACACATGTGGCAGGTTTATATAGGGTGTTTTTTTAGAGGTATAGAACTTCGAATTGAAATAAAACACAAGAAAATCGTTTTAATGTCCATCAGTTTGGCTTTATTGGAAGGATAATTTTATGCCATTAATGTTAAAATATAATTTCGGGCATGTGGCCGCCGTGGCTGGCTCGAATAAAGACAATTCTACAGGTCCAATTTTCAACCACTTTTTCGAGCATATGGGACCGTATGTTGGCAATAACGCCACGAATGTTGGCTTCCAAGTCCCCTAACGTTTCTGGTTTGTTGGCGTAGACGAGCGACTTCACATATCCCCAAAGAAAATAATCCAATGGTGTCAAATCACACGATCTTGGTGGCCAATTGACAGGTCCATTCCGCGAAATTATGCGCTCATCGAATGTTTCCTTCAATAAATCGATTGTGACGTGCGCTGTGTGGCATGTAGCGCCGTCTTGTTGGAACCACAACTCATCCACATTCATGCCATCCAATTCGGGAACAAAATAGTCGGTTATCATGGCTCTATACCGGTCTCCATTAGCGAATCGATTCATTCGGGTCCTCTTCAACACTTTGCTCTACAGCGGCAATTGTTTCTTCGGTGCGCACTGTTCGACGTCTCTGCGGATGCGTATTATCACATAGAGTAAACGTAGTGCGAAAACGATCCATGGTTAACCGAATTAATTGCTCTGATGGACGATTATGTCGACCATAAAACGGACGGAGCTTGCGGTAAACTTCGCGAACTGAACCATTATTTTCGAAATAAATTTGCACGATTTGCAAGCGTTGTTCTTTTGTCAACCTGTTCATGATGAAATGGCAAACCAAACTAAATATTAATCACTTGACAGCTGACAAAATGGCCGCCAGTTAAAAAAGTGATGCCAACTTAAAGTTCTATACCTCAATAAAAAACACCCTTTATTTTGTTTGGGTTCAACTTATAGCCTCAACAAATTTAGTGTATTAAATTAAACATTTCATTTATACGAATGTTTGTATAAAATTTGGTAAACCTGCCTCTTACTGCTACCATGCCTGTCAATCAAGTTGAAATAATTGTGATATTAAAATTTGGCAGAGTTAAATGTAACGAAATAAATTTTCAATTAATCCAGGGAGGATGAAGGGAAACTAAAGTTTAGACGCTACGCCCAAGCATAACCAGTGGCTGGCGGTAAATACAGATAAAGAAAATGTTGTTATTTAAATGTTCATAATTTAATATAGCATTTCCTTTGTTAAAACATTTAATTATGATTTAAAATTGTTGCATGCATCATCATTGAATCATTTAAGAATTATACAAGGTGCACTCTTTTTGTTTTTGTTCACTGCTGATGCTGCAAAATTCACTTCCTACTTTAATATTTTTACTTCATAAATCTTACTTGAGAAAGATTATTTTCATACTTTATATGTATTTACCACATCTGTTCGCTTTTATTTAAACATCTACATCTGTTATTGTTGAACATTGCACGTGTTATTAAATAACTTCTCAGATCACTTGCAGTTTGTGGTACATTTAAAATGGGACAAAAAATATTTGCTTAAGGTTAAGAGGGCTATAAAAGCAAATACATACTCGTACCTTTATTCAATATAATTATTATTATTACACAATATTGAAACTAAGATAATGAGATTTTTTTTTAGTAAATAATTATTTCCTTTCTTATATACACGCAGAAAAAAAAATATCAATGTAAAATCACAATGCAAAAATTTAAATTTTAAATCATATTAAATTTATAAGAAATAATTGCTCACAGCTATAATGCACTGTTGTGCTCAGTTTTGTGAGTTGTTGTTGTTTGTTTAGATGTTAGGGTTGTGTAAATAGCCGAAAAATTTCGCATTGCTGTGGCTGCAGCGGCAAGCGACATGAGTTCCGATTTCAAATCTTTGTCGGGAAAGCCAATCATATACGTACAAAAATTTTTCTGATACCTGCGCCAACGTATTACCTGTGTTAAGTAATAAATAAAATACAATGACTACACATAAATTTTATTTAAGCTATAGATCTTTTGTAATCAATTTACAATTTTATTTATTTTTTATCGATATTTCGCTTCAACTTTGTGTAGCTTCGAATAAATTATTATAATATATAATGATTACATTAAATTAAATTCATGTTGTTTCAACTTGAAATAACTTTGACTCAACATGGTTCTTAGTGTTATTTCAGTATCGAATTTACGTTGTTCCAACTTGAAATAACCTTGATTCGACATGATTCTTCATTTTGATTTAACAGCACAGGAATGGTAAATCAACATGAAATACAGTTAGTGGCCCTCGAAAACGGCTAGCTGTTCCGTTCAACTATGCGTTGTCTGAATATTTACAACTAACTTTGATGTTATTTGTTCATTAATAATTATCACATGTAATTTGGCTTACAAAGCGATACGAACTTTAGCCTGTTCAAATCATAATAGAAACAAATGACAGATTGCCGTGAAAAAAGTAAAGTTTTGGTTCCATTTAAATTAGATGCCTTTATGTTGCCAAAACGAACATATCTTCTGTCTTTTGTTTAGGGAAAGGAGAACAATTTAGAAAGATCCATTTATGAGATCTTAATGCAGGTCGTCAGTATCTGCACAGGCGTTAGCTTTCAATTGCTGGCCAGATGGTTCGATGGTTGGGAGATCCGCTTAAGCAGAGTCTCCGTGGTATCACAATGAACCAAAATGGTCTAAGTGAGTCTATTTTTACTGGCACCCTTACCTAATCTAACCAAACCACTCTAAAACTTTTCCTAATACTTACCATGGAAAAATGATTTCCAGAAGAGGTGATATAAGATGCATAAGCTTAAGGTAGAAATTAAAAATATTTGGAAAAAAAATTAAATAAAAAAAGTAATTTTAAACAAACAAAAAAATAAACAAAAAAATAAAATTGTATTTGAACTTCAAAAACTTTGATGTGATTGCTAAAGAAACCAGAACAAAAATTTTTCTTACACACCCTTGGCCCTTTCTCAGTTTTATGGACTTCTTCTCCTGTAAGGTTTTCTCAAATCTAACGTTTTCGCCAAAATATATGAAAAACTCTCGTAATTATCCAAAGCCTTATGTATAACGAAAAACTAGCATGAAGTTAGCATAAATGGCAAATTTGAGCATAATCTCAATGAGTTTTTCCATAATATTTCACATTAAAAACTAAGAAAGGATTTTATAGTGGGTTTAAACTACATTATGCGCTAATTTTTAATTTTAAATTGCATAGATGAACTAATTAACACCTAGTTCAATTTCGTTACTTATGCCAAATTCGTGCCAGCTTTTTCTTATTCATAAGGCTGCCGAATACTTGACTATTTTAACCTTATAACATACTCGTATGTATTTATTACATTTAATTCCACAAATTCTTATACATACATATATTAAATCACATGTCATCTCACTGCAAGTAATTCATTTTCATATCTATAATTAAAATCATTTTTATACATGTATTATCGATTTATGGTTACCTCATATGGTTTTAAGTTAGTTATTAAATATATGCTGTCATAATAATAATTTTAAGCATTTTTAAAATATTAATTAATAGAATAAGCTGTTACCATGACAATGCTTTAAAAGTGTATTGTGGAATAAAGGATCTTCTAATGCTGTTATCGCAACAGCACTTTCATTTAATGACCACATATAGAATTACTTTGAAAGATAACATACACGTTCGCATCATCATACATCGTTATAGATTTATTGAGTTTACAAGTTCATATTTATTTAAGCTCTGAATTGTTGTGAAGTGAAGATGTTGTTGTTAATGAATGATGGCGTTGTAACTACAACATCCCAGCAAAAAATTTCAAAAAAGGTAATCGAGTTTGGAATTAAGCATTTTTGGTGGAAGCACTTCCCTACTGGATTACCAACTTAATGATTTTAACAAGGCGTGAGACTAAAATAATCGATTCTTGAGAAGTACTTACAGTTTTTTTATTTGTCAACATTTCACGCAATCTATTTCGTCTACAAAAAATCATTCTCTTCATTTAGCAACTTGCACGTCATTTTTTAAATTCTAGGTAATGTGATTTGTAAGCGAGTACTGAAAATTGGCAATCAGAAAAGTAAGTCATTATATGGCAAGTAGTTCTAATGGTAATGTGTAATTTTTTGCTGGGATGCTACAACATGCTATTCTACGGAAAAACAACAGCATTAGCATCATAATGATAATCATCATCCCCATCTTCTTTTCTATCAATATTATTTTATACACAGTAATGAACAAACAAACTGAGAGAGACAAATAGGCAAATAAAACAGTTGAATATGGAAATGAAAGTAAATTGTGGCTGCCCGTTAAGTCAGTGTAAACTTTAGTGTACAGTAAAGTAATAATATGGATGCAATAATTTAATACATACTTTTAGTTTGTCTACGGTAAGCTTATACAAATGCATTAAATATCATTCATTTAAAACATATCCTTTCATTTGAATAGGGATATGTAAGCAAGAAACTTGCATTTAATGTTTGGATATAAAATACATAATTGTATGATTCTCGTAGAATAGAAACTCACATAATGAGATGTGGTGGTGGCCGTTGCATAAACAATTATGTTGGAAAAGTTAGCGCAGTTAATATTAAGTTGATCACTATGAGAATAAAATTGAAAAAAAAAGGTAAATTAAAAAGTTAATACAAATTATTAAGTCTTAATAAAGGGTTTATAAAACAGATTTCCATAAAAAATTTTGCTTATGAAGCCTTTATAAACCCGTTGTATATTTTATAAATAAGGCAGTAAAAGTTTATAGTATGAGTTAGCCACAGTGATATTCATTAATGATGCAATTAGAGATGGGCGATATTTCTATACACTGAACCAAAAAGGTACATAAATTCAACGAACAAATTCGTTGAAAGCAACGCCAAAGTCCTTGTTAATCTGAAATATAGTTATAAATATTTATTTTGCAATAAATACTAAAGTATAAAACACTACAGATTTGTATACTCACATATCGCAATCTACTCGGTTTCTTATTACCTGGGCCATCTTTTAAAAACTTCGGCTAATGTGGAAGCTTGGTTTGCTTCTTTAATTCTGGAATTGCTGCATGTCTGCCAAGTTCTATTGAATTCCTCTGCACTCGAATTGTCATATCTGAGGCTTCTAATGCAAATCACTGCGTTGGTTCCGAATCTTCAAAATTAACATAAATAAATATGTATAGTATGTATGTATATGTAAAAAAGTATACTATCTAAATAGCATCCAAAATAATTACTTACATAAAACTTGAGAATTGGAACCAATAATGTCAGAAGAATGTGTTCTTGATATTCGGCATATTATATAACTATATTTCTTTTTGCAATGAAAATTAATTATAATCACTTCTTAATTATTAACTTACTTTTTGGCACTTTTTTATTTCAAACTTTCTTCTTTAATTTGCACACAAATTTATTTGTTAAACGAAGAACAACTGATTGCTTTGTGTTTATTTTTTCTATTTAGTACGTTTTTTCCCGTTATAAAACAAGGAACTTGTACGTTGAATTGAGCCAAGTATAACAAAAATTCAAATGGTGGTTCCTTGGATTAAAGTACTCGTTCATTGAATAAAACATCTTCTTCTTGCTCTTGAAGTCAAATTCAACGTACATTATTTCAAATCAATGAACGGGTTCCTTGAATCAAAGTAAACTTTCTTGAAAAATATTAAACTTTTTTCTTTTATTTATATAAGAAAGAACGTGTTCCTTAAATTGAACGTATTATACGTTAAATCAATAACCTAGTTCGTTGTTAAATTCAGCGAATAATATCAGGGAATGGTTTCAACGTTCAGTTCATATCTACATAAAATTTTACGTTGAATTTCAAGGAATATTTTTTTGAACCAACGTATAGTACGTTGAATTTCAATGAATTTAAATCAATGAATGCGAGTTCGTTGAATTTATGTAAAACTGTTTTTTCAGTGTACCTGTTACTTTTTCACAGCGATTGCAAAATCACCACTCACAACTGTGATTGAATTTATCAAGTAACACGTTTTGAAAATATAGTTCTTTCATACAAACTGTGAATGTTCTTGTATACCTTCAGTTTTATTGAGAAAAATCGTAAAATCGTGTTAAATCGTTTCTTGTGGCGACTATGTATAGCTCTCACATATTTGTCTCTACAATTTTTAGGGTATTTCTGCCTCTTTTGCGATAATATGAAGTATTTTTAAGGAGTTGATTTCTAGTTGTTTGTTTTTGTTAGTTTTGGGGTCTACTCTGTAATTCGAATCGAAATAAAATAACTTTCGAATTTGTTTACATATTTGTAAATATGTTGGTATCGAATTACACAGCAGACCCCCTGTTCTTATTAGTATTTTTTCAAAATAACACAACTGCTACAAACAAAATACTGCTAAACTATGATCACAGTGACAGTTTAAAACAACAGCATTATTAAAAAATCACGGGATCCCTTATCTCTAGCTGCAAGTGATGATTTTTACGTATGTTGATTTTTTGCTGATCATAAGCATATGTGTTTGTGTGGTTATATATAACTTTCTAACGGCCTGTTCCATGATGTCACCAAAAATCGTTCGATCGAATACTTATATTGAAGACAACAACAAATTTTCTAATGTTATTGTTGTTTGCAATACAAGTTGTCGATCGAACGATTTCTGGTGACAACGTTGGATAGTTAATAGTATCTGTAGCGTTCTAATTTTTGTCGATGTTTTCGTAGAAAAACATTTGTAGTGCAAAGTTTATTCGTTTAACAAAATTATTCTTACGTTTTTAATACGGCAATGCTTTTTTTTTTGCTTGTAATTAATTTGAAATCAACCAGTGATAATATTACAGTGTCCTTGTCCCCACTATGTGCCGCATTGAAACACCTACAATAGGCATAAAGCACCCCATACAAAAATCAAAATCTTTTGATTTTTCTTCAACCAACTCGACAACTGCTAAAATAATTAATTAGTAGAGCAATACACGATTTAAATTAAACAACAACCGACTCAATTGAAAATTGAATTGAATCGTGTATGGGGCGCTTAAGAAGAGTATCTTGAAAAAAAAATACTGCTACATTTACAAACAATTCTGTTTATAAATGTATATATGTATGTTTATATGTATAGCTCTCACATATTTGCCTCTACAATTTTTAGGGTATTTCTGCCTCTTTTGCGATAATATGAAGTATTTTTAAGGAGTTGATTTCTAGTTGTTTGTTTTTGTTAGTTTTTGGGGTCTACTCTGTAATTCGAATCGAAATAAAATAACTTTCGAATTTGTTTACATATTTGTAAATATGTTGGTATCGAATTACACAGCAGACCCCCTGTTCTTATTAGTATTTTTTCAAAATAACACAACTGCTACAAACAAAATACTGCTAAACTATGATCACAGTGACAGTTTAAAACAACAGCATTATTAAAAAATCACGGGATCCCTTATCTCTAGCTGCAAGTGATGATTTTTACGTATGTTGATTTTTTGCTGATCATAAGCATATGTGTTTGTGTGGTTATATATAACTTTCTAACGGCCTGTTCCATGATGTCACCAAAAATCGTTCGATCGAATACTTATATTGAAGACAACAACAAATTTTCTAATGTTATTGTTGTTTGCAATACAAGTTGTCGATCGAACGATTTCTGGTGACATCGTTGGATAGTTAATAGTATCTGTAGCGTTCTAATTTTTGTCGATGTTTTCGTAGAAAAACATTTGTAGTGCAAAGTTTATTCGTTTAACAAAATTATTCTTACGTTTTTAATACGGCAATGCTTTTTTTTTTGCTTGTAATTAATTTGTAATCAACCAGTGATAATATTACAGTGTCCTTGTCCCCACTATGTGCCGCATTGAAACACCTACAATAGGCATAAAGCACCTCATACAAAAATCAAAATCTTTTGATTTTTCTTCAACCAACTCGACAACTGCTGAAATAATCAATACACGATTTGAATTGGACAACAACCGACTCAATTGAAAATTGAATTGAATCGTGTATGGGGCGCTTAAGAAGAGTATCTTGAAAAAAAAATACTGCTACATTTACAAACAATTCTGTTTATAAATTCATATATTTAAAATACAAATGTATGCAGACATCACTGCATATGCTGACTCAAATATTAAACTATTCACACAGATATTAGCATGAATGCATTAATACTCGTGTAAGTAAATATTCAGACTCACACACACACATACTCACATAAATATGTGGCTGTATGAAAGCACATGTGTTAGATATTATGTAAAATGAAGAATATCTATGGTATATTGTGTAATATTTTAAATCTGCGTATAAAAATTATTGGGGCCTTATGCTAGGAACACAACCGGGACGAACGACGAATTATTCGGTGCGAACTTTCGTCATAAAAAATAAAACACATTTGTTCATATGAAAATGAACACCACACCGCCGTAGTACGAAATTCGTCGTGCGTGACGAACTCTGAGATAGATTTATTTCTATTTTGTACGCCGACGAACGACGAAAAAGCAATATTCTCTCCCAATCTCTTTACATACACAATAACCAGTGTGATCAGAATTTAAAATAAAATTAAGCTTAATCACGTATGTCTTTAATATATTTTTAGAGAATACGCAATTTAAGTTAAAAAAGGCTAAAAAGCTAAATCCGTTTTTAAAAAAGCGAAAAAAAATAAGCTAAGAGCTTAATGAAAACTTTAAAGCTAAATCCAGAAGAAATAAGCTAAATTTAGCCAAAATCAGCTAATATGGTCACACTGACAATAACCAACTTTATCAATTATAAGAGCAGAATTCGCTGAGTAAATTCGTCGTTATTGTGCTTCACACAACGAATTTACGCAGCGAATTCTTATCGACGAATTCGTCGACGTGGACGAAATTCGTCGTTCGTCCCAATTGTGCTCCTAGCATTACTCCAGCATAAGAACGATTCTAAACACGACACACACACAAACACGCTACCATTCATTTATTCCTAGAATTGCACATACAACATTCGATGTGTATGAGGCTGTGTCTGTGTATGTTTTCTTTCAATTCACTTAAATAATCACATTTTCACACACCCTTGCGAAATATAATCACACACAAAAGAAATGAGGGAACTTACATACATTTATGTAACAAAAATAAATATATATTTTTTTTTTCAAAGATTCGGAACAATACTATTAAATTTTTGTGCTACAATGGTTTTTTTCATCTTTGGCTGCAAAACATTATTATAATAATAAATACTTACTTACATTCATTTAGTTTGTCATGCCAACTGGAATTGAAAACCACAGACCAGTGAATGCAGTTCATAAAAGATGAGAAGGGTTCTTTGTTGTTCGTATATGTATAGAAATAAATTAAAAACATTTAGGGCTATAGCACTAGGCTATGGAAACATATGAAACAATTAAGCTTCATTTTATGTCAAACACATTTCAAATTCTTGAATTTGATTATATTTCACAGTCAAATAAATTGAGTTTAAGCAAAGCATTTTACATATTATATTTAGGAGAGATACATATTTAATATAACTAAAATGAGGTCACAGAGTATATTTAAGCTGAATGAAATAAGGTTAAGGTTAAGGAAAAAAATTTAATATTAATATGTAATATCTTATAATATGACTTCATGACGCCTGCTTCTTAAAAAGACGTAATAATTTAATAGCCAAATGTATAAGAAATCTCTTAACCATGACATATGTAAGGCTTGTACAAAAATATGTAAGAAAAATAACAATATATTGATAACCACATGCATAGAAATAGTTGTAAATGTGCTTATGGAATCTTTTTCCTACTTCGCTTTTAAGTACAAAGAAATCAAAACAAAAATAAATGTATTTATAACTGTAATAGTGCCGATTATTTTTGTTACGGAAATCACGTCCTAACTCCTGTATCGCGCAATAAATAGCAAAGCTATAAAAAAAATTTCAAAAATAATGCATATCTTTACAACCTTAATTTCCGCCGTTGAAAGTACTGAGAGCACTCCTTCGATCCAATGCTTCTTTGGTACCTTTGGTATCACTTCAATTTCCTATGTACTTTATGTTATCATCGACCGGATGCCATATCATCGCTGGGAAACCTACTAACTTGGCAATAATTTTAAGTTTATAATATAGGAGATACTTGTTCATATACATATGTCAACTTTCTAATATGGGAACAATTTTGACAAGTAGCAGCTTGCCTTGGCAATGACAAACTAGTAACTTTTACCTTTCTGCACATTTACGAGTATAAGGATATATTATTACAATGGAGCGCTCAATCAAAAGAAGAACGCATTATAATTATAAATAACACATGTTTTATTTGTTTTAAGGAAATATGTGAGATTTTTTTCTTTCAGACACATCCTTTTACAATTAATTGCATATCAGAGAACTGTATGAGTTGATTCACTTTCGCTGTCCACTCACTTTTACAATGTTTTTGTTTTGTTTTTTAACATCAATATGTAAATGATATTGCTTGCAGATTTACCTCTCTAACAACTGACTGTGATTAACTCACTCTCCTTTTTTTGGTGCTGTTATTAAAAATCAATAAAAATTCTTACTGTTGTGTGATTGTTTTGTATATCAATCTAATAACTCACAAAAGCATGTTGACTAGATTAAGTCTTAAGTTAATAAAACATGGCGTATTAATTAATAGTTTTTGTCGTATTAAAACAATTTATAAAATAAAATGGGGCTAGCTATTTTATTTTATAATTTTACACAAAACTATATATGTCAGAAGGGGTTTTAAGAAGTATTCAAAAGAATCATACTAATTCATTGCGTTAGTGAATCATATGATTGTAAGCAGTGGCATGCATTTATTAACAACAGTCTCATTGATACGAATCATGCTATAGCATCATTCATTATTTTAAGGCCTGACCCACGATATCGACAACGTTCGACTTGTCGCACATTTACATTTGAAACAACAACAAAATATCAAATTTTGTTTCTGTTTTGAATGTAAGTGTGCGAAAAGTCGAACGTTGTCGACATCGTGGGTTTGGCCCTTAATGTTAAGTGCTAGCTCAATATTCATTTTAGAAAATGCCAAATTATGCAGTTTCGTTCGTAATCATGCAGATCACTCTTGCATATCAAAGTCCCAACCTTATTTTTTGGTTTAATTTAATTTAATAACATTCTTTAAATTTTTCTATTTTAAAGTTTTACACTTTCCTAGACTTTTTTGCTTTATGCCATATTAATTCATAATTTTGTGGGAAAGGACAAAAAAAAAAAAAACAGAACAACAACAAAATAAATAATCTGCTAAAATTCCAAAACACTTGTTATCTAAGTGATGATTTTCCTGCTGCTTCCTTCCTGGTTTTATTGCTGTTGTTAGTTAAATATGTATGTATGTGCGTGTGTAGTTGGTGTCATAGTTTTTCATATATTCCTCCTTGTATCCCTTTTAATGCAATTAAATATTTGCCTCAATTTGCCGCATCTGTTGCATTATAAAATTACAACCTTAACACACACACACAAACACACACACTTACGCCAATACAAGCGCATAGCCAGAATTTATATACACATAAAACTCACTATTGTTGATGATACACGTTGGCTTTCATTCTACACATGCAACACATTACTGCAACAACAACTTAGTTGCACGTTAAAGTTAAACACGTAGCTTTTTTTCGACTTTTTTTTGCATATGAGCACGTAAAGTGCAATAATTTTTTAGGAATTATTCTATCGCCAGCAGATAGTTTCTGCTTATTTACGAGTATGTGTGTAGGTAAGCTTATGCTTTGCCTGGCTTTTCAATGCGATTATAAACTCTTCTTCTTGCATATACATATTACTCATAAATATATAATTTTTATATAAAATAATATTTATAAGCCAGTGAATTTGCCTTTGTAGTTTAATAATTATTATTGTTTATATTGGCATATTTTAATTCACAAGCAAGTTGTAAATAAAAAGAAAATGTTATAACTTAATTAAATTAAATTATGTATATATTATTTTTAATATAAAACTGCTGTATGGACTCGTACAATTTAATTGATTTCAAAAAGTTGTTACTGCATACAAGCGGTAAAGTTTTGTGACAACCTGTTATTAAAACCTTAATGAATTTTTGGTGTTTTTCGCCACCATAATTTGTAACAACTTTGCTGGATGTGTGGTGCATGGTTTGTTATGGAATAAAACTCTTTTAAATAATTTAATGCACGAATACTACGAACAACTTTGTGTACGAATGAACAATTAGACTAAAAAATAATTTTATTTATTAAAAAAAATAGAACGTTGAACTTAAATTTTAGTAATGGACTTTTATATATAAAACAATTGATTAAGCGAATTTCAAAGTATGTGTAACAATATTTTTTTAGAGAAGATCTTGGTCCATAATCATTCACATCGTTACATAAATATAACATGAACTAACCTAATATGTACAAATTTTTAATAGTTTGTTAAAATCGCTGTTAAAATCTCTAATAGAACCCATATCCCAGCAAAAAATGGTGCTTCGCTGGAAGCACCTATATAAGTGACCTTTTGGTATGCAAGCGCTTACCCGATGCATGAAATTTTGCATGATTTCTATATGGGATGCCTGGCGAAGAAGCTCTCACACGTCGATCTAAAATGTGATTCTTTCATGCCTGCCGGAGTGACCTGAATTCAGCAAAAATATTCGTCTACTTAAAAAATTTGCTCTTTATTTTTTTTACTTTTTTTACTTTCTGTTCGCGCGTTGAATCAGGAGTCGATCCCAGGATTTCCGTATGTTAGGCTAGAACACTACCCACTGAACCACCGAAGCACATATTTATTTTTGTACACAATTCAATTTTGTGTACAGGTAAGCGAGAGAGGATGATCTAAAAAAACCTTTGAGAGTTTGAATTTAAACAGCCGACTGACTTCGTAGTGTTTGTGTTAAATTTCGTCATTCGCTTACGTTATTGCATCCTCGTAAGGCAGTGGAGATGCACTGTGTGCTTTTCCACGCTTCCGAAGCGCTTATTTTTGTGTTATATTAGACTACACCTTCTAAAATGTTTTTCATGGAAGGGATATAAGAAACCAAAATAGAAAAAAAAAACAGAAAAAGAAGGTATAAAAATGCAAAAGAGACTTAATAATAAGCAATTTAGAAGCAATTTCTTCGAAATCTCGATTATTTTTTTTTGCTGGGATGTCACAATATTCTATTAAATAATATTTACAAAATTTTATAACAAATTTAACACACACAATTCATATCAACTGCAAGGCAATGTAAAATTCCTATATCTAATAAAGGACGTATTTTTTTTTAATTCTTATATTATTTCTAGCTTTTTCTTTTTCTGCTTCACATCAATTTCGATTACATATTTCTAATAACCGAAATCTTCTTAAAGTATTTCAAAACATTTTCTCACCTATTTTATATGATTTATAAATGTTTGCATAAATATTTAAGCAATTTTCAAATAACTAATAAAATTATATAGCGTCAGCTGAAATACAAAACCACGCAGCTAAAGAAATATTAAAAATCAGATTTTTTTATTATTGGGTATTATATCGTAACATATGTGCCTACAAATTTTCAAATCTTTATCATGACTATCAAATGAATTAAAAATGAAAATAAAGAAACCTCACTCCAGTCACTTGAATAATTTTGTTTAGTTTTTTCTCTCTCTTATAAAATTTAGAAAAGTACAGTTATGTGATTTTTCATTCCAGCTAACGATATGTATGTGCATACGTACATATTATTTACTATATGTAATTTCATTGTGCAAAAAACTGATTTGACCACAAAAATCCATTTAACCTCAAAACTTATGTATGTTGAAAAGTTTGTATTTGTCTGAACTTTCATAAAGTATAAGTATGAGCACTATATAGCAGCATAATTTTAACGATAAAAATTTAATAATATTGATTTTTAATACAACACACTTGAAAAATCACACTTACACAAACATGCACACACACACACACTTCAACCCGAAAGTAATGCTTTTTGTACAAAAGCATAAAAAAGGCAAGAACCAACTGAACAAGTAAACAAAATTTCACACACTCTAAAAAAATTTAACAAATGCACACACACTTTAGCACTAACATACATACGTATATGTATACATACAACAAACACATACACATACACCTGCAACAGTTGTTGTGGGTGTTACTTTATAGAAGAAAAAGATTTAAAAGAAGCAGAAAAGTACAAAAAAAAAAACAAATTTAATCTAAGGAAAAGGAAAACCAGGGCAAGTATAAAGGTCAGAATGTTAAATAACAATTGGCTTTCTTTTGTCAAACTAGCAAACTATGTGCTTCCACATGCACACCTACAAACATACAAACATCTATACATAGATATGTATGTATATGTACGCTTTAAAGTATTTTTATTTTTAACATCTCCCAGTTGGTCATTTTCTTCTATGTTGTCTTCAGTTTTTATTATAGATTAAAGGGGCCCATACACTACAACAGCATGCATGCGCAATCAAGTGTTTGTGCCAGCGGTTTGGTCGTGTATGGGCATTTTGTGCGATTGTACGGTTTGCTGTAGCGATGTCAAGTAGAGTTTGATATTTTGCTGATGGTACCAGCTCGCTGGTGTGGTATATGGTGAAATTAGCTCAGTTGAGCAAAGTTGTCATGGAGCAAACATGCATTTAAGTAATATAATTTGTTTCAATGGTAAACAGAATTTTAGAACTTTAGTTATACATAGCTGCTAATTTTAACAACATACCAATAATAATTGCAACAAAATATGTGTCACTATTCATAACCACCCTTCCCGAAATTTTGTAAGAAATGAATATTGTACCAGCTTGCTGGTATGTTGTGTGGTACGAGCATGAATGCTCAATCGCTTGATTGTGCGTGCATGCTGTTGTAGTGTTTGGGCCGCTTAACCTGCTAAAATCAACTCATTTACAGTTTGATAAAGTCCTGCCGTTAGATTTTGACATCAATGCTATGGCAAATGTAATCAATCCATAAGACCAAAATTGACCTTTATCTGACACCATCTAATTTTTCATATCTGAAGTGTCACCTATACGATATACACTATGACGTCAATAAAATTATTACAATGATATATGTATATTGCATAATGTTATGACATAAAATAGTTAAGAAAAAAACTAAATGTTAGGAATTAAAGACATTCACCATGATTTATGGAAAAAGCTAAAAATCAGCTGATTTGAGTACTGCTAAAAAAAGGATAAATGTGCCCTTAATTATGAAAGTGGTCTGAGTCACATGCATTTTCGAAATATTAAATATTGAAAAAACTTTAATAAACACTTAAAAAATATTAATTCAATTTATATTAATCGAAAGCAGAACAACTTTAAATTAAAATGTTGCATAATATAAAAATATTGTTTGTTTTGTTCAAATGTAATATACTAAATATCTCGACCAAAGAAATATATTACTTTAGACCACTTTCATAATTGAGGGCACAAATATAGATGGTGTGTTTGTTATTGAATCCTTAGTACAATTATCAAACCAAACAACAGAAAATTTACCCAAAAATTTTCTTAGAAAAAGTAGAGATATTATGTTAAACTTTTATATAAACAAATGAGAAGTACAACAACTAATATCAAAGTTGAAACAAGCTCGAATTGTAGTTGCAAAAAGTATATAAAGAAAATAAATGTAAAAAACAACAACAACAAATATTCGAAGCTTTCGCAAGAATAGTGTTGCCACACAAGTAACTTTAAAAGGGTGCAGTAAATTTTTATTATTTTTCGCGGCAATGTTGCCAATATAATACAAAATGTGGAATGAATGATAGCTTACAATTATGTCATACTGTTTAACAGAAACAACGTGCCAAAATTCATGTGAAGAAATGAATTTATTCATTTTTATACTGACTCACAATGAATTTGTTTTTAACTACAAATTACTCCACACAGTGGTCACTCCCTGGATCAATAACAAAATCAAAACCTGCCGACTATTAACCCGAATTTGTGCTGAAAATTTCAGCTCAACAGCTCTTATAGTTACAGAGATCATGCGTTACTAACAAACACACACAACTATTTATACAGGGTGGCGCAGAATGAGCTATATGGTTTAAATGGTTTATAATAACATTTTTGATTATTATTCTTTCTGAGGGGATTAAACCACAAGGGGTTAAATTTTGTTTTTCCAAATTGAGTTTTCTCATGCAATTTCCATTCGGTGGCGATGGTAACAAGTTACGCTTGGAGCACAAGAGGTTTAAGTGATCATATACATACCCCTTGTGTACCAAGAGGGGCTAGTATGTATATGTGGAATGAAAGCCAAGAAATTAGTTCTTGCTGTTGAAATTTATTAATTCTTTGAATCAGAATGTGTCCCACCTTACAGTTTTTTTTATCAACAACTGTGCTGGACAGAATAAGCGTCACTACATTTTTCAGTTTTGGTTGTTTGTTGCTTGAAATAAGAGTACTCATATTCGAGAAATGAATCGCAAGTGTTTACCTTCTGGCCATTCATTCATGGAGTGTGACCAAAATTTTGGAATTATAGAAATTACAAAAACACGACAAGGCTAAATATTTACAAATCTATATTAAATCGAATAGAGTATAGAGTAAATAAATATGCGAAACACATAAATATAAAGACCATGTCGTTTCATGTTGATGAAAATTATACCTTGCGTGTGACTTGAATAAAAACTAATTCTTGCTGGTGATGTTTTAGAACAGTCGCAGAATCAATAAATCTTGATTCTTCGACAACATCGAGCGTTAAGGACATTTTTTTATTTTTGCTGGATAGATGAAGACAATTCGTGGAATATGCAAAATACAAAAAAAAAACTATGGAACCCTGTAGTTAAGAAAACACAACCTCTTATATGGACCATCAAGATTTTCTAAGAATTCTTTTTGAACTGTCCTCCATATGTTTTGCGATACGTCGTCTTTGCTACACATACATACATCTTAGAAAATACCCCGAAGACTTGGCCAACAGGGTTGTTTGTTTGTTTATTTTCATACGTAAGGATACGCTTTTCGTTCCAGTGGAGTATGTTTTTATACATATGCTCCTATGTATATATATGTTAACGTTTTGTTTATATTGCAAAGATGAATTTGAAGCTAAAGATGTTTGTAATTAGTTGATGACCCAATAATAAAAGTGCAACGCTAGTTAGTTTAAGACAGCAAGGAAAATGTTTACGGATGAACAGTATAAGAACATTCTAATTATTTACTCTTCAGCTTTGATACATGTTCAATATGGTTTCACCAATTTGGTTCCCAAAAGCGTTCAACTATATGAGAAGGAATGTGCGAGAAAATGTACACATATCTTTGAATCTGTATAAAATTTTCAGAATATAGGAAAGTATGCAAAACTTTAAAGCAGAAACTATGCAAAAAGAGAAAAAAAATAAAATATGTGGGTTAGCATACAATAGAAACATTTTTAAATCAATAAGCAATAAAATTCAGCAGAATAAGAAAACAATAATGAAATAAGGAAGAATTTTCGAAAATATTTCTTTTATTTTATAATTTATAAAAGAAAACAGAGTTCAAATTAATTGTATTTGTTATTTAAAACGAAGCTCTAATATTCAACATAATACATATCCTGGTTTGAAAACTATCCATTTTCTTTTTAAAAATTAATACAAAAATATCTAGCAAATACTTTATTTATACACTGAAAAAAAAAATTTAAATTAATTTGAAACATCAAGTTGCTAAAATCAATTACAAAAACTTTTACTTTTTATTTAATCATTAGAAATGTAAGAATTTAAATTTTTTCGAATTAATAGCACCTTTAGGTTTCATTAAAATAATGATTAAAACCATGTATGGTTTTCTTTGAAGTGCTTGATTGAAACAACAAAAAAATTAATTGAAAATAAATTAAAAATTAATTTACTGAATCAATTAAACAACTCAATAAACAAAAGTAAGTTGAGCTGAACAAACTCAAACTTACATATCGCTACCTTGATATAGAAAGGCTCTAAGACGTTTTTTTTAAAATCGAGATTTTCGCATTTTTCGATAAGTTAGATGTTCCTCTATCGAAATACACAAAAAACTCGATTTCAAAAAAATAAAGACTCAGGGTCTTTCTATATTAAGGTAACGATATATTGAATAAGTTAAGCAGTTTGATTAGTTTACTTACTCCCTGTTTCTTCAACGCAGGCGGTCGACTTGAGTATAAAATTTATATGAAAAGCACTAATATTATTGATTGATTTACATATAAATTTTCTAGACGATTCTTCTCATACCTGATTTACATTAAGCATTTTTTCATGAAATTTCATGAATTTTGTTGCTAATTGCAGCGCTATAAAAGAGAATGTTATATAAAAAAGGGCGTAGAATGAATCTCTGATGCAATTTTGACAACTTTTGTGATATAAGTTGCTCCTCCAGGACTCCTATTGACAAATAAAAAATGTTCATGCAACTAATTTCAAGAAAAAAATGCTTAATGTAAATTAGGTATTACTTGTGGAAACTGCATATTACTCTTCATATTACATTTCAATAGTTCTAATGCCAACTGAAAAAATATAATATATTCTTAATGATCCTGTGAGAAGCATAGGAATTAAGGTTACAAAAAGATATATAATAAAGTTTTCAAAACAGCTGAGAAACTTAATGGGCCTTATCCAAAAAAAAATTGATTTGAACTGTTCTTTTGTCAAAATTTGTATGGAAATTTTGTTTTAAAGTACACTTCAAGCTCAAAAAATTTTTTGTTGATACCGCCAAATATCTTTAAATGAAAAGTCCAAATTGTAATTCAGAATTATTAGATATCTTAATACAACAAGCTTTAACAAAATTAAAAATATATTTCCTTCCAATTAATCCACATAATTTAATTGTATTTAGTTAAAGAATTAATAAAAAATTTTATTGACATTTTTATAAATTTGTATACATTTATTTTTCAATAAAAAAATTATTGAATCAATCAATCAAGAACCATTAAATTTAAATACAAATTATAATGATTTTTTTCTGTGTAACTAGCAAAATTGTGTAATTTTTAATAACCACTCCATACATTACCCTTTTTAGTCATTTGTTTTTGCAAAATTATTATTTAAATTTGTCACAACTACTTAATTTCAGACAAGTAAATAATTATGTATGTATATTATTACTTCGCAACACAAATGTCAGTTAAAAAAAATGCATACTATCATTCGGGAAAAAAAGTATTTTACTTTTTTTTGCACAAGGAAATGAAAAATTTCCGCCTAATGAAAATGAAACCAAAGTCAGTTTGAGAAAAGGCATGAAAACAAAAACAAAAACAAAAAAAAAATCTAAAATAAAATCTGATATAAAAAAGTGGAATAGGCAAAAAACTGTCACCAGGCTTAGCTGAACGCAAACAAAAAACAAACAAAAACGAATGAACACAAGTGGGAGCCATCTGCAGGCGCCTGCAAAATTTACAACAAATTACATTTTTTGATTTGTAGACATTTTACTACAATAAAAAAAGAAGGAAGAGAAAGAAAACGCAACAAAAAATCTATAAAAAGTAAGAATAAAAATAAGGAAAACAATTTAAGTAAAATATAAGGTTTGCAGGACCTTTCAAGGAACCAGGAGTCACCCTGCAAAAACTTGTTTAGCCTATATGATATATAGCAACTTAAATAGTTCAATAAAGCTACTGTACTTAACTGGACTTTCATCGATAAAATCCGCATTTACAGTGACGTTTAGAGTTAACTCTAATTGAGTTCCAAATTACCTTTTGTGTGTGTATTTTCAGTTGCCCGGTGTTGCCCGCTCGAAATAAATTTTTAACTAACTACGTGCAAGAGTAAAAGTAAAAAAAAATTCAGAAAGTTGCCTTTGCCCTCCTGGTCCCTTTTGAAAAATGAAGCCTGTGTTTTTTTTTTAGCTGCAGACTTATCTTTTAAATTGCGGATATATCTCCATCTTGTTATCTCCTTAGCCATAATCAGTCTAGAGAACATAGCTATATTTTTCTGTTTAATAGTACGTTTCCATTATGAGCAAATTAAGTTGATTTGAGAAAATCATGTCGAAGTGTTTCCATTATGTGTTGTAAGTGTTTCTATGTTCGAATTTTCGAAATAAATTTGACGTTTGAATTGTTTATTTATTTTTATAACCTAAAAGCAGCACACAAATTTGTTTAATAATAATTTGGAACAGCAAAATAAATAAAACATGTACATAAGAATGGAAAACAACATTGACAATAACTTTCTTTTTTTAAATTACTTTTTCCTTTTTATAAGCAAATAGAGTCTGCCATTTTAATTCGTACTTAAATGTCACTTTTTCGGATTTGTAAGTCATAAATAATGGATGACCCAGAGTTGCATTTGTAATAATAGCAGCAGCGCAGTGTTGCATTGACAAATTCGACTTAATTTGTAGCAAATTAAGCCATTTGAGATAATTTGCTCATATGAAAAATGTATGGCAAATCATTTCGCAAATTACTTAATTTGGGCAAATCAAATGTTTTGAACTAAATCACGTATATGGAAACGTACTATAACGCAGTCTAATTTATAAATGCCTCTTCCGCTTAAAACATACTTATTGCAGACTGTAGGGTATTCGTGGAAAATTAGAGCAAAACTCAACTTAAAGTCAAAACTTTAAAAATAGAAAAACAAATAAAAAATATTGCAAAAGTTCGTCGCAAATAATAGGAAGTTTTGTAAAGTAACAAAGAAAGGAAGAGAGAGTGAGAGAGAGATATAGTGGAGCATCATTTTATTGTTGACATGCAAATTTTTATATTCAGTGTTAACATCCGCATGTTATGACTTTAACCCATATTGGTTTGACATTTTTCTTGCAGTTATTTGAAAAGGAAATAGTTTCATAGGACGATGTGCAAAAATGTAGCCGGCTTTTCATACTCGTATGCTGATGCATCATTGAATTATATCAAAATATATCAAAAAAAAAAAAAAAATCTGTTTTCAAATTGAAAAAAATTTATAAAAATTAAAATAAAAATTATCTAAATATTTTATAAATAAATATAATTTAATAAAAAAGTTAAGAGTCTAGATGTATTTCGTTGCTGCTTAGGCAATTCATCTGCAGATTTCAACCACAATTAAAAAAAAACGTACAAAGCCCCGATACTTATAAGAGTGAATTATTGAAATTACAAAATTAAAAAAAAAACAGTAGATCATGAAACTCTTAAAAAAATCACAAACAATATTATTCAGCATGTGTTTCCTATTTTATTTTCTTAAATTCATATTAATTTTGAGACGCATTATACGTTTATAACCAAATTATTATCTTGGCGACTACTTTAAAATAGAATTTTGATTTCTTTAAAATATGTATATGACAAATGCAAACTAAATGCTCTGTAACACTTTTCTAAGGTTTTACTCGGATTTGTTTTCCTTAAGGAAAAGAACATTTTTTAATGTTTCTTGCACAAATGCATCATATCGTTACCTAAAATGCAAAAAGGATTAACTAACAAAAATATACTTCTACAGGAGAAGCAAAAAACCAAAAAAAAAAAAAAATAATAAAAGCTAAACAAATGTAGTTATGTACGTCGCCTAGTTTTGTTAATAAAATCTTCATATTTTATAGGAGAAATGTAAAATTTTGTCAATTATAATTGCAGTCATAATAATCAATCAGAAACTCGATTTTGGACTTTCTATTAGTTGCGCCTTTTTGCATTTTCTTCGAATAAACTGAATTTTTTTTCCGATTATTCGAACGATTAACTAATAAAATAACTTATT